>NW_021011516.1:975308-1473912 GCF_003987935.1 Bombyx mandarina | reverse complement strand
ACTGGCCTATAGGCGGTCGTAATTTAGCGAAAAAATGTTACCGTCAGTGTGTGCGTTGCAATCGTATGAAAGGAAAGTCATTCGCTCCGTTAATGGGCAACTTACCGCAGCAGAGACTCGAACCTGGAGGTTACGCATTTGAAAGTGCAGCAGGCGTGGACTATGCCGGTCCCGTTTCCTGCGCTAGTCGTACTGGTCGCGGTTGTAGACTCATCAAGTCGTACATTGCTATTTTTGTGTGCTTCACTACTAAGGCAGTTCATTTAGAGTTGGTGGGTAACTTAACAAGCAATAACTATCTATTAGCGTTACGGAGATTTATATCGCGTAGAGGAAAGCCTAGAGACATATTTTCAGACAACGGTACCTCATTCGTTGGCGCATATAATGACCTATCGAAATTTCTCAAAGCCAATTGTGATTCCTTGGCCGCTGATTCGGCACAGGATAACATCAATTTTCATTTTATTCCCGCGTACAGCCCTAATTTCGGAGGTCTTTGGGAGGCAGGTGTTAAGTCAACTAAGCATCATTTAAATAGAGTGCTGGGAAATTGTAACCTAACCTTTGAGGAGCTCACCACAGCATTGGTTCAGATTGAGGCGATCCTTAACTCTCGACCACTAACTCCTTTGTCATCAGACCCAGAAGACTTAACGCCGCTCACGCCAGGTCATTTCCTTATCGGCCGGCCTCTCACTTCCCTGCCCGAAAGGAACTTTCAAGAACACCCTATTACCAGACTCACACGTTATCAGAGGATTGAACAGATACGCCAGCATTTTTGGACTCGATGGTGTAAGGAATACGTGGCCCAACTCCAGCAGCGTATAAAATGGCGATCATGTCAGTATTCCCTGAAAATTGGCACCCTAGTCCTTTTGAAGGAAGAAAACCTTCCACCCATGAAGTGGAAATTGGGACGCATTGTCGAGGTATATCCTGGTACTGACCAGATAACCAGAGTTGCTGATATTAAAACCAGAAATGGCGTTGTTCGAAGATCCTTTAGCAACATTGTTCCATTGCTGCCTGAAGATGACGTCTCCAGTTGAAAGTCGAGCTTTCAACGCGTGGGGGCATGTTAAGGATTCAAATCTTCGCGCCACCGCTCCATATCGTTATGGCGTCTCATCGGCGTCTACACTCTGTAATCTATGCCACTATTGCGCACACGCCATTTTTTTATTGCAATTTTTGTGAAAGTGTTTTTTGAATGCATTTTTTACTATTTAAAATAAAGTACACGTTATAAGTCGAATTATCGTCATTTAATTTAAAATCCATACCTGGCCCCTACACAGGTTATGTTCGTAACGCTGAATCAAGCCCATTAATAAATCACCATGAGTGAGTGATCACCGTCGTTTACATACGTCAGCTAGTGCCAAGGCATATCTGTATCATTGCTTTCCGCTCAGTACTACTTTGAATCTTCGTTTGAAGATGTTCATTCCAAAGCCTGATGATACCTAACAGTGCCTCGGAAAACGCACTAAGTCTACGTTTTGTTATCCGAACAAAAACTAGTATCTTTTTAATTATTAGAAATGAAAAGATCCGCAGGTGTTCTACTTCGCAATCTGACCCGAACCGTGTCTTAGATTTAAAGGGTGCTAATTAGGTTCTCTTTGATTATTTATCCTAATAAATAAGGAATATAAAAGGTTGTAGAAAACTGAGCCTAAACAGACCCCAAATGAGATGTTGAAAAGCCTTATCTAGGTTCCATTAACTATACACAATAGTCCGTGAGATTATTCACCCATTTAAACGGTTTAATGAGGGACCATACTAAATCGCATCAATACATACCATAGTTCTTACAAGTAACCTCTTTAATTAGCATACAAGTCAATAAAGGATCAACGGAAAAATCGATGTGTACCACAAATTGAAAGTGCACAAGACGTAACATAAAATGAATCGAAGACAAGTAAGTGGGAAAGTTTATTATGTCTCTTGTAACCAAGTTAGTCGGGAAACGTCGAGCGACCGTGAAGTTCGCTTCGGGCCATTTGTGCCTGGTGATCCGTGTTGTCCGTATGCACAAATGTATATCATAAGCACTTGTTATGCAAATTGGACGGATTTTAAGTTGACTTTGTATAGGTTTTCAAATTTTTATTACAATTCAGTTAGCATTTGAACTGCTCCCGAAAATGAGGCCAAGTGATTACTAACACCCGAATTAAGTTTAATATTTTAACATTTATGATATTTTTGATTTTTTTTTCCTACCTAAGCTGATAGCCTTGAGAGGCTATATCAGCGTCGCCTTAACTAGTAGGTGAGCTCACGGGGCTCAAGCCTGATAACGTTGCTAACACGAATCCTAGTAAGAGCCGTGCTTCGCAGAACCTACCACCGGATCGGAAACGCGACCCACTGAGAAGATCCGGCGAGAAACTCAGTGGGCTGTGTCTGAGGGTTAATTTACTCGTCGAGCCCTTCGTCGTTTCGGGTTGGACGAGAACGATGACCGGTGCTTGAAGTACCTAAAAGCACCGTTAGTGGATCGGGAGGATCTGAAATGACGTGTTTGGGGTGACGTCGACTGCTTTCCATTCTGTCCGCAGGATCGGGAATGTAGTTACCGGCGGCCACGATAAGAGGGTTCTCGTGTCGTGCCGTTTTATCGAAGTGGGGTTATTTTTGAATTCAGACAATGTAATAAGAACAGATGACGAGCAGGGTCAACGGCCTCCCAGGCTGCGACGTATGCAGCGCGCGATCGCGGTCAGGGCCATCCGAGGATACCGCACCGTCTCCTTCGAGGCGGCGTGCTTGCTCGCCGGGACGCCACCCTGGGACCTGGAGGCGGAGGCGCTCGCTGCCGATTACAGGTGGCGTAGCGACCTCCGCTCTAGGGGGGAAGGGCGCCCCGGCGAAGGAGTAGTTCGAGCGTGGCGCGCTACCGGCGCTCTAGCGCGCTGCCGTGGAGTAAATAGAGCGACCGGTCGACGGTGTATCGCGTCCCGACTCGGCAGGCTGGTTCTGGTCCAGCGGGGTATTCCGGGACACCAGCGGCACCGTCCGGGCGGCCCGACGGGCTGCCGTACCAAGACGGCCGACGTTTCAGAGCCTTCGATTCGCCTCGAAGGCTCCGTCGGCTGGGCGTCCTTGGGGTTAGCCGCGCCGTCTGGTTGTAGTGTTGACCGCGGTAACCCCCCTACCTCCTCCGGGTTCTGACCTCGGAGGGGATCGGACGTCGGGTGTAAGAGTGCAGGGGAGTCGTTTAGTGGGTGGGCCCTAAAATCCTTGGGCCCGCGGTCTGCTCACAACACCATGCATATCGTAGTCTCACATACCCCGCGCGCACCTTTTGCGCGGGGACCTCGTAGGAGGTTCGGCCCTCTACCCGAAAAAAAAAAAAGGGTCAACGGCCTCCTCAAGGTAACGCCTCTTACGTCACTACTTCACCATATATCGGTGCTTTCCTAAACATGAAGTATTAAAATCACGCATTTATATCTTAGAAAAACTATAGCGTTTTCAGTTTAATTGGTGGTAGTCTATTTTCGTTTCTGCCTGAATTCTGTGTTTACACCTAATTTATATTTATTTGGCACGAGATCGAATTTTTTGCATTCGTTTAAGATCTATCAAACGCGAGGTTGAAGCCATAAAATTGCAAATGTACGTTGCACTGTATTGACTTGAAGAGCGTCTGAGGTGCAGTTTTGAGACATGACTACAATACATAGACGATAATACATGACTACTAAAATTTCGCCTCCCTTTTTTTTCCTACCTAAGCTGATGGTCTAGAGAGACCATATCACCGTAACCTTAACTAATAGGTGAGCTCACGGGGCTCAAACCTGACGACGTTGCTAACACGAACCCTAGCAAGAGCCATGCTTCGGAGAATCTACCACCGGATCGGAAACGCGACCCACTGAGAAGATCCGGTGAGAAACTCAGTGGGCTGTGTCTGTGGGATCGCCCCCGTACTCCTTATTTCTGCCGCGAAACCAAAGTACGCATTACTGCTTCACGGCAGAAATAGGCAGGGTGGTGGTACCTAGCCGCGCGGACTCACAAGCGATCCTACCACCAGTAAATATACACCAGTAAATATAATACATAGAAACACGAGCACGAAATAGAAATGTTAAACCCTACGAGTATCTCGTTGACTAAAACATCGTCCTAGACTTCAGTTATGATTTATGTCTAATGACAGCCGCGCTTCTGTGTATCGCAAACTTGAAGTATACGACGGTAAACGAAACGAGCGCATTTCCGAGAATCCCGTTCGGTCCGCTTTGTGAGGGACGCGGAATCCGAGACCTTCGCATTTTAATTCGTTCGCTTTCGTCATTTAGCATTGTTGCTCTTTTTTATTGTCGACAGTTGTTACTTGTTACCGTCCGTTGGATGTGATTATCGGAATTGTTTTCTCCATTCAAGGTTTTGTCAAATACCCGCACTCCACATTGATGGGGAATTAAGATTAGGAAGACGAATTCACAGCCCACCTGGTGCTAAATGGTTACCGGGACCCATAGACATCTGCAACGTAAATGCGCCACCTTGAGATATAGGTTCTAAGGTCTCAGTATAGTTACAAAGGCTGCGCTCTTCAAACCGAAACGCATTACTGCTTCACGGCAGAAATATTCACGATTCAAATGTTCACGATTGACTTCCACGGTGAAGGAATAACATCGTGTAATAAAAATCAAACCCGCAAAATTATAATTTGCGTAATTACTGGTGGTAGGACCTCTTGTGAGTCCGCGCGGATAGGTACCACCGCCCTGCTTATTTCTGCCGTGAAGCAGTAATGCGTTTCGGTTTGAAGGGTGGGGTAGCCGTTGTAACTATACTGAGACTNTATTTCTGCCGTGAAGCAGTAATGCGTTTCGGTTTGAAGGGTGGGGTAGCCGTTGTAACTATACTGAGACTTTAGAACTTGTATCTCAAGGTGGGTGGCGCGTCTACGTTGTAGATGTCTATGGGCTCCAGTAACCACTTAACATCAGGTGGGCTGTGAGCTCGTCCACCCATCTAAGCAATAAAAAAAAAAAAAAAAATAAAAAAAAAATAGGCAGGGTGATGGTACCTACCCGTGCGGACTCACAAGTGATGCTAATACCAGCGAATGCGAAAACAATTAAAACCTCTTTCCCATGTCTCATGTTGGGTATTCACGTTGTAATATCTGTGCGCTCCCGTGAGCACTTAACAACAAGTGGATTCTTTCACCGATCTTGCATAATAAATATTAAAACACTAGTGAGACTTACTTTTGCATTTTAAAATGCTCGCAAGACGTTTTTACACGCGCCCGCCGCAACACTGAAATCTAACAGCTGTGTAATTTTGATGTTTAAAAAACAAAAGCACGGACCACCAACCAGCTCGCTCTACAATATCGTATGTCAGGTTTTGTATTAAATTCCATTTGTTTTATTTTTGGTCACGAAGCTTAAATTTTTTTGCGAACGTAAAAGTGTATTTGGAAAACTATATAGGTTTCTTCATTGTATCCAATGGTGAAATTTTAAAATACAGGGTGCCCGTTTTACAATGCATATTAATTAATTGCAACAGAAAATCACATATTAATGATTTTACGTTGAGTCACTGAACTACGCAAATCTCTTGCAGTGTTTGTAATTTGTACATTGTTTGAACGAACATTGTTTGTACATTGTTTACTGGTGGTAGGACCTCTTGTGAGTCCGCGCGGGTGGGTACCACCACCCTGCCTATTTCTGCCGTGAAGCAGTATTGCGTTTCGGTTTGAAGGATGGGGCAGCCGTTGTAACTATACTTGAGACCTTAGAACTTGTATCTCAAGGTGGGTGGCGCATTTACGTTGTGGATGTCTACGGGCTCCAGTAACCACTTAACACCAGGTGGGCTGTGAGCTCGTCCAACCATCTAAGCAATAAAAAATAAAAACATTTTAGGATTTTTTTAGGTTTCCGGAAGTCGCGCATACATGATTTTTTTTTTTTTTTTTTGCACAAAACAAATACAATCATTACAGTACATATTAGCTAAATCGTACAAGTAGTACCTAAATCTAATCTGGATTGCTATCTAAATAGTATGTGCACTCAGCAAACCCGTATTAATGTACATAACTTTGGCTATTGAAAACAAAATCTCTATATATAAAAATAAATAAATAATAATAATAAGTATTTACTAACAATCACGCCACGTTAATTGGTCCCGTGATAAGTTCGTAAAGAACTTGTGTTACAGGTACCAGATAACGGAAATAAATGTAAGATTTTCATTATACACATACATATTTTTTTTTTTTTTTTTTTTTTTTTTTTTTTTTTTTTTTTTTTTTTTTTTTTTTTTTTTTTTTTTTTTTTTTTTTTTTTTTTTTTTTTTTTTTTTTTTTTTTTTTTTTTTTTTTTTTTTTTTTNAGATACATGTTCTAAGGCCTCAAGTATAGTTACAGCGGCTGCCCCACCCTTCAAACCGAAACGCATTACTGCTTCACGGCAGAAATAGGCAGGGTGGTGGTACCCACCCGCGCGGATTCACAAGAGGTCCTACCACCAGTAATTACGCAAATTATAATTTTGCGGGTTTCATTTTTATTACACGATGTTATTCCTTCACCGTGGAAGTCAATCGTGAACATTAGTTGAGTACGTATTTCATTAGAAAAATTGGTACCCGCCTGCGGGATTCGAACACCGGTGCATCGCTTCAACACGAATGCACCGGACGTCTTATCCGTTAGGCCACGACGACTATCATATATATTATATACATATATTTAATATACATCCATAACCCTGGAAAGGACATTTATATTTATCATACAAATATCTTCCCTTGGCGGGATTCGAACCCGCGACCCCTTTGTGTCCATGTCACTTACCACTACACCAGACGGCCGTTGAAAATGAATTGCTGTTCGTTAGTCTCGCTAAAACTCGAGAACGGCTGAACCGATTTGGCTAATTTTGGTCTTGAATTATTTGTGGAAGTCCAGAGAAGGTTTAAAAGGTAGATAAATATGAAAATGCTCGGAATTATATAAAAATCCGTAGGACGGATTCCTTTTGTTTGTTTTATGTTTATTTTATACAAAAGTTTAGGTCTTTTATTTATCGATTGAGGCACTTCGAAGTCAGCTAGTTACAAATAAGAATTTAAAATTACAAATAAAAATAAAATAACGAGTTACAGAAAAAAAATGATTAATGAATTAATACCAAGGTTCATCTCTGCACTCCCCTAAGGTAGACTGTCAGAGAATTCCTATGGCATTAAGTCCGCCTTTACACTGTCAAGTATAGAAAGTTATAAATAAATAAATTATTGAAACAACATTCACCTTTCAACCCCGCGTGTATTATTAAGCGCCTTCAAAGAAAAAATAAAGACTTTATCGTTTCCTGTTGTTTTATTTTTAATATTCGTTCGCGGCCATGAGTAACGCTAAGTATTCGGAGCATCCCAGATCCTGAAATGATAATAATAAACCAGAGATTGAACAACAAAGTTAGTTTTAAATATAACAACTTTTATTACATCTCTCGCGATTAAATACTCCTCGAATTTCATTTACGAATTCTCGGGAGTCCATTGTTTACGATTTGTATAACTGCCACTTTTATAGTCACCGTCGAAGACGGGTTTAACAGCAAGGTTGATCAAAATAAAATTTCACATTATACACTGGTTTAACTATACTGGTTCAATTATACACATTACTGGTGATAGGACCTCTTGTGAGTCCGCACGGGTAGGTACCACCACCCTGCCTATTTCTGCCGTGAAGCAGTAATGCGTTTCGGTTTGAAGGGTGGGGCAGCCGTTGTAACTATACATGAGATCTTAAAACTTATATCTCAAGGTGGGTGGCGCATTTATGTTGTAGATATCTATGGGCTCCAGTAACCGCTTAACACCATGTGGGCTATGCGCTCGTCCACCCATCTGAGCAATAAAAAAAAAATACAACCTGAGCTATGAAGTCGAAAACTCGAAAGTCGCTGCTGGTATTCCATGTTCAACTTGAGATCATAGATTCAAGGTGTCAACTGATTTTTAATTGGGTTATTCGTTGGAGCCTCCGGGTCTACGGAGGGTCTTCGATTCTTTCTGTATTTTGTGTGTTTCAGAAGGTTGAGGTGATCATCTACTTTTTACCATCGCACCGCCCGCCACCAGAGCACAGCTCACCCATGCTGTTTAGAACTGCATTCATCAGTATCACAGTATTCAAAGTGCTTTTCCAGAGAACACTTCTGCTAGGCATGATACGGCTTTGGAATGAACTTTCCTACCACTCAGCAGCAAGCTAAGCTAGCCTACCTACAATAACAATAAAAGTTTTTTTTTGCTAAGCAGAAATATCCTTAAAATAGTCTTTTTTAGAGTTACGTTATGTTACCATTTATCTTCATCACCGAGAATTGTTCCAATATATTTCGAAATATTTTTTACAATATTTGTTTTTTTTTTTATTCTAAAAAAATTGTAGTGGCTTTGAGGTGAAAAATGATGTTGCCATTATTAAAAGATCAACACGCAAAGTCAATATAGGCATACAAAAAAGCTTTTCAATATTAGCAAAAATGCTCAAAATCGTAAAACTCGTAAAATAAGTAGGTACAAAGAAAGTAAGAGTACTATGAATAAGCACCATTTTGTTTTTTCGAAGACGCTGCATTCATTTTCACTCGAACCTCGACGGCACAGCTTAGTTGCGTTGATTCAACACATTCGACCACTACTATTTGTTTTGCAAACTCCTAAAATATTTTACTTGACATTAAAAATCGTTTTCTTTTAAGAATTCAATTAAGCACAGTACTATATTATTAATTTTGTCCACATCAAAAAGTTTCAGAATGCTCTTTTTATGAAATATTATTTTGAAGTGTGCGATATTTAAAATAAGATTGTTTTTTGTTGCATTTATTATTTATTCCATGATATTTTATTATTATTCACAGATACGGTTCTTAGGAACAGATTTTATGACTACGTGATTTAGTTAGCAATGTAACCTTTTCGACTTTATTGACTCACAAATATAACAGATGAACTCCAAAATATTTCGATGACTTTATTATTTCATTGTATGAAATTTTATTTCTGTTCTAGGTTAATTATTAAAGTAAATACATACCTTTAGAATCTTTCGCGTTATGCTGTGGTACATAGCATCCAGTTGACTCCAGGATATACATTATATTAGTTAGTAAAAAGCGTCAAGCATTTTAATATGATCTTAAAATTACTACTTGATACTAAAGAGTAAGAACTCCGTAGTAGGGGGGTAATATCCTAAAATTATTGTTCCGGTTAAACCGGTGGTGAGCCGCGAACCCGCAATAACGATTTTTGTTTAATACCACATTGTTCTTTAAATGGAGAACAGTTTTGATGCTCATAAACTACACTTAACGCAACCTAAGGTATAGGAGTTGGCGGCAATTGGAAGAACACTTTTTACTGGTGGTAGGACCACTTGTGAGTCCCCGCGGATAGGTACCACCGCCCTGCCTATTTCTGCCGTGAAGCAGTAATGCGTTTCGGTTTGAAGGGTAGGGTAGCCGTTGTAACTATACTGAGACTTTAGAACTTGTATCTCAAGGTGGGTGGCGCGTCTACGTTATAGATGTCTATGGGCTCCAGTAACCACTTAACACCAGGTGGGCTGTGAGCTCGTAAAAAATAAATAAATAAAAAGAACACCATTATCGTTACTTGCGTAATCGAAAGTATAAAGGTTTTAAGGGGTAGCGAAAGCGAGCCGGATTTATCTACTGGTGGTAGGATCTCTTGTGAGTCCGCGCGGGTGGGTACCACCACCCTGCCTATTTCTGCCGTGAAGCAGTAATGCGTTTCGGTTTGAAGGGTGGGGCAGCTGTCGTTACTATACTTGAGACCTTAGAACTTGTATCTCAAGGTGGGTGGCGCATTTACGTTGTGGATGTCTATGGGCTCCAGTAACCACTTAACACCAGGTGGGCTGTGAGCTCGTTCACCCATCTAAGCAATAAAAAAAAACTACATTTTATTATCAAATGTTATCGATTGCAGTAATATTATATAATTAAAAGGCAAAACGCTTTGTTTTCTCTACCTTCCCTAACAGATTATCTGCCGACATCCTTAGAAGCTTATTACTGCTTAACATTTTCATACTAGATTTCTTGGGAGGATAGTGCAGTGGTTTCCCCTTCCCTTCTGCACCAGACCTTTCGGGTCGTGTTTGACTCTACAGGCTGCTGTAGTCTCTTCCAGATAGTTGCCCTACTGGGTAGCATTGTGCATCATGTGGTCCACATTTCAAATTAGACACGACCTTCAGCAATGAAGAGACAGACTCAGAAGAAGAAGACTGCTTAACAACTTAATACTTTTGAAAATTGCAAGTAACTTTCCTCATTCTTATAACTGTCTTTGTCAATCTCTTCTCTTCGTTTGAATGGTTCAGTCTACGACGCATCGTCCTGCACATTTAAAATAAGTTTTTTTTTTCCACAAAATATGTCATTAAAAAGGTAAGTGGACTTAAACTCTAGATTCGTGTTTTGTTTTTTTTCCCGACTTAATCTTTGGTAGTCTACGGAGCTATTTAGATTTCGTGCGGACTGATAGGTGAGCTCACAAATACATAATTGCTAACACTGACCCTACCAAGATTAGTGCTTTGCTGAATCTACCATTAAATCAGAATCGCGACCAACTGAGAAGATCCGGTGAGAAACTTAGTGTGCTACCACTAACAGTAGGGTAGTAAGTTACGACATTCAGGAAACAATAGTCGAGGTCAACAATGTCCAACGTCTCTTTAGCTTATCGGTCACTAGGCTACCCAAAAGAAACAAATTACAATTACCATTACCACCCTTACCACGTAACCGTCCGTTTCGGACAAGGTCGAGAGAAACACCACGTCTCTAAATTAATATATTTTAGTGCCAAAATCGTCTATAGAAGCATGGAACTAATACTACACGTAGTACCGCACTAATCTTGTTGTTGTTGTTGTAGTCCTAGGGTACCCCGCTGGTACATAGGGCCCTCACAAGTTGTCTCCACTTTACCCTGTCTTGCGCTTGCTCCTTGACATCACTCCAGGTCACGTTGGCAGTCCTCATCTCACTCTCTACGGTGCGTCGCCAAGTGTGTACAGGGCGACCAGGTCTTCTCCTGCCAAAAGGTTGCCACTCAAACGCGATTGATGCTGCGTTGACTCCGCTGCAATCTTATAATCACATTATTACCGTGTCCGTCCAAAGTTTTAGATGTTACTATCAAATAGCTAAAGGTTAAAAAAAATTATTTTAATTTAAAAAAACGCCATCTGCCTGTGATTTGGCCCGCGAGGTCCACACAATTTACGATACACCAATTGTTTCTTTTGCCGGCGATTTCGCCTCATAAAATATTCAGTCGCTGTAAACACAATCACTTTTGGGGGTCAATTTTTAGGATCCTCCGAGAACTGCGCACGTAAATCATGCTATTGTGCATTTTGAGGTATTCAGTTTCATGGTTTTCTTAAGGTTCATTTTTATTCATGATGAAATATTAAATTCTCAAACGATGAGTAATGTAAGGACATATAAAAGTAAACACTCGTCATGGTAGGGCGTATTGTGATCCCATAGGCTCCCATAGAAACCAACAACCTGTCTATTTTGACCACAGAGCATTTTATTACACAAATAAAATTTCCATGTAAGTCGGCTCCCATAGGCATCAGCAACCTGCCTATTATGACCACGAAACGTTTTATTGCACGAGTAAAATTTCCATCAGATGTATGAAGAGAAATAGCAGCATTAACATCGGGATGCCTATTGGCTCCAGTATCACTTAACAACAGTTCAACTGTGAGCGCGTCTGTCCATTAACACCAAAAAACAACCGTAGAACGTTTAAAAAATATGAATTTATTATATTCAAAATCATTATTATAGCCTTATTACGTCAACCGAGAAATTTAATACTTCTTTCACGCACTTCTTAAGTAACCGAGTATAATATTCCCACGGGAATCTCCGCATTTTCAACGAACTCTCTCACGTATAATATTTTCGAGCTTTGGTCGTAATTCATCGCGCAAAACCACACAGTGTATGTCCAGAGTACGGTCATTAGATTAACTCATCTTGACAGTACGAAAAATAAAAAACTTCAGAGGTGTCAAGGGACACCCGGATGGAACGAAGTTCCTTTCGATTAATTAGTGAAGGAATTGTAATTTTTTTTTTAAGTTATAGTAATAAATTACGGCATTATGAAGAAGAAAAAAACAATACTATGAACTAAATTACTATTGTTGAAACGCTATCTCGAGAAACTGTACTCATTACGCGGACCAATCGGATACGAGCAATGTCACGCGATAAGCGCCTACACGTTGATTGGTCAGAATGACGGATCTAAATAGTGTCGTGACAACTTTTCGTAAGAATTTTTTCCGTCTAGCCCCCTTTCACAACGCGCGATAAGGAACTTCGTTCCAATAAAAATCATACATTTTCCTAATTCGAATTTGGAATTATCTTCTTCAAAATTTAAACTTGTATGATTCCAAAACCAGACAGATATAAATAGTATAGGCAAAGAGATTTTATTACAAGTTCATACATACTATAATGCGAAAAGACTTTTTCCCCAACCTATTAGGTTGACGCACAACTAGCGTATAATGGCGACGACGGGTGCGAAACATCAAATATACGAAGCTGCTGTTTGCCTTCATATGCTTTAGACCACCTAGCGCAAAAGGTCTGAGCGAGTTAACACGCGTTGTTTACGAATGTTCATAAACGCGGCACAGGTCGGGTCTACAACACGAGGTTTTGAAGTCGTCGTGGCCTAAGACGGCCGGTACATACGTGTTGAACGCTGCACCGGTGTTCGAAACTCAGGCGGGTACCAATTTTTCTAATGAAATACGTACTCAACAAATGTTCACGATTGACTTGCACGGTGAAGGAATAACATCGTGTAATAAAACTCAAGCCCGCAAAATTATAATTTGCGTAATTACTGGTGGTGGTTGTGAGTCCGCGCGGGTGGGTACCACCACCCTGCCTATTTCTGCCGTGAAGCAGTAATGCGTTTGAAGAGTGGAGCAGCCGTTGTAACTATATTTGAGACCTTAGAACTTATATCTCAAGGTGGGTGGCGCATTTACGTTGTAGATGTCTATGGGCTCCAGTAACCACTCAACACCAGGTGGGCTATGAGCTCGTTCACCCACCATCTAAGCGATAAAAAAAAGAACGAATGACATGATGCCCGATTAGCGTAATATCAAATCAGCTCGGCCTTATCGCTCGACTTAACGCGTTTTCGGATATTTTGTGGTATAATGTCTGTCTACGGTCTATCTAACTCTAAAGTAAAGTATTCTGCAAATTATGACCAGTTTACCTAACACTTTCACGAAAGTATCTTCATTGAGTTTCGGAAAAGAACAGTGTTCTTGTTTCGTGGAAACTATCTGTTGAGTATAACACCTCTCGTGTTAGAATAAATATCAAATGTATGATATTGAATCTTGAATATAATATAATGTTCTCAGAATGTTCGATCGCCCGTCATTGTCAGCCATGTCTACCCAGCCGTCCTAATTATTTCATCGGCCTATCGTGCCACAGGTCTTCCGCCACCGATACGACCTAATCTAGACCACCATTCCATCACTGTCCTCTACCGTTTCGCGTCGTCCTCTATCGTCGTCGTCCAGCCCAACTCAATTTCAGATCCGATACTCTCTTACCAACATCTGTAACTTTTGTTTGACGTCTAATCTGGGTTTTACGCACCCGATCTATTAGATTGATGCTCAGAATAGAGCGTTCCATCGCCCACTGTCGAAATATAGCAAATAAAAACCGGCTAAAAATATGAATGTGTTGTTGTTAATTCAACTAAATTCTGTTAATGTTCTACTTAAGTTAAACTTCTCGAAATAATTATGAATTTTCAACGGATTCCCCACTGAACTCCGAGCGGGATATCAACACGTGCTATCACCGGGAATTATGTAAATTTATGTTTTTTGCCGTAACTTTTCCCCTTTCGCGAATACAGGCTTAATATTGATAATTTATTTACACCATAGAGTGCGAACTGAATTGAGATGGGAAAGCGGCTTTTGTCGACACTCGTCCCGCGTGTCAACTGACGTACTGAAATTGCTGACTTAAATGTGAATATAACATTTTCGTGGTATTCAAATTTTTTTTTTGTCTGGGATATTTTGTAAAATCAGACTTATAACAAATAAATTAGTAAATTGTTTTTTATTGTCCTTGTGTCGAGCACACGGATTATTTCATTCCCGATCCTGCAGACAGAATGGAAAGCAGTCGATGTCGCCCCAAAAACGTCATTTCGGATCCTCCCGATCCACTAACGGTGCTTTTAGGTATCTCAAGCACCGTTCATCGTTCTAGTCGAACCCGTTTCGCGTTTCCGATCCGATGATAGATTCTGCGAAGCACGGCTCTTGCTAGGGTTCGTGTTAGCAACGTCGTCAGGTTGAGCCCCGTGAGCTCACCTACTAGTTAAGGTTACGCTCAAGTAGCTTCTCAAAGCTCTCAGCTCAGGTAGGAAAAAAAAAGCGGATCATCTGATAGTGAGTGGTTTCCATCGCCCATGGACGTCAGCAATGCCAGGTGCAGAGCCAACCTGCTACCGTTAATAATCCCTGTACCATGGAAACAAGAGAATAATATACATACTTGTATGTATGTACCTACATACTTATATATCTTGAAATTAGTAATAATATCGATATATAAATCAATAGGTATCGATGAATTGTTCAGCTCGAAGTTTTAAATAGGTATTCAACTACTAATGTTATTTGTGACAAGAATCGATACTTTATTCGATATAAAATTCTTATTATTATAAATTATGTTATAAAATTTATACACCAATAAATATAAGTGCATATTTATTCATGTCAGAGCAATGAAAAGGTCAAATAGTTATTATATTGCTGGTTTTATGGCGTCTATAAAAATGTAAATGTGTTACATATAATTCGTATTAGAAGAACGCTGTATACAGGGTGTGCTATAAAACAAATGAACGATTCTCGAACGGTTTTTCGGGCGTTTTCTCCTGTGTTACACGTAACGATAACACACGAGATAATTACAGGTACACTCAAACCCTGAATACCAATGACCTTTGTTCAGTTTTTTTTGTCTTTGTTGTGGGGCCAGGATTAAGGTATACTTGCACCGGGACCGAACTCTGATTCCGTGATACAGCCAGGATTACTAACCACTTGACGAAGGAGGTGTTACGGTAACCTCAATACTGACGCACAACAATAATCAGTAGCTAAACCAACCGTAAATATTTGTTTTGTTGGTAAGTTTGCATCTACATAGCGGTCTAAAAGACAACACCCTTGTTGTACACGTTTAGGAATAATTAAATAATGTTTATTTATAATATTATATAAAGTGTAGTATTTTATGCTTAAATTCATTTGTGAATTTCCGTGGCTCTGAAGCTCCTGCTAGTCCCGCAATCAAATCGTAACAATAATATTGTTATTGTCATAATACTATCTTGGTATTAATATAAATATTATATCGAGAGGTGAACGGCTATTTGGTTTAAGCGACATTTTTTTTATCTTTACAGGAGAGCCATTTGAAGCATATAATTTGGATGAAATATCCTAATAAAAAAATTCTTCAGCTATTTCAATGGAGTAAACTTATTTGAAGCTCAATTAAACCTGTTGATGCTAATACAAAATAAAACGCACCTTTAATTACATAGATAAATGTCGCGTATTAAGCGAAATTCCGCTTAAACCAAATAGCCTTTCGCTCTTTGATATGTTCTTTCCTTAGATGAATCTTGTCCGTCTGACAATTGTCTTTCTGGAAGAGATCGCTCTTAGCAATGAGACCTTTTTTCGTTTATATTTTGCATGCGTTTTGACTTTGCATTAGCTTACAATAAACCATAGTCTAAATTTACTCTGCTCTGTACAATTTGAACTATGTTCGATTATCTCAACTAAACTATTCGCTATGGAAGGTTCGTCAACGCGCCTAATGCTATGCATAACTTTTGTAGCGGGCTTAGTTTAGTTTAGTGCTTAGTGCGAGTTTCTTAACGTAAAAGTTAACCCAATTTTGTATGCAGTTGGAACAGCGCCCCTACCGGCAAACGTACGCAAACGATCCCATTCCATACAAATATGAGCTAACTTTTACGCTATCGAGAACGTTAAAAAACTCGCACTAAGCACACAGTTTGCAAACTGTCGTGTCTTGTTAATAATTATCACCCTACATAATATCACACACGCTCTATAAGCACAGACTCAACAGTGGTGACGCCGACGTGATAGCTGACGACGTGATAGCTGACGACGTGATAGCTGACGACGTGATTGCTGACGACGTGATGTTAAGATGCGATATTATGTAGGGTGATAATTATTAACAAGACACGACAGTTTGCAACCCGTTTATTGTGCGCCGACTCGACACAGACTAAACTAAACAAAGCCCGCTACACTTGTATTGAAAACTAGAGCATATTGTGAACTTAATGGTTACATATAACTTCTTGTGTCAAAGATACGCGCGGTGCGGTCGTGGGGCGTATTTAAATCATACGATATCGTCCGTGAAAATCAACGAACACATCAATACGTCATTAAGGCGACGCTCTTGAAAAATACAAACTAGCAGTAATTTGTGTGTTGAATTTTGTTTAATCCAAAGATAATTTTCTTAGATTTATATATACTAGAGGTCCCGCAGTAGTCGAAATTCGACTATAATTAATTGGAATTGTAAGTTTGTACTACACTATTATGATTGTAATTTATACTTCTAAAATAACAAATTTCGCCAAGACTACGCTATTAAAAAAACAATTAATAAAGACAAACAGTATTTAATCTATTCTCAATTTGACCACAGACGTCAAGAACAAAAGTTTGACAATAAATAAATAGTATGCATGCGTGTGTGCGTCAAATACATGGTATGTAGTGTGTGTGTGTAATGTTTTCTCAATTGATTTAACGTATCTTTTACGCATTATTTAAAAAAAATATTAGCGTTGTACACTTCTTCTCTATATTCTCTATAAGTGTGTAAAGATTTCATATTCCTCCGTCCGCGCAATTTTCGTAAAAAGGGATACAAAGTTTTTGCTTCGCGTATTAATATATAGATTTAACTGTAGGCAGGAAGTGACTAAAAATAGGTAAGGAACGATTTTCGAAGATAGAAAAGGACCTAGATAGGACCATAGAAAAGGAAGTAACCTGTTATCTTAGTATATAACCTAATAGACAAACACAATATTGTAATCGGAAACTAGGTAAAATGCGACCCGGCATGGATAGGTACCATGCGTTTCGGTTTGAAGGGTGGGGCAGTCATTGTACTATAGAACTGAGAACTTATTTCTCTAGGTGCGTAGCGGCATTTACGTTGTTGATGTCTATGGGCTCCAACTGGGCCGTGTGTAAACAATAAATAAATAAACTCCTGACACGAAATGACAAATTGAAGCCCAAAAAAAAAATCATTTCACTCTGATTTTGAATTTATTTATACTTTTATGTTTGTTTGGTCCAAGTTTTTATCTACTGTCTTCATTCGGTCTTGAGCGACTTACAAAGCTCCTATGTGAATGCAGCTTTATTTTGGCTATATAACACCCAAAATTCATTGTCCCCTAACTCGTTGTATGTGTTTTAGTCACATAATTAATTTGTTCCCAATCTAACCCAACTATCCCAATACCAGCTCTACCGATTTCGCTAATCATTGGAGCAACATCCGAACAAACCCAATAAACGTCATGAGTCATTAATTAGACAAACATACATCGAATTATAAAACGTGAGGCGATCAATCAAGAATGCTTCTGGCTCGGCTCCAAGCTTGTATGAGCGTTCATTCCTAAGACCGGCCGTCTGGACCTTTGGCGGCTTCTATTATCGAATTAGATACGCCACACGTACCTGGTCAAGAAGTCTCCGGAATTATTTGTAATATATGCGTTGGAATTACAGGGATATGTTTGGTTCGGTGAAGATCGATTGAAAAAATACATGTCCTTCTTCAAACGAGCCTTGTGGAGAGTATTAAGCGGTAGGCAGTAGCTTGGCTCTGCCCCTGGCATTGGTGAAGTCCATGGGCGACGGTAACCCTTCACCATCAGGTGGGCCGTATGGTCGTCTGCCTACAAGGGCAATAAAAATAAAGTTTTCAGATCATCGTCATCAACATCATCATATCACTTAAAGCCCCTTCAAGCATTTACCGTTTTCAGTGAACGTTCTTGCTATTCGGGATCGGAGATGAGCTCCCTCTACTACGCATCAAAGGAAACCTAAGTGGTAGATGATTATGCTCGACTTCTGCGAGTGCACCATCTCACCAAAGCTCTCCTCACTACGCAGAAATTTGCCGCTGCCAAATAGGGGGTCAGGACTGGGGTTCCATCCGTGACCCAGGCCCATAACAGCTTTGGGCTTCACTCGCTTTGTGTGGGGAGGAAGCCAGGCCCCGGCTGTGAGCGGCAGAGATTTTTTTTACTGGTGGTATGACCTCTTGTGAGTCCGCACGGGTAGGTACCACCACCCTGCCTATTTCTGTCGTGAAGTAGTAACGCATTTCGGTTTGAAGGATGGGACAGCCTTTGTAACTATACTGAGACCATAGAACTTATATCTCAAGGGTGGGTGGCGCATTTACGTTGTAGACGTCTATAGACTCCAGTAACCACTTAGCACCAGGTGGGCTGTGAGCTCGTCCGACCATCTAAGCAATAAAAAAAGAAGTTTTTAGTGAGATCCAACTCCCACATACGGTGATTTTCCCTGTAAAAAAAGTGGTACATGATGGTGACGGTATGTAAGCATTCAGCTATTAAGTAAACTTGATTGTTTCATATGCAACAGTTATTATCGTTTAGAATGGTCTCGTACAAAAATGTATTTGGTACATATATATCGTACCTATTCTATGTATAATATTATACTGACAGTCGGTCATCAAAAGGATAGATAGTATATTAACGATCACATAATCGAACTATTTGAACCATTATTTAACCCACGAAGTGTTGCTATATATAAATACTAATACTATGTTAAAATTCCGTATTCAATATAAATTCAACTGTAAATTACAATGAAGTTTGTCATCCAATTTGTTTTTTTGCGTTGATTCACATATTTATTTATACAAAAAAAAAACGTGAAGTCGACAGTTAAAATACAATACACATAAAGTGGGCGCGGCAGTTTACCGATTCCGATTTTATTTTCATTTAAATACGCATCGGAATTCACTGAAATCACTCTGGCAACGCATTTTTAAAAACAAACTGGCTGCTTCGTTGGGTTTTTTTTTTCAAATGAGAATTTCCTGTTATTTTTTTTTCCAATTGCTCTCTGTGCCAAATGTAATTTTGCTGTAAAATGCAGTTTTGAAATTTTTTGTGTAAACCGTTTTTTTTTTACAACGGTTATTGTGTTTATTGAGTTTCTGTGTGAGTAATAACTTCTAATGTCTCTCATTTATATCTGTCTGGTAATGTGAAACCTTGTGCAAAATAAACTCACTTTCTCCTAAAACATTTTCATCAGTCGTTCGTTCGGTAGTGAGTAATCGTTATTTTATGTATTTATACATTTTTTAAATTGAACATTTTAAATTGTATTCCTTTGTAATCTATATATTAATACGTGAAGCAAAAATTTTGTATCCCTTTTTACGAAAATTGCGCGGACGGAGGTGTATGAAATTTTCCACACTTATAGAGAATATAGAGAAGAAGTGCACAATGATAATATTTTTTTTAAATAATGCATAAAAGATACATTTAATCAATAAAGAAAACATTACACACACACTACATACCATGTACTTGACGCACACACGCAAGCATACTATTTATTGTCAAACTTTTGTTCTTGACGTCTGTGGTCAAATTGAAAATAGATTAAATATTGTTTGTCTTTATTAATATTTTTTATAGTGTAGCCTTGGTGAAATTCGTGATTATAGAAATATAAAATACAATCATAATAGTGTAGAAACTTACAATTCCAATTATAGTCGAATTTCGACTACTGTGGGACCTCTAGTTTAATATAGATAGACGAACACCTTTAAATAAATTTCAATTACAATTTTGAGGTACAGACGTCAAAAAAAAACTCACACGCACATATCCGAAACGATTCTTGAAAATCGTACCATGTTGACTAATCTATATATATATATATATATAATAGCGACTTCACAATTCTATATGTTTCTGCTTAGACTTAATTATGAATTTCGCTTTGAAGTACCAGAGCCAATTATTATAACGGAAATCATGTTATCATGCCTCTTGTCTCAAAGTGGGTGGTGTCATTCGTATTCCGAGGTCCCTGGAAACCAATTAATGCATGGTAACCCACTGAGTTAATACTAATCTATTAGTCAACGATTAGACATTAGTTATTTAGTTAGTTATTGTTAGACAAACAAACAATTAGATTAGACAAGTCAGCAATTCATTTATATATATAAAAATGAATTACTGTTCGTTAGTCGTAGAGAAGGTTTAAAAGGTGAATACGAAAAGGCTCGGAATTAAATAAAAATAACAATTTTGTTTTTCCTTTGATGTGTCCTCTCCTTCGGACGGATTCCTTTTGTTTGTTTTAAGTTTATTTTATACAAAAGTTTAGTTGTTTTATTTATCGATTGAGGCACTACGAAGTCTGCCGGGTCAGCTAGTAAACTAAAAAATTTAAACGTGTATTCAGCTCATAGCAAAGCTCTAAATATCTTAAACCTTATAGCTTGAGACGGCCAACATCAAACAATAGTAATACCAACCTATAAATTTAAGCACCACGCCAGACAACGTTTGAATCGCGTGTGTAGCGACCTTTATACGTCAGTAGCGTTAGCCAAAACGAAAACGAATGATTGTCGTCGCCGCCGCCACGACAAACAGACCGACTGACACATAAAAACGACATAGAATGCAGTGCAAGAAAGGGTAATGGAAAACCACCGGGTCGAACAGTTCGGTGCATCAACAACGTGTTACGTCATACGGATTTGAATACGTAACGCCAAGGGAACACGGTTTAACTAATCTATTGCTATCCCTTTCGGATCTTCATAGAATAGAAGAGAGTTTTGTTCTTGCGCCACGCAACTACGTCAAGCTAAGTGTTTCGCCTGAATTAAAAGTTCAGATATGTGTATGTTACACATGCAAGACCAATAGGTCCATCAAGACTTGATGATCAAATAAATTACTTATGCAAATGATTATTATACATATAAAAGGTTACCATTGTTCATGATACTTTTCAATGCAAATTACTTATAATGGAATGCAAAGTAAAATTGTCCCATTTTACTGATTGTGGTGCGTCCTACATTTCATGCTAACACCACATGTCAAGAATACAGAATTCATTCCCTAATTAGAACCAGTGACCTTGAACAACTGATCTCCCTAACTCTGATGTTCCTAAAATTATCTGAATCTCATCACTGCACATTTTTATCGAAGATAACTAACTATACTGAGACCTTGGAACCCATATCTCAAGGTGGGTGGCGGTGAAACCCTTTTAAATATAATTGTAGACGCCTTAAGATTTTATAAAACATTTTATTAAAGTAATACCCAAGTACACATTGTGAACAAACACGAATACAAATTTCGCGCCTTGTTTCCGCGACTGCGCTTATATTTTCTCAAAACAAACACATTCATCGACCGTAAATAATTTATTTTAGTACGACTATAACCAATCGAATCAATTTTTCTATGGTAATTGTTCGAGACCTTGATTGTAACACAAAATATGATGTCGTAACAAAATCGATTATTTCAATAAAGATGTCTCTATTCGTTTGAATCTAACTCGTATTACTCGAGGGCCCAAAATTGCTCACATCGGATGTCGGAATTGCCTCTTTCTGTATTTAATGAGCGCCCGTCACGGTCGTCTTCGCGTATGGTATAAGTTATTAGCGAAACTATTTAGTCATAATAAATTTATCGTCAAACAAATATGCAGCGTAGTATTATCGGTTCCAGCTCTAGTGATAATTGACAGCTGACTACCAGCATGCCGCGGAGTGCAGAGTCAACTCCCTGTCAGAGCTAGTATATTTGATCTGAGGGTACATACTCTTATCCAATAAATGTATGTGTTTCTTCTAGTGCTGACAGTACAGGAGTAAACTAAGATTCAGTATTGAAATTTCTAATCTCAATAAACATTTAGTACTATTACTACCCTGATGATTTTTTTGCGTAGATTGATGAATTTGCTGCTGATCTACCATACCATACGTCTTACGATACAGCTTGA
The DNA here is from genome assembly GCF_003987935.1 of Bombyx mandarina. The sequence continues at coordinate 1,451,543 of NW_021011516.1, read as the reverse complement.
CACAAGAAATTTCCAGTTGGGAATTGCAGTAAGCTGGTATACTCTGAGAACCTTGCCTCCCATTCTCCGAGAAGTGCCTCAGTCGTCCAAAGCGTTATTCCTGATGTATTAAACACTCGGTGGTTAGTTTTAAGCGTGCAGGGTTGTCAACAACTGACTTATGTATTTTTGCCGTCAAAATATTATCTATACGTTAAAATGGACAATGGAACTCACTGTGTATTATTAGGCAGCGGCTTGGCTCTGCCCCTGGCATTGCTGAAGTCCATGGGCAACGGTAACCACTCACCATCAGGTGGGCCGTATGCTCGTCTGCCTACTAGGGCAATAAAAAAAAATTCAAAAAAAGTATGTAATGTCACCTAACATCAACTCCACTAGTCATTCAGTATTACAAGTAGATAAACTCGACGCCTAATTCATCATTCAGTCTTCGGTCATCAGGTTTGAGTCCCGTGAGCTCCCGTACTAATTCGGCGAATCTGGAATAACCCCTCGAGGTTACTAGAATAGGTACGAAAAACATTATCTCTGAATTTTAAATTAGGTATGTAATTTAAAAAAAAAACTTCAGAGATGTCAAGGATGGAACGAAGTTCCTTTCGATTAATTAGTGAAGGAATTGTAATATATTTTTTAAGTTATTTAGTTATTAAGTTATTACACGTTGATTGGTCAGAATGACGGATCTAAAAAGTGTCGTGACAACTTTTCGTAAGAATTTTTTCCGTCTAACCCCCTTTCACAACGCGCGATAAGGAACTTCGTTCCAATAATGTTTGACGCGAAAATACACTGATTCTCTTTACGCTTTGTAACTCAGTCGGATGCTAAGCCTTTGTCGGATGTGCAGACATCTATATTTTCTATTGAATTTTTTCCTTACGCTCGATGAATTTAAGTTTGACTGGAATTGTATTTATAATCTTATAAACATAAATAATTATTTATTTGTTTAATTAATATTCTACGTGTGACCTAGCATCTTTAGTAATTTTAGAATCGAATATATATCAGCACGCTTGTCGCTTGTTATTCGGACTGGACGCTGATGTACGATGCAAGGGTATCCAGTCACGCGATTTCGTGTGATCAGGTGTCTTTGAACCGGGTCCGACTTCGTGTCGTCACTATGTACGACTACTCTGTATTAAACAAATAGTTTACTTAAAACAACATTACGGCGAACTCATATAGGTTTGGAAAAAACTTTTTGTAATCATATATTTGTTGTTTGTTGCAACAAATATATGATTACTTGTGGTAGGACCTTTTGAGTCCGCGGGGGTAGGTACCACCACCCTGCCTGTTTCTGCCGTGAAGCAGTAATACGTTTCGGTTTGAAGGGTGGGGCAGCCGTTGTAACTATACTGAGACCTTAGAACTTATATCTGAAGGTGGGTGGCGCATTTACGTTGTAGATGTCTATGGGCTTCAGTAACCACTTAACATCAGGTGGGCTGTGAGCTCGTCCACCAATCTAAGCAAAAAAAAATTAGAACATCATTTGTATTGTTAGCAAATAATTTGGTTTGCTGTTTGACTTTAAATAGCGGCTTCACGATTATATATGTTTCTGCTTAGAATTAATTATGAATTTCGCTTTGAAGTACCAGAGCCAATTATTACAACGGAAATCATGTTATCATGCCTCCTGTCTCAAAGTTGGTGGTGTCATTCGTATTCCGAGGTCCCAGGAAACCAATTAATGTATGGTAATCCACTGAGTTTCTCGCCGGATCTTCTCAGTGGGTCGCGTTTCCGATCTGGCGGTAGATTCTGCGAAGTACTGCTCTTGCTAGGGCTAGTGTTAGCAAGCTCTCTCAGGCTGAACCCGTCCGCGAGAATAGTTGCTTAGACTGGCTACCAGCGAATAAGTAGATAAAAAAATGTTAGTGCCGTTAATATTAACACAGTACGAACCTCAATCATTCCACAAAGACTTTTTGGCGGGATCGCGAGGAGTGAAGTTGTGTGATATGTTTTATTTTGTCTATTTAGTGTTTCTTCAGGTTTAAATGTGCAATAACGGTGGTTTATTAACTGTGTAATATCTGTGAAAGTGCACAAAGGTGGGAAAATGAAACAAAGCCGCTGGACGTAACTTCTCGGGATCCTCCAAAAAGTCCACTGAAAAAATCTCAGTAAAAGACCACCATTTTACTAAGATTATATTTCATCCCATATCATCTCATTTCGTTTAATTTCATCCCAGTTGATTAATGTCTCAAATTTATCATCTTCATTCATTTCATTTCACTACATATTACATACTATCATTTTTCATAAAAATAAGAATATAAATAAAAATAAGATATGACTTAAAGGTCTTAGCTACCAGGTCATAAAATCCCTTAAAACAAATCATTCCACAAACTAACAGACCCTCGGCTGTTAGCGGGTAAGCATTCCACGTTACTAAACATATTACAGCACAGGCGGTGTTTGTTCAGCTATGAAACTATTCACTAACTCACTGAGTCACTAAAACGCAGTTATTAGCATAAAGAGCGCATTGTGAAACAGAAAGGGTAGGAGGATCCTAGAGAGAATCCTAGGATTCCACCTATTTCTACCGCAGCTTCGAAAGCTGTCACTCATTTCGTTTTGAATTCGGAAGACTTACTAAAATATATTGAAGTCTGAAATTATTATAAGGAGTCATTAAATCACGAATAATAATTATAAAAGACAGTAGATTTACAAACAAACGTTTTCAAGCCGTCTCGTTCTCATATTTAATTGATTTGATCATACGTTGTAATATCCACGTGCATCCACAGCATTCTTAACTGGCTGTACCGTAATCTCTTATTAAAATACAAAATTAACAAGAATTTAAACTGAATTCGACAAAATAAAATGAAATTATGATCAATGTTTTCAAAAGTCAATGAAATGAATGCATTATTAAGAATAACTCGACTGCTTTGACTGGTCAGATCTTGATAACGTTTAAATGAGATTAAAAGCAGTAGCTTTCAATCAAAAAGAAGAACCATCAAAATCAGTGCACCTAGAAAAAAACCGTTGTAACTATACTGAGATCTTAGAACTTATATCTCAAGGTGGGTGGCGCATTTACGTTGTAGATGTCTATGGGCTCCAGTAACCACTTACACCAGATGGGCTGTGAGCTCGTCCACCCATCTAAGCAATAAAAACAAAAAAAAAATTAAAAAAAAATCAAATTGAGAACCCCATCACATGGCCAGCTATGAACTAAAAAAAAAAAAAATCTTGTCCAAACAATTCGTTTCGCACTGACATTTGAATAATTACGATGTCGGTAAAAATACCAGGTCTGGATGGAAATCATCACGAACGACGAATAATGTCACGGTCAACGGTATTAAAAGTGTTTTTGTTTTATTTTCAAATGCTCACGAAAAAAAATTACTTACCCTAATTGTTAGGACAGCTTATTAATACGCTTATATTAATTAGCTTCAGACGTATGTTTATAACGGAATCTTTGAACATGATTATGACCCCCTTCAAAAGGTCGGCAAAAAAAAATAGAAAATAAATTTGAATTAAAAATAGTGTAAGAAAAAATGATTTTATTATAAAAAAAACGTGGGGTGCATGGTATCAATACTTATAAATATTTTATGAACAGATATGAGTAGAAAGTCTGTTTTGATAATATCCTGAGAAGCACACCACGCTTTTTTACAATAAAATCATTTTTTCTTACACTATTTTTATATCAAATTTATTAAAATTTATTTTCTATTATTTAGTTGGATTTTGTATAAAAACGTATATTGTTAGTTTTTTAAACTATTATTTTATTGTATAGTAACACCGCTATAGCATTGACATTGATTTACACTGAGCCTGTGGAGAATGGATAAAATTAGAAATGAATAAATAAATGTCTGCAGAAGTCCGAGAGTAGCGTCAGTCACAGAAAATAAAGAGTGGAGGACTGATCGTGTGGCCTGGGTGTGAAAGTGAATTGTAGTTTGAGGAAAAGGCCTCCATCCGGAGAAAACGTATTTTGATTTTATCATTTTAAACATACTGTAGATTTCGTAGAGGTCGTTGACCTATTTCTCACCAAATACAAATAAATCTTGCCATTTCACACACTTTCATTATCAAATAACCAAATCTATTTTACTCCTTATTACTATGTTTTTTTTGTTTTTAGTCATAAGAATCAGTTAATTATTTTATTATAATCAATAAGGACTAGTAAAAATCGTGTTTTCGTCTAAAAAAATGGCGTAATTGTATTGTGTATGTTATTTTCAATGAATCATCCTAAATATACACCATGTACATATTTTGTTATCTTTGCCTATATCTACCGCGAAAATATGACGTGTTACGGTCCCATGACCCAAGGTGGATCGCATCATTTCCTTTGTGATCTGTATTGTCTTCGATAAACGCTCAGTGACACGTGGCCATGATCTCGTTCACACATAGGGCGTTAAAAAGAATGATAAACACTTTTTAACTCATTACGATTTTGTAACGCCAGAATACAGGCGCTCCAAGAATATCAGCAATATATTGTAAGATGCACCATTATGACATGACAGTTGCTTAGTGTATATGAGTCGACTATTATCAAAGCCGGCAATCTGACTTTTGGACAATTATTGGTAAATCAGAAAAACGAATTATTGACTTTGTATTCCATTGGCAGTCACAAAACTCTTCGGAACGACATCTTAGATAAATAACAGGTTAACTATTAACCTTTATTTAATGCAGGTTTTGAACCGTATTCTTTGAAGGAGACGATTATATTCAAATCAATCTGTATTGACATATCAATAATTTTTTTTTGTCCGAATGCACAGATTGCCACCTTTGATAATAGACGACTCATATATGAACATACGGTAATGGTACTGTTGCGCACTGGGATTCAGGATAAATAGAACTTCCACCGAAGTACAAATTAAAACGCTATTTCACACTTAGAACACTTACAGAGTACTTTGCAATTCGTAATTCGGTTCTTCCGCTTCGCTTCAGGTGATCCGTTAGCTGTTTCGCTTCGAGTAGATCCGATTACTAATTACCTTCGTGTCATCTCTGCAACGCTTTTATAATCGATACGACATCTCTACAATTATCGAGAAAATTCCAGACAGGTCGAGTAATTTCGATAAGTGTTTCCGCTATTTGATGGTAGATGGCGTTTCACATCTCGAGCGTTCTCCATTTTACTAGTTCTTTTGTTATTCGTTTCTGCTATTCGATGAAAGATGGCGTTACTTTTACCGGCGTACAACAGTACCACCTAATGGTGAGTGGTCACTGTTGTCCATGAAACAACGTAAAGTAGCGTACGTAGTCGGTAATACTTTATGACCTACTTTATTGTGCATGCTCAATAATCTTATCTCTAGACTTTTGTTCGCGGTTCATTTTAATTATGAATTTTAGTTCTCTTTTGATTTTAAGATGACGTTCTTTCAGTAATAAATCTAAGTCTAGATATAAAACAATTAATCACATTTACAATATAAGAATACTTTTAACAATACCATTAAAAACAGGTGGAGCCAATTTTTCACATTTTCTTTTTATCAAATTTTGACCTTGAATGTAGAGATAATATCCGACTTAAAAAACAAACATAGCGTTCAGAACGAGAAGTTGTGTCCACGCTTCGCTTTGCCCGAAACTACATGAAATACATTCATTTCTGGAAACATGACGTTTGCTGTCGTTCACACACAGTAGTATACCAGAAAGATTTTCTGAAATGCCAATAACTACTACACAAAATTTCGATGCAATTGGATGAACGTTGGACAAACACAAGAACCAACGTACGTGATTCATTTATCTATACTTCTATACTATCTATACTATAATAATAATATTATAAAGAGGAAAAATTTGTTTGTTTGTTTGTAATGAATAGGCTCCTAACTACTGAACCGATTCGGAAAATTCTTTCAATGCTTGAAAGCTACACTATTCCCGAGTGACATAAGCTATATTATTATTATTTTTTTTTAAATTAGGGATTCTTACTAAAACTCCAATAATGTAACCCAAGGTATAAAAAAAATAACCTAAAATATTCTTTAGATCGCGTGCCCTGCGATAACTATTCATGATAAAATAAAATAATGTACTACGACTTTGTATAATACAAAAAATGTCGCGACAGCATATGTCTAACTATTATACGAGTAGTTATGCCGCAATAAGTTTTCTTTTATTTAAAAAAATAAAACAACGTCAAATATCGTTGAAATTTTCGTAGACCCGAGCGCAGCCGGAGCGGGCCTCTAGTGTGAAATAAAACAATTTGTATTGAAACTTTTGCATGTCGTGAATAATTTTTCAGATTTCAATAATTCACTGGAGGTGGGTCTTGTTAACTTATAAAATCAGCAATATACATAAATAAAAATGAAAGGCCTACAAATAGCTGTAGAATTTTAATTAAATATTGAAAATATCTTTCGTATTCGCTTCTCATTCTTCAGGGGCTTCATATTGTGTCGGCGTCGTATCCATTCTACGAAAAGCTACACTGAGTCAATTTTAATCGAAGAAAACATAAGAAAATTTATAATATACTAGCCGTACTCGCCCGCTTCGCTGTGCGTTTAAAATTAACATTATTATTTATTTTCATTATTATTAAGGAGTCCAACACTCATATAAATATTAGCCTATCCAATAAGTACATGTATTCTCTACATGGATACCAAGTTTCAAGTCAATCGGATGCATGGTTCAGTAGTTATAATGGAACATCCATAAAAACCACTGTAGATTTATATATTAAGTATAGATTTTGATTTCCCGATTGCATGTTTATGCTTGTTTTACCCATTCTCAAAGTCTGATAAAATGAATAAAGTGTCTCTAAAGTCGTGTTACACTTATGTCTTAAAGTCTTGTCACGTACCTAAAGTCGTGTTATGACTTATCGTAAGATGAAAATTTTTGGGCTTATAATTCATGTGAATATTTTATAGACCGACGTCTTTTCTATAAAGATTGATCGCTAATTGGTTTTATTAAGACTCTGTTACCAACTGGGGGCGATGGAGGACGCCTCGCCTTCCAGCTGGTATATAAGCTTTGACGGAACACAATTGTTTTAAAAACTACCTACACCGGAGCTGGACCGGCGGTTGAGTATTACCATTGCGAATGAGACGGGGATGTGGCGGAACGTATGCTCATGAATCGAGATCGACTTGTTCCTGAAAAGTGTCATCGCTGTAAAGCATAGCATCGTGATGAGCTATGCTAGACTTCTACGAGTGTATTATCTTACGAATGGCGGAACGGGACAGAGAGCGGTCTTCAATACACTGTGTCTCTTTCGTAAGCCAGCTTAGGGACCAGCGAAGAAGACCCAAGAAGACGACGTATAAGCAGCTCTACAAGAATTTTATAGAGGAGTAGCCAAACATAAACGACCAAGAGGCAGGAATCCGACCCGTTGGACGGACCAGATTCGTGCAGCCCTGGATACCACAGTGTACGATGCTCTGCACTCAGCTGCATATAGGAACAGATGGCGGTGCACTATAAAAAACAATCTGTTTCAAGGCCATGACCACGACCCTCAGTAATGAGGAAACCGACGCAAGGAGGAGAGCCAAACATATAGCCATACTACTCACACCACATTAGTTCTTAATTAGCGAGTAACCCCAAGGTATGAGTCAGTGGTCCCACCTATTTAGGCTTCAGATAGCCCGTGAACTGAGAATGCCTGTGGTCGTGGGACCAACGACCGTTGGGTCGCAGTCCAAAGCAGGCGAGGAAAGATATACATCTTGCGGGAAATCCGTGACATTGTCAAATTCGTATGACTTCCATCTCGTCCGATGCTCCAACACGGGTTACTGAACGACATTTTACATTTTTAATACGCTTTTATCAGCTCCAGACGTATGTATGTTAGTATGTAACGGAATCTTTGAACATGATTTTGATCCCCTTCAAAATCATGTTCCCCCCTTCGAAACGTCGGATTAACTCAAAATTTTGTATAATTATTAAGGAAAGATGACAATTCAAAATTAAAAAAAATATAGAAAAATTGAAATTCAACTAAAAAATGAAAAATAAATAATAGTTTAAAAAAAACTACCAAATATGCTTTTATAGAAAATCTAACTGAAAAATAGAAAATAAAATTTATTTAAAAATAGTGTAAGAAAAACTGATTTTATTGTAAAAAAAGCGTGGGGTGCATGGTATCAGTAGTTATAAATATTTTATGAACAGATATGAGTAGAAGGGTTATTTTGATAATATCCTGAAAAGTACCCCACGTTTTTTTTTTACAATTCTATTTTTTAGTTGGATTTTCTATATAAGCGTATTTTGTTAGATAATTTTTTTTGAACTATTATTTATTCAATGACTGCAATGCATAGTCGAAGCTTTTATTTATACATTTTCTTTTCGTGAAACGAGTGGCCTGATTAGAGACCGACGTCTATTCTAAACCTATTGTTATTTCTGGCACGCCCTTGGTGTTCCCGGACCCGCGTCTCCCGCACATGTCACAACGAGTCGAAACGCATTTATCATTTACGTAATCCCGTACGTAGTCTTAATGTAAATAAATTTTGTGCATCAACATCGATTTTAATATTTCATCCGTGCATCTGCTGTGTTACATTCGTATTTCCTCGCCAATTGTTTTTGGTTAATTGTTTTTTATAAGTGATTTTATGACCTGGAACTAAGACCTTTAAGCCATGTCTTATTATAAATTATATTCTTATTTTTATGAAAAATGATAATATGGAGTGAAATGAAATGAAATGATATGGGATGAAATAGTGGTCATTTACTGAGATTTTTTAGTGGACTTTTTGGAGAAGGAATTTGGATTTGTTTGAAGGAATTGTTTGAGATGATCCCGTCATCTTGTTTTTACCATCCCACTTCCCGCCATCGGAGTAGAAGAGTTCATCCATACTACCTGGAGCCACTGCGTTTATCCACAGTGCGCTTCCAGAGATCTTTGTTGCCACGTACCAGCTTTGCCAGCTCCAGATTTGGAATGAGCTCCCCGCCACGCTGTTTCCCGAGCGCTATGACATGTCCTTCTTCAAAGGAGGCTTGTGGAGAGTACTTAATGGTAGGCCGCGGCTTGGTTCTGCCCCTGGCATTCCTGAATTCCATGGGTGACGGTAACCACTCACCATCAGGCGGACCGTACGCTCGTCTGCCTACTAGGGCAACAAAAAAATCATGATTTGGGAAATTACTAGTAATAGAGCTGCTTATTTCTGATCCGCGAAGCAAAGCAGTAACGTTAACGGTTTGAAGGGTGGCCCAGTCTATATACTATTAGATTGATAATTAGACCTCATATGTCAAAGTGAGTGGTGGCATTCAGATTGTTCTTCGGGCTCTGATGGCCACTTAACACCAAATGAGCCGTGAAGTTATTTCCGTGAATATAAATAATATATAAAAACAAACAGACACGGCTTAATAACAAGTCGAACTCACAATGTTTTTTTTTTATATCGACGAACGAAGTTCCTTATTATAAAAATATAAATTTTAAGTTCTATTCGAGGTATAAAGAAAATAAAACTGGAGGTTTCGCAACAACCCACGGTCATTCGACAACGTGCGAACTTATTGTGGTACACTTCATTCACGATTGTTTGCATAATAGTTAGTAGTGTATTGCGCAAACGAACGCTCTGAGATCGTGGTCAATTAATGATGAATAAATGTAATTTTTTGTACGTTATTACAAAGTTAAGTCGTACACTGTGTGCATTACTAATAAAATCTTACGTTACGGACGCTTTTTCCCGATTAGTTCGCAACGTCCCATAAGTAACTTCGTTCCAAAAAATTTACACTTCTGGAAAATATTTCATCATATTACGATGAGCAAACGAACGTCTGACGAGAATCTTAAAAAAAATCGCATCGAATCCCCCCAGTCCGAGTTTTCACTAATATTTTGTTATTCATAATTTTTATGCGCAAGGAAACGATTTAGTTTTGAAAATTCACCAACAACAAGTCGTAATGATTTACGTCCGCGGCACGTGAGCGTAGTAAATTAAAATAACACGTAGAGACTCGTTCACTGTAATACTGTTATCGTTAATACTGGGAATATTTCTTCGCTGATTTACGCTAGAAGACGAATTTTCTATAGCTTCACGGAACCGACTGGCTTATTATTGAAGGGGCTTTTTTGAACAGCTCGTTTGCAGAAGACAATGAATAAACCCAGTCTTTCCAAGTGGAACCAAATCTGCTTTGGCATCGAGCAGTGAAGATGATGTGTTCATCTATTCAACAATTCCACACGATACTCCTTTAATATGCTTTCAATAAATGCCGTAAATCATATTTTTTTTCATCAATCAACTATGCCACAAAATTTCAATATGGACGCCGCATTATTTCATAGCAGCATACAAAGTTTTTTCATCGTATACATCTGCCAATTTCCATGATATATGTATATCTCTAACACATTACAGATTACACCTAACATCGCTTATTCAGGTCAATATATTTTACGTCCGATATAATTCGTGTAAAAAAGAAAATTATAAACAGCAAATAATAATGCACTTGGAGCAAAATTTCACACAAAAATTCGATTTGAACTTGGGTCAATACCAGCGTCATCGACGATTATCTTTGGAGCAAGTCGTTGTCCATTGCCCAACGAAAAGAACTGCGAATGTTAACCCATGCTTTTATTTATTGACTTCAAATATGAAGGAGCATATGGCATCCAAAAAGTAATGACTTAACCAAGAAGAACACTCAAATTGCTGACCGTTTCTGATCTTTTCAAATCACGTTTGACAAGGACCCAAGAATGACATTGTCCCGGATTTTTTTTTCCGTACGTGCCCTAAAAAGCGACTAAAGGATTCAGTTCAGAATGGATGGCACTGTTTTCTTAGTTATTATACCAAAGTTCTACAATCACGAATCGGCTTGCTAAAGGTATATTCGCCCTCTATTACTATGTAGTAGGAGGGCTTATTGTGAACCCGCGCGGGTATGTACCTCCTCTCTGATTATTTCTGCCGCAAACCAGTCGGGTATTCCGATTTGAATGGTGGAAGAGCTGCTCTACAAAACAATTATGGTTTTTTTTATTCCTTAGATCGGTGGACGAGCTCACGTCCAGCTGGTGTTAAGTGCCATAGACATCTACAATGTAAATGTGCCGCCCACCTTGAGATATAAGTTCTAGGGTCTCAAGTATAGTTACAACGTCTGCCCCACGCTTCGCGGCAGAAATAGGCAGGGTGGTGGTACCTACCCGTCCGGACTCATAAGAGGTCCTTCCACCAGTAAAATTCAATTTGAAATTTATGAATACAATGCAGTGATTTATGTCTAAGGGTAATCAACGAACAACAGTTAAGTCAACTTACTGAAAATAACTTATTAAAAAATTTAAGCAAATATAAAAATCAGCACCCTGTATAAAAACCTACACCACTAAACGAAACATACTCGATATGCATACGCATATGTAGGTTGCCAAAATAAACTTGGTACGGCGACGGTGCTACGATCGATAAACCTAGCCGCTACGCAACGCTACGACGCTACAACGGCCGGAAATTATGGGAAAGCCCCACTGCATGGGGTTCGGGTTGTGGGGTTTGTTAATTGGCCTAAAATGTAAGTGTGAACTAATGTATTATATCGCGTTAGTAATTTGAAGAGGTGTATTTCTATTTCGAGCCGCGCCTGCTTGTATTTTTACGTTGGAAGTAGACTGATTGCATTAGGAGATGTTTTTAATAAATAAAAAAACTAACAAAATATTATATATTATATTATATACGTGCTGGGCGAAGAAAAAAGTCATAGCTCCGGAATATCCGAGAGTGGACCGGTATTGCCTCCGTCGAACAGCTGTTCCGGCTGGCTGCTGACAGAAAGGAATACAGAAAGCTAACGGCCAACCTTCAGGATTGAAGAGGCACTGGAAGAAGAAGTAGAACAAAATATGCTTTTATAGAAAATCCAACTAAAAAATAGAAAATAAATTTTAATAAATTTGAATTAAAAATAGTTAAGAAAAAATGGTTTTACTTTAAAAGTATATTTAATTGCAAAAAAAAAAAAATTTCAATTTTTTAGTTGGATTTTCTATAAAAGCGTACTTTGTTAGTTTTTTTAAACTATTATTTATTTTTCCTTTTTAGTTGAATTTAAATTTTTTCATTTTTTTTTAATATTGAATTGTTATCGGTCCTTAATAAGTATATCAAATTTCGAGTTAATCCGACGTTTTGAAGGGGGTCAAAATCATGTTCAAAGATTCCGTTACATACAATCGTCTGAAGCTAATAAAAGCGTATTAAAAAAGGTTTAATTATTTTTAAAAGATTAAAATATACCCGAGATTGAAGTCTAAGGAACTGAAGTCGTCGCGGATCACAGGGTAATAAGCCTGGGACTTTGTAACCAACGATGCGAATATGCCGACCGACTATTCAAATACCGCAGACGGATAACATTTTTTTAAATTAAATACTTAATATACTTTCACGAATTACTTCCACGATGAAGTAACAAAACATCGCGTAATCAAATTGAAACTCTCAAAAAAATTTTTTTTTCATAATTACTGATGAATTGGCGGGTCTGTTGAGCAGGTACTCGTGTAGGTATTACCATCCTGCTTCTTCCTGCCACGAAGCAGTAATGCATTCCGATTTGAAAGGTAGGAAAGACGTACTGTAAAACTGAAACTTAGAATTCATGCTTCAAGGTGAATTTCGTTATTGATGTCTATCCGTTTCGGTTACAACTTAACAACAGATGGGCCGTCAGCGTTCCCGCGTCTAATTAAAAAAAAAAAGATTGAAACCTTAAAAGGATTTTAATAATGTCCAAAATTGACACTCCACAGAATGGAGATTAATTAGTACCTACAAATAAAAAAATAGATGTGGATTGACTTTTAAGAAAACAATTATATAGATTTTCCAATAAAATTTATCCGAGTAAAAAATCTCGATAAAAAAATCCGATGAAGCGCCATCAATTTGCGCGAAACTTTTAATTGAAAGCCCTCGGCGACCCCGAAAGCTTAATCAATTGATTACAGAACCAACGATGTAAAGTTTTGATACTGACAAATTCGTTATACTGTTCGGATAATAATAAACAAAGTTATGAAATTATCCAGAAAGTTTATGTTGTTTATCTTTCGTTCTTGAAGGATTCGTGAAAAAAAAAATTGTTATTTGATATAATTGATATGGTTCATTTCAATGTTTTACGAGGACACAGAAACATTTCCAAAAATACCAACACACGGCTCAACTCGCCTTACGAAATTGACATAGACATTGTGAAGTGAAAACCCAAACTCAACTTGAGATGTTGTCTTACTAACCGCTTCAATAACATAATGAAATGAAGCCGTCGTGGCCTAACGGATAAGACGTCCGGTGTATTCGTGCTGAGCGATGCACCGGTGTTCGAATCTCAGGCGGGTACCAATTTTTCTAATGAAATACGTACTCAAGAAATGTTCACGATTGACTTCCACGGTGAAGGAATAGCATCGTGTAGTAAAAATGAAACCCGCAAAATTATAATTTGCGTAATTACTGGTGGTAGGACCTCTTGTGAGTCCGCGCGGGTAGGTACCACCACCTTGCCTATTTCTGCCGTGAAGCAGTAATGCGTTTCGGTTTGAAGGGTGAGGCAGCCTTTGTAACTATACTTGAGACCTTAAAAGATTCCTTTTTTTATTGCTAAGATTGATGGATAAGCTCACGGTTCACCCAGAGCCCATAGACATCAACCAAGTCAATTCCACCGTCGCGCATCTTAAGACATGAGTTCTAAGGCTCAGTTTTTCTTGTATAACGGCTGCCCCACACTTCAAACCAGAACGCATTACTACTTGACGGCAGAAATAAGCAAGGACGTGGTAAAATTAGCTCTTCTTCCAAACTTGAATGCAGAACTAATCGGGTTGCACAAATCGACCCGAGCTCACAATATGCGCTAACGGCAGAATATTTTCTTAATACAGAAAACATAGCGACGCTTGAAAGGCAAACGTGACTAAGCGACAATAACTGCTTTGTACATAAATAAATGATAAGCAATAACCATATTCGATGCGCAAAAAATATATATTTCTAGGTCTAATAAAATCATTTCAATCCTACAGATTCGTTAAAATAGAACTTTTTTCAGGTATTTCAACTTTAAATTAGTCTACTGTAAAGTTCACGCATTGTCGCTTAGTCACGTTTGCCTTTCAAGCGTTGATGTGCATAGTCCAAACAACACAACCAGATCAACCTTTATCTAGATTAGTACACAGACGCACAGATAAACTGGAATACGTTCACGAGCATCGTAACGGAAGCTTATATTAGTGAAACACTCACAATAAAGTCTGGAGCCGGGCTAGTCTTAAGAGAATGTTGTTCATAAAACATCCGACTATTACTTTTCGTAGGCGAAAGATCCCGACAACTATACTTGTTGTAGTCATTTACTATTTTGTGTATCGGTAAACTATAGGGAGCACTTTAGGCGCTTCGTTTATTATTTACATGATAAATTGACTTGAGGAGACTTTGTGAAAGTTTTTGTATCGCGAAATTTGTTTTTAGTATGATTGAAAAAAAGTTTAATCGTGTATGAGGGGACTTAAAAGACCTGCTTATAACGTTTGGCGATGATTATCGTTTCTAATGAAGGCTAGGTGACGCAAATTGTATTAGTCCGATGCAAATCGCTATCGTCTTGGGTAAGGTTAGGTAAGGCAATTACTATTAAAAATATCGAAATACATTAGAGATTATTTTTTCTAGTGAAAACCAAAGCCAAGTTCCCTCCTGAAATAAAATGGCCAGCCATTATTACTGCGTAACGAATGTTCTTTTTACGATCCCTCTGCCATCTGAATACCTAAAGACTGACCATCCATCACGCTTGACGAATCGCAAGAGGCGTTCCGTCAAGATATAATACGTTGCTCCGTGTCGCGGGGTCAAGCAAAACTGACATGATTTATTATGGCCACCGGAGCTTTGTTATTTTATTTTTATGGCAACAATTTATAGATTATTTTTTGATGAAACATTTTGACTGTATTCTATATGTGACGTTTAGCATATTAAAAAACTTCATCTACATTTATAATAAATAAAGTGGTTCATGATTTTTTTTATTGCTGAAGAAGGGTGGACTATCTCACGGACGGTTTAGTGTTAAGTGGAAACAAGTCTCCATAGATATTACAACATAAATCCCTTGAACAAAAACATATAAAATCGACTTAAGCTTAATTATATTGTATAATACTCGTATATACCGCTCTTCGAACTGATACATATGACTACTTCTCGCCAGAAATGAGCAGAATGCTGAAATCTACCCCTGGAACTAACAAGAAGATCTTTTATTCTATTTTTGATCTTAAATCAATTAATTTAGCACTCATTTTGAAATAAGCTGAGATCTTTATAGGATCCATGGTCCTCTACAGTCTTTGCCTTATTCACTAGATTATCTTTCCACTGGCGTCGACCAAAACACAATATCTAACAGATATTTCAATTCTACACTCTTCAAAGGGATTAGCGTTCTTCTACAAAACGTATTCCCAAATAGACTTCCAATTTCGAATGTTTGACGTCGTGGCTGAAAACTAAAACCCAATTCCGAATTAGACTCCGCCAATCAGTGCGTTGAATTCGAAGCGAATAAAAACCAGTATGCAACTACTAACGGTCGATTGTGCAATCAGTGTTCGCAAACTGAAGCACTGATTCGGTGCGGTCGTGCACGCACACTTGTGTACTGCGTTCTAATTGACTACGTTAGTAAACAAGCCCTAAACACGTCATTACGGATACTCTCGATCAATTAACGATGCTTTTAGGTACCACAAGCACCGGTCACCGTTCTCGTCGAACCCGTCGCTTGTGACAAAGGCGTCACACGTCAACGTGTGAATTAACCCACAGACACAGCCCACTGAGTTTCTCGCCGGATCTTCTCAGTGAGTCGCATTTCTGATCCGGTGGTAGATTCTGCGAAGCATTGCTCTTGCTAGGGCCAGTGTTAGCAACACTCCGGTTTGAGCCCCGTGAGCTCACCTTCACGTCAAGGAGAAGCTGACAACGCCTCTCAAGGCTATCAGCATAGGTAGGGAAAAAATAAGTAAACAAAGGTCTTGTTTAGTTAAACTGAATCTTTGAAACGACTCCCTAGTAGAGCGTTACGTTGATGTTGCCATGAATGAAATCTATAGTGACCATCTCTATAATAATATAATAAGTTGGCTGTGACCCTAACATTTCTGACATCTACGTTCGATTATCACCAATTGCACAAGATTCTCTGGGCTGTATGAACCCTTGTTTGCCTACAACATAAAAAAACTACACAGTGTCGCCAATCAGATGAATAGGAACCAACACACAAAACATTAATTGATAATTGTGAGTTTTTCGCTACAAATATTAAATTAGCATTTTCGCTGTTAATTAATGAATCGAGTATAAAATCAGGTTAAGCGTGAGCTTTATCTTCAAAAACTTAATAAAATAATCTACATACTTTTTTTATATATTATGTTTTTTTTTTTATTACAAATAAAAAGAGAGAATTATATAAGAGTTTATTTCATTGAAGTTCTGAAGTAAAGAAGCATTTTAATCAATCGATGCCCATATTATGGTGCTAATGTTTGTTTTCTTTTTTTTTGTTGCAGGGAGAAAAAGACAACGGCAAGAACATAATCTTATCTTGCGAGAAGCGGAAAGCAGATGACAGCGAAATCAACAAAGACTTAAAAAAGGTACGTATTACTGTTTCAAATTGTCTGATCTTCAATAGCTCAAAATTGTTAAGAAATCGTTTTATTGCTTGGTAATGATCTATTAATGAAAGAATTATTGAAGCAATGTGGCAAAAACCTCAACTGTAAGAATAATAATTTGAAATGTATTTGATAACAGTTCCTAACAATAACATTTAAAACCGTCACTCTATCGAGTATAAACATAACCGTTCGGTAGAAAATCCCAGTCTAATAGTTTTTTAGATATTTTTTTAAGAAAACGATCCTAACTTGGATGAACTTTTATTTAAAAAATATGAATTTAAAATATATGTCCATTGAAATTTCCCACTTATTTTTGAACTCGGTAAGATTTTCCAATTAATACGTTTATTTATACTACGCTTAGTTTATTGAAACTCAACAAATATTTCGTCCGTACTGTAAAATCGCGTTCATTTCTTAATCTTCTAAATGCTGACTCATTCAATTCAATCCAATGAAGTACATAAAAGTTTATCTTTGGTAAAAAATATAGTCATTTGAAACGTAAATGTATTAGACTCGAATCGTTTCATGAACGGTATATAATATGATTGAAATATTTATGTAATATTTCATTCTTAATTTCAATAAAATTAAGTAAATAAAGACGCATTTACGACGCATTTACGGTAGGCAGCGGCTTGGCTCTGCCCCTGGCATTGCTAAAGTCCATGGGCGACGGTAACCACTCACCATCAGGTGGGCCGTATGCTCGTCTGCCTACAAGGGCAATAAAAAAAATAAAAAAATTACGATGCATCTTTTTCGTGCCAATTGCATACACTGGATATCTAATGAATTACACTTAATAATTCAAGATAGGCAGAAAATATCACGGCTCACTTGCTTTTAAATGGCCGCAGAAGCCTACAGACTTCATAACATACCCAGGGCCCTGAAACTGCGATACTTTAAGAGAAATATTTTTTTTGTATGGAAATGTAGCGGATGCCCCTAAACTTATATGTTGTTAAAGTTAAGGCATTTAATTTATTATAAATATTTATTTGTTAAACACAAATTGATTAAATTTTATCAATTTGTAGTTTCTGAAAATTTACAAAATCCTTCATTAAAAATAAAATATAGAATAGGTAATGTGTTACTGCCTGCTATCTACAAGAGCAATGAGAAACTAATCGAAGCGAAGCCATCTAGTGGCCGACGCTCGTAAACATTTTTGTTGATTGCTTGAGTTGCTTATCTATCACCGACGCTCACCTCAAAACCTAAGGATAGAGTCTATATTAGATTGTTTGTCGTTTTGAATGGTAAGGAAGTCATTTATAACAATGCAATTAAGACTTCAATCTACATCTCGCGGTCAGCAGCGACATTTACGCTGTGGTGTATATGGGTCCCTGGTAACCACTTCATACAAAAAACCATCCCTGTAAACTAGGGAATAAATTAGAAAGTATTATTGTCTCTCACTACTAATGACGTCATATGATAGTAAAATATCACGAGCGCGAATCTTTGTATTATAAGTTCAATAAAATCTTAATTTAGCTTGTTTTTAAACGCAAATACACACCCAGATGGTTCCTATAGTACGGTTCCGCACACAAAAACATGTAGATATTGAAATGAAGACATAACTCCCTTCGGTTCGTAGTATTATTACGAGGGGTGGATGTCTGCGTGCACGCGATCCGTCGATGTGGGGCCCGTATTATGTCGAGGAGGTCGGAATAGCCACTTGCCTGCTATCGTCTCCAGTAAAAATACCTTGACCGTATTGTGTACGTACTATTAATGAAGGCAGGCGTTTTCGGTAGACAGCGGCACGGCTCTGCCCCTGGCCTTGCTGAAGTCCATGGGCGACGGTAACCACTCACCACCAAGTGGACCGTATGCTCGTCTGCTGGCAAGGGGCAATAAAAAAAAGGCAGACATGTTTCTTTTCTTTTTTCATTTCTGCTTTTTTTTAATACCAACACGAAAATTCTTTTACTCAATTTCGACTACTTTAATTTTAATTCAATTATAAATAAATGATGGTTAATTAAAAACACGCTTTGCATGTTCGAAACACAAAACTCAAATTTCCTCATAAATTTTCTAAGTAGCTCCTCCTTGCATCGATAATCCTCAATTCTGAGGGTCGTGGCCTCATGGGGTTTTCTTGGGAAAATACGCATGGTAGGTTCCCGCGTTCTACCCATGGCAGTGCTTTTGGAAGAGATTTAGTTCTTCGAGAACGCTGAAGCCTTAGTTGGATCCGGCTAATTAACCGCCGCCCGCCATTCGGCGTTGACTGTTTTACGGTGAAAGGTCGAACTCCAACTCAACTCACCTCTCTTCTCATCCGGGCCTGGGACCGGCATTGGCAGAGTTTCTAAATAACAGTCTACGCTTTATTTGTTGTGAATGTTAGTTTGTGAATATATACTTCTGTACTAATAGTATAAAGCTGAAGAGTTTGTTTGTTTGAACGCGCTAATCTCAGGAACTACTGATCCGATTCTTTCAGTGTTAGATAGCCCACTTATTGAGGAAGGCTATATAACATCACGCTAAGACCAATACAAGCGGATCACTACTAAAGAATGTATCAAAATCATTTTTTTTTTTCCTTTTGAGAGCTTCCGCTGCGTGCGCTGCAGAAACGGTTAAAGTTTCGCTAAAGTAATCTATGACAGAATTGCTCCCCTTTAAAGGATCTAAAAAAAAGTCCGCGACAGCCTATTTTTTTTATTTTTTTTTTATTGCTTAGATAGGTGGACGAGCTCACAACCCACCTGGTGTTGAGTGGTTACTGGAGCCCATAGACATCTACAATGTAAATGCGCCACCCGCTTGGAGATATAAGTTCTAAGGTCTCAGTATAGTTACAACGGCTGCCCCACCCTTCAAACCGAAACGCATTACTGCTTCACGGCAGAAATAAGCAGGGTGGTGGTACCTACGCAAATTATAATTTGCGGGTTTGATTTTTATTACACGATGTTATTCCTTCACCGTGGAAGTCAATCGTGAACATTTGTTAAGTACGTATTTCATTAGAAAAATTGGTACCCGCGATGTGCTTACAGCGCTAGAATACTTCATATTTTATTATGATTTTATCAAAATCTCTGAGATTTACTTTAAATGTAAATATTACGTATAAAAT
The DNA here is from genome assembly GCF_003987935.1 of Bombyx mandarina. Next base: position 1,431,588 of record NW_021011516.1, on the reverse strand, counting down.
CGAATGGCCATCTATTTATTTTTGAACGTAAATTCCATAGGGGAAAAAACGTAATACAAAAAAATTAATTTGCTTTTAATCCCACGCGAATTGTGTGGATACTGAAAAGTCGAGCGATTTGTAATTAAGCTTGACTGTTCGATTTTCAATAACTGCTCCAGTGGCGGGAACTTTGTAACGACACACAAAATTGTTTTTCCATTTACATTTATGTGAATGGGATTTGAATTTTTTGTATAAGCCATAATATTTTTTTGCAATTGCAGTTGTGTACACAATAGTAGATAATCCAAGGGAAAGTTATTCAGAGAGGCCACAACCCTCAGCATTGAGAATTGACCACGCAAGGAGGACTCAATAGTAGCGCTCAATATAGTAAAAGGGAAACAAAAAGCATATTAAGATTAGATTGATTGTAGCTAGAAGATTAACTAAACAAGGTTTAATTCATTTAAGTCATTGTCTTATTTCCGACTTTTCCAATACTTTTTTCAGATACTTTTCTTAGGGTATTTGCCATTACTCATATTGAAATATTGATTTCTGCGTCATTATTTTTTAAGACTTTTTTTGCTTTATAAAGCGCAAGTCCGGCCTCGCGTGGAGTAGTGCCCTCATCTCTGGGCCGGGGCTCCCAAATACCAGCTTCTTCCGTTTGACTCCATACAGAAGAGAGCGGTTCGGATTGTCGATAATTCCATTGTCACGGATCGTTTGGATCCTCTGGGTCTGCAGAGGGACTTCGGTTCCTTCTGTATTTTGTACCGTATGTTCCATGGGGAGTGCTCTGAGGAATTGTTTGAGATGATACCATCATCTCGTTTTTACCATCGCACCGCCCGCCACCGTAGTAGAGTTCATCCACACTACCTGGAGCCACTGCGTTCATCCAGTTCAGTGCGCTTCCAGAGATCTTTTTTGCCACGTACCATCCGGCTTTGGAATGAGCTCCCCTCCACGGTGTTTCTCGAGCGCTATGACATATCCTTTTTCAAACGAGGCTTGTGGAGATTACTTAACGGTAGGCAGCGGCTTGGCTCTGCCCCTGGCATTGCTGAAGTCCATGGGCGACGGTAACCACTCACCATCAGATGGGCCGTATGCTCGTCTGCTTACACTGGCAACAAAAAAAAGTATGTACGTATTTGAAAAAGAGTAAGCCGTAGATTTCGCTTACTCCTAGGCGTTGAAATTGCGTTCCGCCTATTTGAAAACAAACCTATTTGATATTTAATCTTCATGCGACCTCTGGTATTTGTATGTCTAGTTCATTAACAAGCCAGACTAAGTTTGATCTTTAAGACCCTATATTTAAAGAAATACACTGCTCCAGACCAGATCCACTGTGACTTATGGAGAGGGCAAAAATTATAATTAGATATTGATCCCGAAATTTCAAAATTTGAAATTTTTCGTTAATTATTTGACATATGAAACAGTCTCAGAATTTTGATATATAAAACGGAATCCTATTACGGCACATCCTCCTATGTTGAATGCGAAACAATCTTCGTGGAGAATTTGTTGATGAATCTATTGAATCACTCACAATAACGCTTCAAGTGACATTTGGCTAAATAAAAGTTGGTATAAAACTACAATATATTATAGAATAATTATCGTTTCGGTGCCATTTATGAAATTTTGAATTTTATTAACGTTCAATTTATTTAAATCTACCATATTAATTCTTTAAATATATAGTATTATTATGCATGAAAATAAAAGTGAACAAACACAATTGACATTATGCTAAAATTCATAATAAAAGCATCAAAATAAACTGTTCTCGTACAATTTGAAAATATTTACAGTCATTGCTCGCCAAGCGCCGAAAAAATTTTCCACTTTATTATTTCTGGATTGATATTTGGTTCAATTGTTTTTTTTATTAGGAAACTTCGGTGGGATCCCTTTTTGTTACCTGCAAAATAATCCGTTTCGATCGAGAACTCATTGTTTTCCCGATTATTGTTTGAAGTTTTCGTGGTGAGCGGGCGTGCGTGCTCGCGTTTGATATACATAATATATTTTCGTGGGTAGAGGCCCTTATTGCAAAGCTATAAAGGTCATTTATGCAGCATTATTTAATATTAAGAATGATGAATAAAAATAACAAAATAATATAATTATAGGATAAATATTATTAATAAAACTAGGTCTTTATAAGTCGTCGTGGCCTAAAGGATAAGACGTCCGGTGAATTCGTATTGAGCGATGCACCGGTGTTCGAATCTCAGGCGGGTACCAATTTTTCTAATGAAATACGTACTTAACAATTGTTCACGATTGACTTCCACGGTGAAGGAATAACATCGTGTAATAAAAATCAAGCCCGCAAAATTATAATTTGCGTAATTACTGGTGGTAGGACCTCTTGTGAGTCCGCACGGGTAGGTACCACTACCCTGCCTATTTCTGCCGTGAAGCAGTAATGCGTTTCGGTTTGAAGGGTGGGGCAGCCGTTGTAACCATACTTGAGACCTTAGAACTTATATCTCAAGGTGGGTGCCGCATTTACGTTGAAGATACGTATGGGCTCCAGTAACCACTTAACGCCAGCTGGGCTGTAATGCTCGTCCACCCATCTAAGCAATAAAAAAAAACTGGATTCACACTGCTGTTTTCTTTTAAAAGTTCAGATGTTTTCTAATAAAATGACTACTTATGTCAGTATATTATGACAGTTTTTTTTCAATTCGATTTTAAAGGTAACGACTCTCAGAAAACTATAATACATTAAAATGAGACAAACATATTATACATCCAAAGTATTTAAGCCTATGCGAGAACGAGATGGAATACTTCTGTAGGTTTCACTTCTATGTTTTTTGGTTTACAGCTACGTAATGTGGCTTCTTCTAGAAATGGTCACAGTTCTCTGATTGAAGTTGGCGGCACTTACTTCGAACTTCAGTCATTACCACACGCCAGGAAACAATTAGAATTCTCCGTGAAAGTAGAGAGTTAAGAGCGACGCAGCTTATAAAATTATTTGAACTAGCAGACCTTGCATAAAAACCGGAAAAACACTTGTATTTTTCAAACTCACTATGCCATTATTAAAATACTAGCGACCCGCCCTCGCTTCGCTTCGGAAACATTAAAACACACATGAAACCAAAAAAAAAAAAAAAAATTTAAAAAAAGTAGCCTATGTTCATCAGGGACAATGTCGGCTTCTAATGGAAAAAGAATTTTTCAAATCGGTCCAGTAGTTTCGGAGCCTATTCGAAACAAACAAACAAACAAATCTTTCCTCTTTATAATATTATATTAGTATAGATATGCAACTCTGTTAAGAAAATCGCGCGACAAGATATTGTCAAGTAAATGATCAAAAATCACCTTAATACGTATCCAAATACGGTTTTTTTTCAACTGTGTCTTTTTCTTTGGACATGTAACCTATAATTGTTAGATGAAGTCTGTATATATAAAAATGAATTGCTGTTCGTTAGTCTCGCCAAAACTCGAGAACGGCTGGACTGATTTGGATAATTTTGGTCTTGAATTATTTGTGGAAGTCCAGAGAAGGTTTAAAAGGTAGATAAATATGAAAATGCTCGGAATTAAATAAAAATAACAATTTTGTTTTCCCTTTGATGGGTCCCCCGTCGGACGGTTTCCTTTTGTTTGTTTTATGTTTATTTTATACAAAAGTTTAGGTCTTTTATTTATCAATTGAGGCACTACGAAGTCTGCCGGGTCAGCTAGTTTCTAATAAAATTAGATTTCGGATATGTTTTCGTTTGTCAGAAAAATAACGATTTATTTTTTGTTACAGGCTAAATTAGAAACGAAGGCTTTAAAAGCAAAGAGGCCCGGCTTCACGGACGACAGATACAACGAGACATCATATTACATGGAAAATGGTATGTTCACAAATGGTCATGCTAAAAAAATATATTGTTTGCGGCAATGGTATGACGTCATTCCGAAAAAGCTTTTTCTGTTTTGTTGATCGTACTCAGAATGTCCTGATTGTACATTGTACAATTGAACCGGGTTGTAGATTGTTATTGTACGCTATTTCTACGGTTTAGCAATCACGCATTCCGTTTGGACGATTAGGAAATCCCCCTACTCTGACCGGGTTCTGATCCCTGCCGGAGATCGGACGTGGAATGCAAGGGGAATCCCTTGGTGTGTTAGGGCCCTAAAATATCCTTGAGACAGCAGTCTGCTTTCAACATCTGCGGACTCTCAAGTTCACGGGTGCCTCCTAAGCACGTACACTTCGTAGGAGGTTCAGCCTTCTTTCCGAAAAAAAGAAGGATATATACTTTAAGCTAAGGTCGGTCGTGAGCAACATTGTCTTCATGCTAAACACTAGTAAATATATAAATATCATAGTTTAAAACTCTCTTTTAAAATTTAAAGAAGAGTATTAGAGTGTGTTTTTTTTAAATATGACAAATTCTTAATACACTACTGTGTTCGTGGTTATAGACTACTGAAGATTCTAGAAAGAATTGGAATGAATAAAAATATTATTTACATTCATCTGTAATTTCTTGCTTATTTTTAAAATTACCAAATTATTCGTGTGCTGTAACAAAAAAAATATCAGATGAAATGTATTAAAAGTACTAAAAGCATAAACAATCGCCTATTTTCGGTAATTTTTTACTTAACGGTGTATTTAGATTTCCTATTCCTAAATCTTTAATACACTTAACGACGATAATGCCGTTCATTTTTCTAGTCCCATTATATGTATTACGTAAGTTGCTTAGTCATCTTGCCGCAATGGCGTTCTACATAATTTACCACTCTCGGCATGAGAACCGTTCGCTGAACGTTTGCATGCCTGTACTTCAGAACTCAATGCTACAGCGGTAGTCCTACATAGATCTACCTAAAACTTAATTTATACACTTTGAGACGCTCGTGTCCTAAAAGCGGATGAAACGTCCTGTCTATTCGTATCTAGTGCTGTGACGGCGTTCAAGCTTTCGGGCAGACTTCGATTTTTATAATCAAATACGTACCACGTAGGCATGGAAGATTTCCACCAAGAAGGATTAAGTGGTGTCATAAAAATGAAAGGTTTGTTTTTTTTAAAGTTTTTTTTTATTGCTTAGATGGGTCGACAAGCTCACAGCCCACCTGCTGTTAAGTGGTTACCGGAGCCCATAGACATCTACGACGTAAATGCCGCCACTCACCTAGAGACATGAGCTCTAAGGTCTCAGTATAGCTACAACGGCTACCCCACCCTTCAAACCGAAACGCATTACTGCTTCACGGCAGAAATAGGCAGGGTGGCTGTATCTACCCGCGCGGACTCATAAGAGGTTCTACCGGCACTAGAAAAATCTAGATTGGATCCAGATCTAGAAGAATCTAGATAGAAAGATCTACCTAAAACTTAATTGATACGCTTTGAGACACTCGTGTCATAAAAGCGGATGAAACGTCCTGTCTATTCGTATCTAGTGCTATGCCGGCGTTCAAACTCTCGGGCAGACTTCGATTCCCATGGCTTCCACGAAGAAAGATTAAGTGGTGTCATAAAAATGAAATGCGCGTTTTTTTTAAAGTTTAAATTTAGTTAAACTGGTTCGACTGTGAGCCCCTGTGATTAGTTACCTCTTAATAATTCCAGGGCGAAGCGGTCATGTGTCCTGATTTTCAGGATGAAACAGGGTTCGATTTAATGCCTCATTAGGGGGGGGAGGGCAATCATTTGATTTGTCTATGGGCTTAAAGACCGTCTATTATGATATTACTCGTATCGGGTAGATAAGAATATCAGAAAGATTTCGAACTTTAATAGGAGACGCGCCGCATGATCGAAACATCATGGTAAACGTGTCGATTTTTCCAGGTCTTAGAAAAGTCTACCCGTACTATTTCACGTTCACGACCTTCACGAAAGGGAGATGGGTCGGAGAGAAGATCCTCGATGTCTTCGCGAGAGAGTTCAGAGCGCACCCTGCAGCGGAATACGAAAGGTGCATCAGGGCCGGTACCCTCACGGTCAACTATGAGAGGGTCGACCCTGATTACAGACTCAAACACAACGACCTTCTAGCGAACGTAGTGCACAGGTACGAGGGGTTGCGATAATTCATTCCTCTGTAGTTAATACGGTATCACACACATAGAAAACTTACACACAGATACAACACACACAACAGACATAAACACCAAATGATTACGGAACAATGTAAATATATATATATGACTTTATTTTTCTTCTTTTCTTTTGTAATTCCGTGTCCACTAAGATACATTTCCGAATCTAATTTTATCACGGCTTCCGATTAAATACATTACGTGACGTCTTTAAACGTAAGCTAAGCTAAGCTTGTTTTGTTTTTAATGAAACATCTAATCGTATTTTAGTACACTGTAACAAATGTAATATTATGTTATGAAGTAATAAGCACCGAATGAGCATGCGAGTGCACTGTTTGGACGTTATCCAAAAATGACATCGCCCGGGGTTCAGCTGGCGACCGACTTGCGTCGAACTCAATTTAACGCTAGATTTTAATTGAATGATTATGGACCACGAACATGGTGACGACGAATGCTAACCGCGAACAAACTTCCACAGAGCTCTTGTGCAAATCATATAAACTAACTAGGTTTTTTTTCTATTGCTTAGACGGGTGGATGAGCTCACAGCACGCCTGGTGTTAAGTGGTTACTGGAGCCCATAGACATCCACAACGTAAATGCGCCACCCACCCTGAGATATAAGTTCTAAGGTCTCAAGTATAGTCACAACGGCTGCCCCACCCTTCAAACCGAAACGCATTACTGCTTCACGGCAGAAATAGGCAGGGCGGTGGTACCCACCCGCGCGGACTCACAACACGTTCTACCATCAGTAATAAATTCAATTTAAACCAATAGAATTCTTAATTCAAAAACTGTATCGTTCCATTAAACTACTTTAATAGAAGGGCATGATTGGACATGCGAAGAAATGTTCTTAACTAGTATCTCGCGAAACGGCTCGAACAAGAACGCTCTCAGTGTGCAAATAAACAAAAATTAGGGGCCCTAGAGGAAAAATAAGACGTTCGCTTAGTATTTATGAGCCGAGCCAAATGCAGTTGCATATTTTATCAGTTCCCGTAACAAAGTTACCACGTTATTACGGTCGTGTCGGTCGCCGGCCAAATGATTTATTATATCATCGAACGCTGATGTCCCGAGTCGTGTCACCTTATAGTTTACTAAACGGTATACATTGCCGCGTTCTCTTGTTTATATATAGCAAATAGCTCACGCATGTTCATTTGTTGTTTTCTATCATACGTCACGAGAACGAATATCACGTAACGGACTCTGAGCAAAAGCGGTGATAGTGTTGCAAGCTTCGTTCAAATTCTGAACCGCGTACATAAATGTAGATAGATTGCTCAAAGTTCGGGGAATCGGAAAGCGTGGAGCCTGACGTGTGTATCGTTTCAGGCACGAAGTACCGGTCACCAGCCAACCCATCACCCTCGTTCATATCGACGAGGACATTGTGGTTGTCAACAAACCGGCCTCTATCCCCGTAAGTGGCAATTGAGACAGCCATGTTAATATACGCTTATGCCATTAATGTCTTTGCATGCCATTTTATAACCTTCGTGCGTCGTACCTGTTTAACCTCTTTTCCTGCTCCGTATCCATATTGTAAGCTGGTTAGGTAAGGGCGCAGTTTTCGCATTAATAACGCTTCGCTCGATGTTACTCAGCTATCTCCACACATTCTTCACAACACACAAGTACCTAACTTAAGCCCGACACCTCCACCTTTATATTTCGGAACTCGGATCTTGCAATAGCTCCGTTGTTATTTTTTTACATTTAATAACTTGTCGTTTGTTAAATTAAGATCAGAGTAATGGGTTTTATCGAGAATGTGTCATTGTTAGGCTACATTACGACAATTTCCCGGCAACATTTTTCCGCTACCTATGAGACTATTCCAGCTACGCCCAGATGGGTAGGTGAGCTCACGGGTTCAACCTGAGAGAATTCGCTAACACTAGCAAGAGCCCTAGCAAAATCAGTGCTTCGCAGAATCTACCACCAGATCGGAATCGCGACCCACTGAAAAAATCCGGCGAGAAACTCAGTGGGCTAATGTGTAACAGTTATTTGTCGCGCTAAGTCCTCGCTCGCAAATCGAGACAGTTTTCATACAAAGCACTCCCTTTTATCGGGGAAACATCTAGCCTCTCTCCTCGATAAAGGCTTTGCGATATAACGAAGCACGAACTACATTCATATCGGCTTCAGAGGAATAAAGATGTGACGTACGGGTATCGATGTTTGTATTTACATGCAAAGTAGGGAGGCAAATTCTCGCACGAGAACCAGTTCCCTTTGTGCGTCCGATCAGCTGCGACGCGCTTACGATACGTAGAGGTGAGTTCGGTTAAGTCTTCCCTGGGAACGGGATCAAATGGCGTACTCAGAATACGTGTCTGAATAGTGGCGGCCGTATTCACGTGGCCTAAAGCTTCTAGAACATTTTTATCGCGAAACGAAAGAAAGATCCGACCTTATTTGATGTAACCAAATGGAATGTAATTTAAATTCTTTGGATATTTAATTCACACACAAACACATATTTACACAACTCGATTTTTTTTTATACACACGCATACACTCAAAGGCTCCCACTACGTATTTTACTAAGTCCAGTATTTAATATTAACCTTTGTTGTCTACGCCATTAAACTGTTATTAGGCAAAAGGATCATATATAAATTAAGGATAGTCTATGCCACCGGTGCTTCGACCAAAAAGTTTAAACATATGATAACATACTTCCCCATGCTTTGTCCGAAGTAATAGTATTCTCACTCTTTTTTTTTCATACCCGACTTTTCATCATTATCAGCGGCCGTCAATGATGGTCATTGGATCTAGCGTTCACCATATCGATTTACTCCACGCTCCCAAGCCCCGTCATCTGATCTTTCTAGCTTTTTTTCAGCCAATGACTATTTTATTAGATGATACTATTTCTAATGATGTAAAAGAGAAAGCGTTTTTCAGCTGTAATGCTGAATTTCATTATGTATTTTAATGAATAAATAAATCAGCTCTGTAGTACTTCTGAATGGAATTGATTGTGAAGTGAATATCAAAATGAAAAGTTTATTGATATACATAATTGCTCCTTATCGACTTGTGATTGAAGGCACTTTTTAGGCAAACAATGCTTCTGTTAGGAGACTTAGGAGATTGTGGCCATCGACCTTTCTGGTCTGAATTTCAAAGTCAAAGTTTGTGTATGACCTGCACAACCTTTTTATACGTTTAAGAAACAATCCCGGGACGCTAGTACACAAAAAATAAAGAACGGAGTAATATTTTGTTATTCTATTTATAATTGTAAAATACACAGACTTTGAAAAACACTACACATATCGCCGCGTACAATTTGAAATTAGCGTAAATAATTGAACGATTTCAAGAAAACCACGTATAAAGTTAATGCAAAAAAAAAAACCGGTTTGATTCAAACTAGGTACATATTATAATACTAGCGACCCGCCCTCGCTTCGATTCGGAAACATTAAATTTTATTATTGATAGTTAGTCCCGCGATGTTACCCGCGGTTATTGTCATACCGCGGGTGACGCCGCGGGGTGAAGCTAGTCTAAAAAAAGTAGCCTAAGTTACTCCTTATATAATCAGCTACCTGTCAGTGAAAGTCCCGTCAAAATCCGTACAGCCTTTCCAAAGATTAGCCGGAACAAACAGACAGACAGTAGTACAAAAATTGTAAAAATGTTATTTTGGTGTATGTACCGTATATATATTCATATGCCTGTAGTAAAAAGCGGTTATTTCAATATTACAAACAGACACTCCAATTTTATTTATATGTATAGATTAAACATGTGTGCCGAATCCGGGTCTTGTGAAAAATTACTAAACGAGACAGAAACGTAAACGTAGGGTAGAATGAAATAAAAGCGGGACCTCTTGTGAGTCCGCGCGGGTAGGTACCACCACCCTGCCTATTTCTGACGTGAAGCAGTAATGCGTTTCGGTTCGAAGGGTGGGGCAGCCATTGTAACTATACTTGAGACTTTAGAACATATATCTCAAGGTGGGTGGCGCATTTACGTTATGGATGTCTATGGGGTCCAGGAACCACTTAACACCAGATGGGCTATAAGCTCGTCCACCCATCTACGCAATAAAAAATTAAAAAAAAAACAGACTGTGGCTCTGCGCTATTATTATTGAATCGTAGTTGATCTAAGAACTGTGTTGTATTTTATGATCAATGTAAGCTCTAGATATATATCAAGAACATAACTTTATCGCTCGGATTTCGGTACTAAGCCTAAAATGTGGCCACGAGCGTAATAATATCGCTGGCCGCTCCCAATATATAGTTATATACATACGTACATATATTTGGTAAACACTCTTGGCAGCATTTAGGCTATACATTAACTAGTTAACGGTCGGAAGACGGTTGCGTTTCAAATCATTAGCACTTATGGCAGCGTGAGTTAATTAATAAAAACTCAACTTTTTTTTTTAAAATAACATACAAAAATGGTATTTACAAAGTGTAGGGTGACTACACTTGAAACCAGAAATTGAATCAGACTGAACGCTCAACTACTAAGTGAAGTGTTATTATAAGTTCAAATGCGCAATGGCAAAGACATCTAAAATGGATGCGCGTTCGATCGATACCATTAAGAGTGCGCATATGCTGAAATTTTTAATTTTTTTTATTACTTAGAAGCGTGGACGAGCTCCCGGCCTGGTCTTAAGTGGTTACTGAATCCCATAGATATCTTCAACGTAAATGCGCCACCCACCTTGAGATATAAGTTCTAAGGTCTCAGTATAGTTACAACGGCTGCCCCACCCTTCAAACCGAAACGCATTACTGCTTCACGGCAGAAATAGGCGAGGGACCTACCCGCGCGGACTCACAAGACGTCCTACCACCAGTAACCAGTTTTTGTTGCGTGACGTGCAATTCGTTGGTAAATAAAATGATTTAATTCCATATTTTTGTACTGTCAAAAATAAACTACATTACCTATCGTGCATTTTTGATAACGGATCCACTGTGAATAAATACATTTTTGTAAACATTTTATATAGAATGTAATAAGACAGTTCTTGATTCTATTACGAAAACTTATGTATCATAACTATGTATATGTGTTTCACTTTAATGAATATATTATAACAATACACTTATAACAATGTGCGCTTCACGGCTCTAGCCAACATCAGCCACAAAAGATAGACCGTATCGTGCATAAACTCATCTATTATCCCCGTAATAAACACATCTATTATCTTCTTCTTTTTTTTCCTACCTATTCTGGTAGCCTCGAGGGGTTATTCTAGATTCGCCGAGCTAGTAGGTGAGCTCGCGGGGCTCAAACCTGACGCCGTTGCTAACACGAACCCTAGCAAGAGCCGTGCCTCGCAAAATATACCACCGAATCGAAAACGCGACCCACTGAGAAGATCCGGCGAGAAACTCAGTGGGCTGTGTCTGTGGGTTAATTTACTCGCCGAGCCCTTCGTCTCAAGCGACGGTTTCGACGTGAACGTTGGCCGGTGCTTGGGATACCTAAAAGCACCGTTAGTGGATCGGGAGGATCCGAAATGACGTATCTATTATCGATTAGTGCGAGATGTATGGGACTTACTCCAATATCAGCTGAAAACGATATTCATTTGCTAATCCACGTATCGCTTCGTTTGTTATGGTATCAGTAGTTATAAATATTCTATGAACAGATATGAGTAGAACGGTTATTTTGATAATATCCTGAAAAGCACCCCACGTTTTTTTACAATAAAATCATTTTCTCTTACACTATTTTTAATTCAAATTTATTAAAAAAAAAATTCTATTTTTAGTTGGATTTCTATAAAAGCGTATTTTGTTAGTTTTTTTAAACTATTATTATATTTAACAATTTTTTTTTAAATATTGTATTGTCATCGGTCCTTAATAAGTATACCAAATTTCGAGTTAATCCGACGTTTTGATGGGGGTCAAAATCATGTTCAAAGATTCCGTTACATACTAACATACATACGTCTGAAGCTAATAAAAGCGTATTAAAATGTAGGATATTAAGTATATTATTATTAATAGAGATACCAATGATTTATATGTAGAGACATAATATTAACTTACTAATATATACTAAGTAATACCTCCTGAATTTATATAAATTCTTAACAGGCATACACTTAGCAAATTATTTTTAGAACGATTCAGAAATTCTTATTGTAGCGGATAGATGTCATTTCACTTAAAACACTATAACTCCGGTGTACTGGAGCAATTCAATTTCTTCGTGGTTTATGCGCGATGCGATGGCACATCCGAAGCTTTTATAGCCACAATTAGTTTGTAATGTTTATGTATCGTGGGCCAGGCATGAGACACCGGTGCTCGATAGTCCTTTGCGCATCATACACGTTGACGAAGAGCTTCTCGTGCTAGACAAGCCTTGCTCGCTGCCGGTGAGTCGATGCGTTGCTGCCTGTCCGATCTAATGTCGAACTCTGATGGATGAAGAAACGTTTTATACAATTATTAGAGCGGTTTTTTTTAATATTACCCCCGTCTAGTTTGTTAATGGAAGAAATGATAGAGAGAGAGATAAAATGACTGACACTTAAGACTCGGTTTTATCGAAAAATGAACGAAATATAGTTATTACTTTATGATTACCTCAACGTAACGTTTCAAAAAAATTAATGTTAATAATAATTGAAATTTATGCTTTATTGTATTTTTATTTTGTTCCATATAATAATTGGTTAAAAATGAAACATTTAAAACTGTTTTTTCAAATTAATACAAATATTATTTGAAAAGAACGTTTTTTACGACGATTTAGACCAGTTCTTTTTTGTTTTCGTTTTTGTTCTTGTCAGACATTGTTTTAAATATCAGCTACGTGTGAGTCATCAAAAATTTTCAAATAACGTTTTTAACAGCGCTTTAAGCCGATACATATTTTATTGTACACATTCCCGTAGCAGTTTCGAAGTCAATTTGTTGTGTAGGTTGAGTTAACGTTGAGTTAAGTACATAGTTTCGTAAAACGATTGCAGACCCGTTTTCTTTTTCCTCATTGCCCAACGAAAACAGACGGGATTGTTGAGGAAATCTCTCAAAAGCTCTCCCGACAAATCCAATAAGTAAAAGGAACAAATCTGCAAAAAAAAGATAACGTAACGTTTTTTTTTTGTTTCGCGTTTCTCTGCCGAAAGTTTCAACGTCAGAGTTTGACAAGAGATTGCCCGCAAAAACTTTTCGGGAGGCCTGTTAAAACTGCGAACAGGCTGCGAATGCGCGTTCTACACGTGAACCCCAAACGATACTGGGAGCATTACTGGAGAATTTTTCTATCCGTCATCAGTTTTTATGCTTAATTAAATAAATAAAAAAAATACTTTATCTTCGTTGTGCGTTCTATTCGTTGGACCGAATTAAGAACTGATTTTTTGCTTTGACAATTTGAACTATAGATTGAAATTTTAGTAATAGACATCCACAAATTTGACTTTTGTTTTAAAAATATGTAAATCAAAAGTCACTTACTTCATCATCAGAAAAGTAAACGACGCTTAAGTACTCAAAAACCGCTTTTGACAAGGCCAGAAGAGATCAATGTATGATATACAATTAGTTCAAATTACCATTGCATCAAAACGAATGTGTGCAACTCTACTTTCGTGGCAGAAGTGAAATTTCTTTCACAAGACACAAAGCAGAGAGACAAAGAAAGCATGCCTTTCCTCTCTTTCCTTCCCACTCATAAAAAAATGTTGCAGGTAACGTAATCTGAAAACATTTTTTGACTATTATGACTATTTTCTTCTAGATTAAATTAATTCTCATTTCAACCAAAGAAATTTCACAAGTATACATAATATTATTCAAAAAGTACATTAAAAATTATGCTGTAGTCATGTATTATTTGACGCAGACTAAATCACTTTCAGTAATCATTATGCATGTACAGAATTTAATTTTAAAAGATCTTATGAGCGGATGTTTTCTATTTGTTTATTGACCTTTTTAAACTGGGTGTGCGTTTTTGTGGAGATAAAATGCGTTTTTGTTTGTGGCTTTTATTCGTTTTTCATTATAATATCAATTTACAATACTACAAATATCATTCATAACAACATAAGGCATTTGAAAAAAACTATAACTTGATTGATTTTTGTATTTGTTTGTTTTGATATATTGCGCTGTGCTACTGTTGATTATTAAAGATCATCGAGATATATATAATATTATTTCTTCAAATTAATAATAAACATGAGTCTCAGAAATCCGTTGTGATTTAAAAACTGATTTTTACTTTACGATTAAAATTATCATTTAAAAAAAATTTAGTACATACTATTGATAATTTCCGGGAGCAATTTTCAAAATTCCTTCTTAATCTTACCGAAGACTACTATACTATTATCTATTTTTGTGCATTTTTAGTCATAAAATATACTTATTTGTGATTTAACTAAAAGACGTTCAACCCTAGGTGCATCCGTGCGGTCGCTACAGACACAATACCGTTGTTTTTATCCTCGCGAAGGAATACAACTTGAAGAACCTGAGGACCATCCACAGACTGGACAGGCTCACGTCAGGTAAACCGATTTTAACGAATTTCATAAAGGACTATCAATATTTTCCCGACAAGAGTCATACAATCTTAATTAAATTAGGGTTGAAATATTTTATGTTTTTATGTATTTTAATTATTGGTGATTCAAAGTTTTTTTTTTATTGATAACTAGACTGCATAAGAATATGAAATTAAAGCTAGAGGCAAAGGCGTCCATGCGCGCTCATACGGGCCCATGTAGCGCTCATGTGCATTAATTACCCTAGGAAGTGTAAACCATACCTCTAGGAAGTGCCTGGTTCGTTTTATTGCTTAGATGGGTGGACGAGCTCAGAGACCACCTGGTGTTAAGTGGTTACTGGAGCCCATAGACATCTACAACGTAAATGCGCTACCCACCTTGAGATATGAGTTCTAAGGTCTCAGTATAGTTACAGCGGCTGCCCCACCTTTCAAACTAAAACGCATTACTGTTTCACGGTGGAAATAGACAGGGTGGTGGTACCTACCCGTGCGGACCTACCATATATGGAATAGGTAACAGCTTCACTAAAAGGACTAAGGCTGATAAAGCCTTACTAATACTCACAAGAGGTAATACGGCTGCGCCCGTGTGCAAAGCACACTCTGCACCGCTGGCAAAGCCGCCTCTGGCCAGAGGAAGAAAAGGAGAGACTGCTCGGCTGCTAATCAGAAGATGCTCGCGTTGCCGGCTACGACACCGATAATCTGCCCAAAATAACATCAAGAACATGGTAGATCATAATCTCGGTCAAAAAGGATTGACACTATTCCGTCAGATTCTGTTCCGGAGGACTTAGTATGTTTTAATCCAAGCCAGGTCACACTCACAGATTAAAAAATGAATATGTTTCCCACAGGACTTCTTCTGTTCGGGAGGAGTCCGAAGAAAGCTAGACAGATGGAGCACCAGATTAGGAACCGACAAGTCCAGAAGGAATACGTCTGCAGGGTCGACGGAGAATTTCCTGAGTAAGTTCCTGGGAACCACAATTGATTATTTTTATTTTATTGCATAGATCAGTGAATGAGTTCACGGTCCACTTGTGCAAGACATAAGACGCTCTGACACCATCTATCAAATATATTGGTGTCGTCGTAGTCAAGTCTTAAAACTAAGATTAGGATAGGCTTAAAACTTCTGACTCAACATAAGCTTATGCTTTCGTTTCATATTCAAAAAGAGTGACATGACAATCGTCATTTGTTTGTATGAATAATAAATTGTACAATTATTTATTATCAATGATCCTAGTCCTATAACAACAACTGTGAAATGAAAACATAAATTAAACAATTATAAGAGTTAATAACAATTTAATTACATCTCATTTTTTCCCTACCTATGCTGATAACCTTGAGAGGCTATTTCAACTTCTCCTTGATGTGTAGATGAGCTCACGGGGCTCAAACCGGAGTGTTGCCAATACTGGCCCTAGCAAGAGAAGTGCTTCGCAGAATCTACCACCGGATCGAAAACGCAACCCACTGAGAAGATCTGGCGAGAAACTCAGTGAGCTGTGGTCTATGGGTTAATTTACTCGTCGAGCCCTTCATCGCAAGTGACGGGTTCGGCGAGGTCGGTGACTGGTTACATCTATAATAATATAATGCTTCTTGTCCCACACTTCAACACAATGCCTACGTCAGTAGGACCTTTTGTTTAAATAAATAGTGCAACATAGAGTAATGCTTAATTCATATACCGCTTTGTTTGTTTTTAGCGAGGAAATAGAATGTCAAGAGCCAATAGAAGTGGTCAGCTACAAAATAGGCGTGTGCAAGGTGTCTCCGAAAGGCAAGGACTGCTCGACTGTGTTCAAGCGACTTGGATTCAATCAGGCGAACAACACTAGCGTGGTGCTCTGCCGCCCGAAGACCGGTAGAATGCACCAGATCAGAGTTCACCTGCAGTACCTAGGTAAGCGACTTAATAACCTTCATTAAATATTTAAGTCGGACATGGAATATTGTTGAAAAAGAAAACAATTTTTAATTATACCGTAATAAGGATCTCAATAAACAATCTGTAGCAATTTTATTTGTTTACCCTCAAATTTTGTTGTTCCAAATATAGTTTCTATTAATAAAAATTAAATAAATTCAAGATACAAATCAAACAGTTAAATATAACGGACCTAAAAATGACACTGAGACAAATCGATGAAACTTCCGCACTTGACCGAATCACAAAATGTAAGAGAGACGAACCATTTCCGCATTCTCTTTTTTAATTCGCGACGAACTACCCGCATAAAAAAATCCAAAGATATTATTTCTGACGTTTCGGATACTTTCCAGTTTTCTATTCGACAGTTATTCGTATCATTTTCGGAAATGAAATCTGAACACACTGTAGAACATAAATATTACGATTTAGCTTGCTACATGACTTTGACCCCTCATAGCTAATCCTTGTTTACGTTACGCATTGTTTTAAATAAATATATTTTATTTTTATTGGCCGTGTAAGCAGACGAGCATAGAGGAGTGACAAGAAAGGACAAGATAAGGAATGAGTATATCAGAGGAAGTGTGAAAGTGGCCCCGGTGATTGACAAATTAATGAGCAGACGCTAGCGTGGTATGGACATGTGATGCGTAGAGAGGAGATGCACGTGACTAGGAGATGTATGGAAATGGTAGTACAAGGTAGAGGGGGAAGAGGTCGACCGAAGAAAACATTGATGGAGTGTGTGAATGACGATATGAGAGAGAGAGAGGGAGGAGTGAGTGTTGAGGTGACGGCTGATAGAACAGAATGCAATAGAAAAATTTGCTGTGCCGATCCCATCTAGTGCTATAAGGTGGATACAAAGAATAAGACGAAGAGTCAGACAAGCATACAGCCCACCTGGTGGTGAGTGGTTACCGTCGCCCATGGACGTCAGCAATGCGAGGGGCAGAGCCAAGCCGCTGCCTACCGATATATAGAACCGCATTATCCAATACGACATTTAAAGTATTTTCTATTTCTTTGGTGCAGGTTACCCGGTAGTAAACGATCCCCTGTACAACCACCCTGTGTTCGGTCCACTGCGCGGTAAGGGCGGCGACACCGGCGGCAAAACTGACGAGCAACTAGTCCGGGATCTGATCGCCATCCACAACGCCGAGAACTGGCTCGGTGTTGATGCTGCTGATGACGATTTGCTGTTCTCGAAGCCGGCGCCCGATGATAAAGGTAATTGTGATATCGGATATTCATACATGAGCTATCCGAGAAACTTCCTTGTGCGTACCTTAATTTGGTTTATCAAATTTTCGTTGGATTTAATTATCGATCGTGCCGACTGAAGTTAGCTTATCATGCATGTGTAGTAAGGTTGCAATGTATCAAGCCATTATGAAGTCAGACAGTCGCACATAACTCGTCAAACAATACAGTCGATTTCTATATTGTATAAGAATCTCGTAAATCAATGCTCAGCAATTTTAGCGTATCGAATAATAAATAAATAAATAGCGCATATGAGGCCTATAAAATCAAAGGCAGCTAAATCCAAGTCTGTCAAATATTCAGGTAAACTACAAAATCGGCCCTAAACACGTAATTACGGATCCTCCCGATCCATCGAAGTAGCTCTTGCTAGGGCCAGTGATAGCAACACTCCCGGTTTGAGAAACTGAAATAACTTTGTTCGGTTTATTTTAAAGCAGATTTATAAAGAATGAGAATATTGTTAATAATCTGAATTTTAAATGATAAAACTTCGTTTAATAGTCCTTAGTACAGAGTAAAAATGAAATTTTTGAACTGAATTTGTTAGAGATTTAGCTGCATTTGTTATAACATGAAAACACTAAAGCGTGTCCAACTAACTAAACAAGATAGCGCCATTGTTAATCCATTTTACGACATTAAGGCGTTTGGCTGCCTTTGATTTTATAGGCCTCATATCTTAACTAGCCTTTGTCTGAACTTACTCTGACATACAAAATAATAATTACCATAAAACAACAATACGCTAAATCGAATAAAATCGATACGCTATTAAATTGTCCAATGTTGAAATTTTTTTATGAATCTCTTGCAGCATATAGAAATGTAATTTTAGACTATTTTGCAAGATCAATACGACCGGTATTTATTAGTATAAGATTGTTTTTTGTTTATTTATTGTTGTATCTTATTACCTTCTTGTTACTTCCTGTTAACTTCAATTTATTAATGTATTTTAGTAAATATTCAATTTATTATTTCTCTGTTCACTTTCTACTCATGTGCAATGATAACGGTGGTTAGCTTAGTTTTTGTTTACCTGTTATTAATATACTCTATGGATTTTAGGTTTCCCAAATAAATAATAAATATATAAAAAAATATTTTCGTCTACTTTGTATAGGTATTTTTTTAATCTCATTAATTTTGTCACTGAAAGATATTCCGATATAAATTTCTTGGCTGTGCTGACAAAAATTCCTATATCCTCGCATACCTCATGATATTATTATCAAATAAATTCTTATGGAGAAACTCCGGCGGGAGTTTTAGAGCCCCGTAGTAGTATTGTCATCTTTGACACGTTTAGTAAAATCATGTAGGTACTAATTGAATAAGTTGCACCAACAAAATGAATACGATTTAATAATTAAATTACCATACACAAGACAAGGTCAACACAGTTCACAATCAACAGTACAAATAGGTAATTGTTTTTAAGTTTATTTAATAAAAAAACACGTGTGGCACTCGGTGACTGCCGCGGTAAAGCTATTGCATAGAATTTTTTATCAACTTATGAAATTATAATTAGACAATAATAAAATAAGACCACCCTATATTTATAAACATTAACAAAAGCAAAACATTAAACTTTCCCCTTCACACTCATAAGCTAGACCGCGTGAAAGAGAGATGGGCAGACTTTTCATGATGCGCATGCAGTGCGACGTCACGCCGCGCGCTTATTCACAAACACTATACAAGCGCAACGTGTGAATGTGTTGAACGCGAGCTATATGGTAGGCGGAGTTGGGGGTGTTATGTCTTGTTTTCGTTACGGAATTTCTTGATTCGGTCGCCGCGCTCAAAGCCCACGATAAAAGCAATGCAATAGCTTGAAAAAAACTGACTTATTTAATTAATTAAACTCAACAATGTGACCACGTCGACCACGTCATTTCGTAAATTTATGTTTTTGGAGACAGTCCCCAATTAGCCAAATAAATCGTTGCACTTACAAAAAAATACATACTGTCGAACAAAGAACTCTCTCTTTTGAAGTCAGTTGAAAAACCTGAATACGCATAAATTAAAAAATTACATGTGTGCAATTCACACGTGGTAGAAGTGAAACCTTCCCAAATTAAAATACAATTATCCTAAACGTCTTAAGTATATGTAAAATTTTGTCATTAGTAAATAATTGTAAGGTAGCGCCCTTGAATGATATTTTAATTTCACGTATAATCCTAAATTAAAATTCACTACAAGAGCTTTCATACACACGTTAGTATTAAAAAATCTCACAGATGGTGCTGTATTAAATAGTATGTATATTTCTGTCTCATTCTTTGCTGGCTTCATCCTACACATTTTTGTATTTGTGTCTCTTACCTGTCGTTTTTTCCGTTGCATCCGGTTTGAAATCACAANACTACAAGAGCTTTCATACACACGTTAGTATTAAAAAATCTCACAGATGGTGCTGTATTAAATAGTATGTATATTTCTGTCTCATTCTTTGCTGGCTTCATCCTACACATTTTTGTATTTGTGTCTCTTACCTGTCGTTTTTTCCGTTGCATCCGGTTTGAAATCACAACGATTCTAAAGAAGTTTTCACTTCAAAAATGCACATCAATAAATAAGCAATTACTTATACTTCATAAAGTTTTATTCAATAATAATTCAGCCTAGATAACATACATCAATCAAATCCTTGCAATCTGTCGTCTAATTGGAAAATTTAATTATGACCAAATCGTTTCGTTTTACAGTCCAAATTCCTTCTTTGAAATCACTGTGAATCTCATGAACGTTAACCAAAAACACTTAATTTATTATTTAAAACAGTTGGCGAAGACGACTGCGACACAGGACCCGCTTCCAGGGAGTCTTCACCGAGATTAGATTCGCCAGCGCCCGGAGTGACAGCCTCTACCGTCATGACTCGTGTGTATACATTAACATTAATGCAATTATACATTAATTCGCTCAATACATTCGCTCTTAACACTTTCGGCCAATTTACTTAAACTTACGGGACTAATAAAAATAAATAAAATTTTTTTTGAAGCGTAACGCAATGTACAGCAAAATGATTTTTTACTTGAGATAGCAATGTACAGCATAAAATAGGTTTTTAATTAGCAATGTCGTGTTACAGCAACTCTAGCGAGTCCGTCGAGCGGCGCTGAGGCCCCGGCGGAGGAGTCACCTCGCGCGCCACCCTCTCCCACCCCCCTCGCGACGCTCCCTATCAATGAAGACTCTAACGATGCCAAGGTCAGTGTGTTTAATTTAAGTCAGCTCACAGGGGAACCGCTTCTGAACATGGAAGGAACACGAATAGTTTTGAAGTGAAACTTCTAATGCGACTTCTAACAAAGTTGCGTTAAACGCTTAACGCTACCTTGGAATAGAAAGAGACAGAGCGAGAGTAAATGCGTGGCGCTCGAACGCACGCGCGTAGTATAATATTATACCTGTTACAGGCCAGCGCGTTGCCCGCTGAGTTTCTCGCCGGATCTTCTCAGCGGGTCGCGATTCCGATCCGGTAGTAGATTCATTCGCGAAACAATTGCTCTTGAGTTGTTAGGTCTCCTTCGGAGGCGCTCGGGCAGTTGTTAGCAAATCCCACCCCTCTTGGCTGAGCCTTTGCTCGCCCACCTGTCCTGGTGAAACTGGAAAGGCCTTCGGGCCACCAGTAAANCGATCCGGTAGTAGATTCATTCGCGAAACAATTGCTCTTGAGTTGTTAGGTCTCCTTCGGAGGCGCTCGGGCAGTTGTTAGCAAATCCCACCCCTCTTGGCTGAGCCTTTGCTCGCCCACCTGTCCTGGTGAAACTGGAAAGGCCTTCGGGCCACCAGTAAACTTTCAATCATAAAAAAAATAAAAATAAAAAAAAATAAAAAAAAAGGCCAGCGCGAACGCTGGCAAAGCATTTAAAATAATATACATATTTATTTTTCTATCTATAATTTAACATATATATAATATAAATGTAGAAGATGTCGCATCTCTCATACACAGCATTTCCTATTACAAGAGCAATCTTATTTAAGGATTAAAAATGAAGAAAACTATAATACTACACATCGCAAAAGAAGTTTCACTTCATTCACGTGCACCAAATTGCACGCGCACCGTTTTTTTACAATAATACAAAATAATACAATCAAAAATCAACAGGCACTGGAGAATGTCTCGACCAATTCGACTAGTTCCTTTTTATTTTGTTCATAATTTACTTGAAAAGATTTACACTAACGAAAATTTTAGAAAAAGTCAACAGTTTTGGAGTGTGTTTATGGAAAAAGTAATGTTCACATTACGTAATATCAAAATTTCAATTAACTTTTTATAAGGCAAAGCTTGAGAGTTCTACTATGAATATTAATTGATAGGACAAATACTATCGGGTCAGCTGGTGGGAAATGATATATATTTGCTATATCAACGTAAAATTCAGTTCAGCTTAAATAGATCTGGAGAGGGCAGTCTAAAGCTTACTAATAAATACGAAGCTAAAAATCGTAATTAATTTTTTTTTTTTATCATTACGTATGATGCCATTACATTGCTGTTTAGCTCTATGCAAAAATATTGTCAATATTAATTTAATTTTAATAGGTGATTTAAAAGTAAATTCATAGATTTGTTGAGTCTCTATATCGGGCAAGGATTAATAAGACACGTGTTTATTTAAATGAATAAAGTATATTGAGATTACAAACTAACGTGCTATCGACAGCCCGACAATGCCGAGACTGACGTAGCATCACTGCAATATAATTATCGCTAACACATACATATTAATAGTTGCTATGGGGATATTTGTGGTCCCTACAGATTTAATAATGGTCTTGGTGTGTTCAACAAAACTGATTTAAATTTACAAGAAAAATTATAATCTTGTTAAAATGAAACTTTTATTACATCGTCTCAAACTTTTTCGTCTGTGTGTTGCATGTCGCGTGACAGTCGGCCGCGGAGTAGGGATAAAGTGAAAGGCGCTCGTCAGAGTAGCCAAGGCCAATATGGCGACGCCTATAGTTCGCAGCAGCTGACCGTGTAGTATATAGACTATTACTCATTTATGTCAATGCTCCACGCTATTTTGTTTGTTTTGTCAGTGTTTAATGTAAAGTTTCACTTTTACCGTGGTTTCATAAAGCCACACAATCCTTTTTTTATGTCTATGGACTCCGGTAAACACATAAGCCAAGTGAGCCGTAAACTCGTCCATCTAACGACCAATAAGAAAAGAGTACTACTAAACATAGCCGTGCTTTGTAACAGTCAGACAAGGTGACGGTGGCGACGCAGACGGGCTGCGCGGAGACCGCAACGAGCGCGGCGGGCGCGGCTGAGGTCATCGACCCGCACTGCTACGAGTGCCGCGTGCGGTACCGCGACCCGCGCCCGCGCGACCTCGTCATGTACCTACACGCCTGGAAGTACAAGGTACCCGCATTTTTTGTTTACTAACCCTTTGAC
Source organism: Bombyx mandarina (assembly GCF_003987935.1). Next base: position 1,408,285 of record NW_021011516.1, on the reverse strand, counting down.
TGCCATGTAGGTAACCGGTGCCCTGCGTGACGCATTTCCCGATCTATTAACGGTGCTTTTAGGCACCACAAGCACCGGCCACCGTGCTCGTCGAACCCGCTTGCGACGAAGGACTCGACGAGCGAATTAAATAATTAATTAATTAATTAATTGTGCACAATCGGCTCAAGGGTTGGCTTGTTACACATTTATCTATCGCGTGACATTAGAGCTAGCAGTTCGAATAGTTCTGCTACTGACATTATCACATAAAACTATCGTCCGTAAACCGACTTTACGGAAACCATTTTTTTTTCTTTTTTTTTAACCGTTCGTCTACGTTTAACCTTTTAACCGCCACGTAGGCCACCGGTGCCCTACGCGGCGTACTGAAGTATCGATCGAAATATCGATTTCTGTTACTAAGGCGCCGGAACATCTAATAAACTCTGAGAAAGACGAATTCGAAGATACTGAGAATGAATCTATTTCTAAGAGACTTAAGAGACTAAAACATAAATTAACGAACAAATGAAGACAAAGTTAGGCAATGCAGGCGCTTAGTAACAGAAATTGACTTAAGTAGTTCAGTGCGTCACGCTTTTTTTGGAGTTTACTCCTTTAGAATCGATTTACATATATAGGCCCGGGGTATGAAAATTATGGGGACCAAAATCGTACTAGCATGTCACACGAAATGCGTTATGCGCCTGATTGGCTCCTGATTGCGTGATGCGTGCGCGCGCCAATCAGGAGCCAACGCGCGGCCGCGTTATCGCAGGTGACGCCGGGCTGCTGCGCCGGCAGTCCGCCACAAAGCCTCGTACTGATCGCGCGTTTCTCTCATTATTGTATTTTCATATATTTGTTAGTCGTTTGTTTTGTGTCTCGTTAATTTGTTAATAATCTGTAGTGTATCGTGTTGTCGTAATATAGAACTATTTCTCGTATTGTTTCGTTTAATTTTTTATATCCAGTAAACTCCAGTCGTGCGTCGGAGCGGACACACACACTTTTTTTTTTCTCCTACATATGCTGATAGCCTTGAGAGGCTATTTCAGCTTCACCCTAACGTGTGTAGGTGAGCTCACGGGGCTCAAACCGGAGTGTTGCTAACACTGGCCCTAGCAAGAGCAGTGCTTCGCAGAATGTACCACCGGATCGGAAACGCGACCCACTGAGAAGATCCGGCGAGAAACTCAGTGGGCTGTGTCTATGGGTTAAAATTGTTGTTACCGCTTGGCATGTTATATGGCATGTTTATATGAAACTTTATTGGAATCCCGTCGCCAGGGCCCGGGCTGGGAGTACGAGACGGAGCTGCCGCAGTGGGCGAGCCTAGACTGGGACGAGCCGGAGAACTCATAGTCCCGCGCCGCGACGCCGCCCCCTCCACATCTCTAGACCATTCAAATGAACTTCAAGACCAAATTGTAAACATTATAATTATAGGACTTCCGTATGTAGTAGCTTATATATAGATATTGATGGTGAATTAACAATTAAGATTTTTTGTTTGTTTGTTAAAAACATTGTATCTGATCGTGTTGAAGTTTAAATTTAAAAAAAAGGTCGATAATCTAAACTCACCGGTGTCATTTCAGCATTCCGCTGAGTTAAATTGAAAAGTGAGGTTTTTAGTGTAAGAAAAAAACACATTTTCACTGATGCCTTTGTTTGAAAAACATTTTTGTGTTAAAATTGTTTTTTCGTTTTATTTTTTTTATTTTTATGTATACATATATTACGACTCGCAACTTGTTGGAGATCGGGTATTAGAGAAATCTAATCTTACAATTTCGATTTTGTAACGTCGTCTCTGCCGCACAACGGAAAATTTCTCGTGCGCGACAGAGATGAAGCTCTACAGATCTGGAATTTTCGACTTTGGTTGCAGCCGAAAACTTCTTAAACTAATATTTGGATTGGATTTCAGTTCCTATTGGCTTAGAATAATTCTCAGTTCGTTTCGAAACATAATTATTATACGGAGGGGTAAAATTTAGCGTGTTTTTTTTTAATGGTCAATACTATTAAAAATATATCGATCATTCTACTGAGGCAGGGTTATTATTGGTATCACACGTCAAATTAAAGTGAAAAGGTTTTCAGATTTCTCACGATTAGCTATTCAGAGAGTAAAAAGTAAATTCGATTTATACATATTAACCGTTTTAGTATGTGCTGTGCTTAATACACGTGTATTTTATTACCAAAAATCAAATAAAAACAACGCGAAATTACTAATTTGTATAGGACGCTAAATCTGGGTAAAATTAGGGTGTCCATGATAATATGCGGAACATAATTTAAAAGTGCGATTTAAAATAAATGATTATTGAGAAAAAAAAAACAATTCTAAATTCTGAATTCTCATTTCGAACATAGTACCTTACTTACTTACATATTGTCTCTGAATAATTTTTTCAAAGTAAATGTTAAAATTGAAAATACTTTTTTTCTTCTTTACATACATATTATTATGTAATCGTTATGTCGATACTGTCTCCCAATTAAGTCAATTCTCGATCAACAAAAGATCGATGTTTAAGAATAGACATTTTCGCTAATTTCTATCAATAAATCTTATTAATTATTGTAATAGTAATGATAATTTGCTTCAATCACCGTATAATATCTTTATATCTTTACTGTCCTCCCGAACTTCTAATCCTAATCATTAGAGCACGTCCTTATGTTTCAGTTACTGAAATATCGATAAGTCGAAATTCGATAATTAATTTAAAATATATTTTCTCCCTTTTAACATTTTTATTGGACGGCTCGTGACCGCGTTATTCAACTTAATTGAGTTTCCGATATTTCAGCGCCATATTTCCTCGTGAACAAGTAGAGCCATTAACGAACACATTACGGTTTTCTAAAATACGTATAATATGTAGTTATTAGTTGAATTATATTCGAATTTTATACCATAACTATTCGCAGTATTGCAGGAAAACTATCTATTAGATTTAATGATTTTTATTTTATAGTGTAACTGATGCGTGTTTTTGAAAAGAATTACAGAATGAGAAGACCCATTCTTGCTTAGAGTACATCTAATTTCGTATCGAATTAAAGAATACATATGTATGTTACCATTTACCTCCCTAAGGTCTGTCGATGTTGAAGACGATACAAAAACGATTCATCACAAGCATTGTTTTTCGATATTATTTTAGAAATTATGCGTAAAATTATGGACACCCAAGTTTTCCGCGCGTTCAATAAAGTAACAAGCGTAAAGTAATTCTGGAAAAAGATAGATGTTATAATTTGACCTTTGCTTTTTGTTTGATAGTTTATTTAAATAAATCTTTCATGTTTTATATCTGTTTTTTTTTGTCGATAATTTTGATTAGGTATTTTTATTGTTTTGTATTTTTGGTAATAAAATATAGTTGGCAACACAAAAAAACGAATGTAAAGAAATTCGAAACAACAAAATTCAAATGTACGCGAGTTTGAAACTTGAAAATATAATTACAATAATTAGTTTCCGAAAAAACAATTAAAATAAAATAAATTTAGTTTCATGTTTACTAATCTTAACGAGATGCATTTATTTTGTTTCGATATTCACATAAAAGACACGACGAAGCGACGACTTCGTTTAACTTCTGACAATGTCAAACGCGTTAACCACGGCATTGCCAATTGTCACGGGATAATATACATATATATACAAATACGTTGGACTGCTGTCTGCTTACAAAAGCTAAGTTTAAATCGTTTTTAATTCTGTCATTTGACTACAATAAGATCGCCCAAGCAGCAGAATCTAAAGACATTTTATTCTTTCTTAAGTTTTGAGTGTGTAGGATTAAGTTTACAAATAAAAAAATATTGTTGTTTTTTGTTATTCTTCGTTAGCTGCTAACGAGACGCCGGCACGTCGACCCTGTAAACTTTATAGTATTAAAAACGTAAAAGACAACATGATCTGTGACAGTTTCCAAGAGCTTTCAAATTAGTTTCATAATATATTTAGTACATACATAACATTGTTATGATATTATATATATATATTATATTATATAAACATATACATATTTTTCTTACTTGTAGCTTAGTGTAGTAGACAATTATTGCTTGATTAGTATCATGTTTTGTAATTGAAATGTGAATTTCGAAAAAATTCACATTTTATATAGATTGTTTTTTCTTTTCTTTCGCCGATACTATATGTCGCTGTTAGTTGTTACTATATTAATAAAAATAAAAATAATAATAATAATAATATTTATTAAGATTTTTGACTATTTACATGACTTTAATTGAAATGTAAAAATAACAGATGGACGTGTATAATTTACATTATACTTTTTATAGGTTCAGTCGAGATATCATCATAATTTGGGAACAAAATTACGTAATTAAATGAAGAAGAAACAAAAAAACATTTCAAACACCAAACCGAAATCTCTTTTACACATCCGAAAATGTTATACCTACATAATATTAAAATGAATGTTAACAAATGTTAGTTACGTAGTTGGTGTAAAGTATAACAGTGGCATATCAGAACCACGGAAATTCTTTGGTCGGGTTCGATGCGATTTCGTACATTACGGTGAAAGAATGTTGTATTTTTATATAGTTAGTAAGGTAATTGTTCGTAACGTGTGTCAGAATGTGTCCTACCTGATAGTGAGCGCGAGTCACGGCTCTCCTGAAACTCTGGCCGAATCTATGAGGTTCAATCGAGAACAACAATCTTAAGTTCCACACGTAAGGTATGTTAGTCTGGCGTAAATAAAATTATATTTAAACCCGCGAAACGTTTTGTCTGTTTGTGTTGATTGATAAATAAAGGGAATCAAAGCGATTTTACAAAAAAAAAAACGTATGGCACTCGGGGGATTGCCGCGGTAAAGCTATTGCATAGCATTTTTTATCAACTTATGCAATTATAATTAGACAATGATAATTTAATATTAAAACAATAATAAAACAAGACCACGCTATATTAATAAAACATTAATATAAGCAAAACTTTAACTGTCCCCTTCACACTCATAAGCTAGACCGCGCGAGAGAGAGATGAGCAGAATTTTCATGATGCGCATGCAGTGAGACGTCACGCTACGCGCTTATTCACAGACACTATACAAGCGCAACGTGTGAATGTGTTGAACGCGAGCTACATAGTAGGCGGAGTGAGGGGTGTAAGGTTCTTTTCGTTACGGAATTTCATGATTCGGTCGCCGCGCTCAAGGCCCGCGGTAAAATCTATGCAATAGCTCAAAAAATGTGAAGTCTAAGGAGTAAGGTCACTTCGATGCTGAACCAAAAAGCAAGTTAAAGGACATATTTATCGCCTTAATTCCTTTTATTGTATAGAATATTCAATTTTCGTATGCTTTTTTTTGTGTTTCAAATACGGCGACCGTGGCCTCCAATCAATAACGATAGCTTTGACAGATAGCAATAGGCGATTACAGTACCGTCTTATAATAACTGACTATTCAACTTCTTGCATTTTCACTAATTCCATTAGATTCAAATATATAATGATTAATGTCTAAATAAAACAATATGGCCGCCGTACATCGCCCTATCAAAATTCATTTATGTATAAGATTGAAAAAAAAAGATCATGTGCCTTCACAGAACGTAAAATGATGGAGAAATTGAATAACGATTGAAATGTTGAGATTTCGTTACATTTAAAATTTGTTAAAATGTTTGTAAAGTTAGGTAGTGATTGTCTGACGGAGCTTTGTAACAGTAAGCGGGGTTAGAAAAGCATTTCTATAGTTTTACCGTTCATACATGTAATGATTATTTATTATACATATAATATTTTTGGAAATATGAAGTGAAAAATTACCGTCTACCCGAATTTTAATAATAAATTGCAGTAAAGAACCAAGGATTTTCGAATTTATATGTATTATATGACACACAAAAAATATTTAAAACAAAATATAAACACAAGGAAAAAAATGTGATTATTTTATTGCAGACATTTGAAGGTTGTAGCAAGTCAAATTAAGATGCGAGTTTTCTCCGGTTTTCGTGAAATATAATTAAAGGTGGAATTGATAAAGATGGATTTAATCTCGCTTTTTTTACTGCCGACCACTGTCGTCTGTTTTTTGTTCCCCTAGTCTAAGAGGCCGGTAGTCTAAGAGGCTATTCCAGCTCCGCCCGGGCGGATAGGTGAGCTCACGGGCTCAACCTGAGAGAATTTAATTCGCTAAATCTAACACCGGATCGGAATCGCGACCCACAGAGAACATCCGGCGAAAAACTCAGTGGGCTTATCGTTCGTGAAAAAACTCTGACGTATTGATAACATTAAAACACAGATCATCCCAACACAGATTATCTGTGCATTAAAATTAATATATGGACAATAAAAACACGAGATTAAACCATAATAGTTATCTTAATTAAGATATTAGTTGTTCGGAATCATATAATAGAAAAAAACAAATGTCATTTTACAATAATATATCTACAAAAATATATATTTTAAATTTTTCTAACCTCGCTCCACAGAGCTCTAATTAGGCAAACAATGACAAGTCGCTTTTAAAAAAAAATGCATTGTTTTTTAAAGTAAAAATTGTTTTTGTTTTTTTTTATACTAATAAGTGTTCGGATTGTGAATACCGTATTTTAGTGCCATAAATGGCTTGTTTTTATTGCTTCAAGGCCTGTATTGATGACGCGCGACTGCTGAAATAAAATGTAACAAGGAACCGGCTCCAAATGGTAATTGTTTTTTTTTTTAATCAGTTTTCTAGGCGAAGGAATCAAAGATAAACGTCACCAATATCACCGTTGTTAGTGAGTTGGCATCAATGGTGACAGCTGTCTTTAAGTGCTTACTCTTCTGTCAGAGTTAAACAAGAAAAATAACCATGATTTAACACCAACAATAGTAAAAGAATTTACATTGAAAAAGTCGTGATTCCTAACAAGTCGCGTGCGCTTATGTCACTCCGACTTTTCAGTCGCAATCGCATGACACAATATGAATAGAGGCCTTAAGCTAGAACATCAAAACATATTTTGTTTTGTTCAAATTTCGTTGTCGTTTCAAAACACATATGATTTGAAATTATACGATGTAATTGTTTTATTTAATAAGGTTCTATATTATATCATATAATTAAGAATATGGTAGTGTTTCCTTCTTTAGATCCATGTTAAAATAATTCATGTTTCCACTTATATTTAATTAATGAATTAGAATAAAAATTCATCATTGGATTCTGTTTGTTTTATTTGATTTTAAGTGCGTTGGCAAAAAACTGCCTGCTTAAATGTTCACGGTTGACTTCCACGGTGAAGGAATAACATCGTGTAATAAAAGTCAAACCCGCAAAATTATAATTTGCGTAATTACTGGTGGTAGGACCTCTTGTGAGTCCGCGCGGGTAGGTATCACCACCGCACCTATTTCTGCCGTGAAGCAGTAATGCGTTTCGGTTTGAAGGACACGGCAACCGCTGTAACTATACTGAGACCTTAGAACTGATATCTCAAGGTGGGTGGCGCAATTACGTCGTAGATGTCTATCGGCTCCAGTAACAACTTAAGACCAGGTGGGCTGTAAGCTCGTCCACCAATCTAAGCAATAAAATAAAAATAAAAAAATATATTTTAACAGCAACTTAAAACCATATGTGTAGGGAATAAATAAGGGTTCCGGATTTTTCCTTTCCAGCGCCGCGCCGTTACCCTAAAAACCCTTGAAAACCATCACGAATTCATAACTGACGCTGTATTTCCCGCAAATAAACTGTTCGAACGTTTGATGTAAACGAAAACGGTAAAAATCGAACACGTCAGAGGGAAAACATCTCGGATACTGCTTGAATACTTAGTGACTACACATAAATCGATAAAATGCTTACAGTAAAATGAACCTTATTGATTTTACACACATTATGTGATTATTTTATTATTGCTTAGATGGGTGGACGAGCTCACAGCCCACCTGGTGTGAAGTGGTTACTGGAACCCATAGACATCCACAACGTAAACGCGCCACCCACCTTGAGATATAAGTTCTAAGGTCTCAAGTATAGTTACAACGGCTGCCCCACCCTTCAAACCGAAACGCATTACTGCTTCACGGCAGAAATAGGCAGGGTGGTGGTACCCAACCGCGCGGACTCACAAGAGGTCCTACCACCAGTAAGAATTAAGTGAATTTCAGGTGATAAGGTTTTTTCTACTATCCAACATTCACCTGTCATTTATTTGAAGGCAGTTTTATATAAAGCCCACCTTAGTAAGTGGACTTCAGCAATTCTAGAAGCACAGCATCTGCCATAATATAAAATGAAATAAATAAGTAGTGAATACACAATAATTTAAACATTTACACCAAATAACCCAGACATGTACATGCCAACAAAATGCTTTAATGCAGCCTTATATTGTTTACGAGAATGGATACACTTTGCCAGAGTGGCTTGTGAATTTCGACTTTTCCACATTCTGATGGCTATTTCACAGCTGTCGAGTATCATATACCAACATACAATCACTGCTACCACTAAGTTACAATAACATAATATATTATTATAATCTGTGATAAGATCTAGGTAATCTGAGACATAGACATTTCTAGACGTTTGACAGTTGAATAAATGTCACATTTGTACAAAAAATCAACTTAACAGTTTCGTTATAATCTCGACATCAGTAACAACAGTAACGTCATGTCGGATCTTCTTTTGCAAAAATTACTTTTTTATTTATTCCTGTAAAATTTTTATCTGATTTTCTTGTGTTAATCGAATGTAAATTACTTCACATAAAAGCTAGTTGACATTTTAAAAGTTTAAACTCAATAACTGTACGCATATCCGATTTTATATCGAAATAGAAGCACTTGTTTGGGACCTCTGGGTCTGCGGAGGGACTTCGGTTCTCTCTGTATTTTGTACCGTATGTTCCATGGGGAGTGTTCTGAGGAATTGTTTGAGATGATACCAGCATCTCGTTTTTACCATCGCACCGCCCGCCACCGGAGTAGAGTTCATCCATACTACCTGGAGCCACTGCGGTCATCCACAGTGCGTTTCCAGAGATCTTTTTAGCCACGTACCATCCGGCTATGGAATGAGCTCCCCTCCACGGTGTTTCCCGAGCGCTATGACATGTCCTTCTTCAAACGAGGCTTGTGGAGAGTATTAAGCGGTAGGCAGCGGCTTGGCTCTGCCCCTGGCATTGCTGAAGTCCATGGGCGACGGTAACCACTCACCATCAGGTGGGCCGTATGCCCGTCCGCCTACAAAGGCAATAAANGCCACGTACCATCCGGCTATGGAATGAGCTCCCCTCCACGGTGTTTCCCGAGCGCTATGACATGTCCTTCTTCAAACGAGGCTTGTGGAGAGTATTAAGCGGTAGGCAGCGGCTTGGCTCTGCCCCTGGCATTGCTGAAGTCCATGGGCGACGGTAACCACTCACCATCAGGTGGGCCGTATGCCCGTCCGCCTACAAAGGCAATAAAAAAAAAAAAACTTGTTCATTAAAATTTCTTATCAAAATATCTTAATTATTTCTTAACGATTTGTAGTTGCTAAAAATATATATTTTTATACAACGTAGCACATACGGGCGACAAATGAACGTATGATTTTGTTGAAAAAAAAAAACCCCAATTAACTGATTCTTAATGGCTTCGAAATACAATGTTGTGCAGAAAAATATTCCCTTTTGACATTGAGAATGAGTTGCAAAATGTCCTTCAGCGGGTAACTTGGTTGTATCTCATGAAATATGGATGCGGGACCGCTACAAGTGGCCCCCTGACAATCCAATAATATTTTACCGTTGCTTCGGAAGTGATTGTGGAATTGAACAGGTTTCTTACGAATAATGTTGCTATTAACGTAACAAATACTGAAAAACTAAGGTTAAAACGGCGATTTTTTATTTCATGAAATATTTAAGTACTAATGTAGCCTGGTGTAGTAGTAAGTGACATGGTCACTACACAAGGGGGTCGCGGGTTCGAATCCCGCCAAGGGAAGATATTTGTATGATAAATATAAATTAACTTTTCCAGGGTTATGGATGTTTATTAAATATATGTATGTGTATAATAAAAATCTTACATTTATTTCCTTTATCTGGTATCTGTAATACAAGTTCTTTACGAACTTAGCACGGGACCAGTTAATGTTAGTAAAAAAATGGGCATTTAAGCTGGGCATTTAAAATTAACATTATTATTTATTGTAATTATTAATAGGAAGCCCAACACTCATATAAATATTAGCCTATACATTAAGTGCATGTATTTCTACATGTATACCTAGTTTCAAGTCAATCGGATGCATGATTCAGTAGTTATAACGGAACATCCATAAAAACTACAGTAGATTTATATATTAGTATAGATATACCGAGGTTTTTTTATTTAATAAAAGGCGCGTGACATTTAAAACAATGAAAATCAGTTGAGTGTTAAAATTTAATTTGTTGTTTGTTGATTCTGTTAATTTTATGACGATGAATCGTTTTGTATTCGACTAATTGGTAATTTTAATTAAGAGTGGGTAACACCGAACGGAATTGCGTTTGTCATGGCCGGCAAACTTCAACTTGTTCATTGACTTCAATTATACCTTTTTTAATTTCTTAGATGGGTGGACGAGCTCACAGCCCACCTGGTGTTAAGTGGTTACTTGAGCCCATAGACATTTACAATGTAATTGCGTCACCCACCTTGGGATATAAGCTCTAAGGTCTCAGTATACTTAGTCTGGCCATAAATACTGTTACAATTTAAAATAAACAAAATATTACATTTGAATTTGGAATCTGTCATTTTTATATGATTGCTCATTGAGTTTTCTCATTTAGGCGCCAATACATTGTACAATATTTTACGATATTAAAATGGAGTGGGGTGATAAAGAGAACCGAATCGCTGTGATTGCATTACACAAAGTAGGTATGGAGCCAAATGCAATTTTTAAAACTCTCCATACGCTTGGTATTAGTAAAATGTTTGTGTACCGGGCTATTAATAGGTACAATAAGACCTCCTCTGTTTGTGACAGAAAAAGATCTGGCCGTCCACGTAGTGTTCGTACGAAAAAGGTGGTCAAAGCAGTAAGGGAAAGAATTCGAAGAAATCCTGTCCGAAAGCAAAAGATTTTATCTCGGGAGATGAAGATAGCACCTAGAACCATGTCGCGTATTTTAAAAGATGACTTAGGACTTGCAGCCTATAAGAGACTNAATAAGACCTCCTCTGTTTGTGACAGAAAAAGATCTGGCCGTCCACGTAGTGTTCGTACGAAAAAGGTGGTCAAAGCAGTAAGGGAAAGAATTCGAAGAAATCCTGTCCGAAAGCAAAAGATTTTATCTCGGGAGATGAAGATAGCACCTAGAACCATGTCGCGTATTTTAAAAGATGACTTAGGACTTGCAGCCTATAAGAGACTTATTGGTCATTTCTTAACTGATAATTTAAAAGAGAATAGGGTGGTAAAATCGAAACAACTACTGAAGCGGTACGCAAAGGGAGGTCATAAAGCTCGGTCTACGCAGTCTTGGTTGGAAACGAACGTTTCGGACTTCATCAGAGCTGAAGACTGGCCGTCGTCTAGTCCCGATCTTAATCCGCTGGATTATGATTTATCGTCAGTTTTAGAGAGTACGGCTTGCTCTAAACGCCATGATAATTTCGAGTCCCTAAAACAATCCGTACGATTGGCAATAAAAAAAATTCCCATGGAAAGAGTGCGTGCTTCTATTGATAACTGGCCTCAACGTTGAAAGGACTGTATTGCAACCAATGGAGACCAATTCGAATAAGCTTTTTATACTTTAAATTGTTTTATATTTATGTTTTAAACTAACACACTGTAAAAGTAATAAATGTTATTTGCAATAGATTTTTTTTTCCTTTGTCTCAGTATTAATGGCAAGACTAGGTAGTTATACCATCATTCATTATCCTGACCTTCTCCCAGTCACCTGGGGTCGGCGCAACATGTTTTCTCCTTCCATACTATCATATACTATTTCTTCGCTCACTCCCCCTTACCCATATCGTCTTTCACGCAATCCATCCATTTCTTCTGAGGTCTACCCCTTCCTCTAGTAAAGTAAAGTATACTAAGCGTCGGAAATAATTTAATAACATAAAATATAAATAAAGTAATAACACAACATAAAAATAAAATATTATGTAGTTTTAATTACAATAAGTACGTTGTATAAAATTATGTTATATTAAATATTTAAACTTATAATTTCTATGGTTGTAATTTGTTTTGTGCATGAATAAGAATTAAAAAGAAGAAAAAAAAACGTGAATAACTAATGTTATGTGTTGAAATATAATATACGTGTAGAGTCATTTACTTAATCATGTAAACGATAAATTTAATTTAGCTCGTTAAAATAAATCATAATAGACACATTTATTAATTTTTATTTTTTTACTATCCAACCCGGCCGACTTCGTAGTGCCTCAGTCGACAAATAAAATAACTAAACTTTAATATAAAATAAACTTAAAACAAACAAAAGGAATCCGTCCGACGGGGGACACATCAAAGGAAAAACAAAATTGTTATTTTTATTTAATTCTGAGCATTTTCATATTTATCTACCTTTTAAACCTTCTCTGGACTTCCACAAATAATTCAAGACCAAAATTAGCCAAATCGGTCCAGCCGTTTGGTCATTTGGTACTGATCTAACATAGTGGGATTAGTATGGGAAGTTGAGGAAGATTTGCGTCGATGCCTTAAGAGATGCGTTTATTTAACTTCATCTATTGTATCTCACAAGGTATAGGTACTCAGTCCCTTATCAACATAACATACAAAATTTACCCTTCGCATCATCCGAAATAATAATTAAATACCTTAATAAACATGAAAATTATAAGCAAATAAAATAATTTTAAATACCTACGTCGTCTCTTGTCCGCGGGCAAAAGCGAAAGCAATGTATTTGCTAACACAAATCTGGCAGGAGTTAGGAAACCTTTTTTTTTTTATTGCTTAGATGGGTGGACGAGCTCACAGCCCACCTGATGTTAAGTGGTTACTGGAGCCCATAGACATCTACAACGTAAATGCGCCACCCACCTCGAGATATAAGTTCTAAGGTCTCAGTATAGTTACATATTGTATATTGTGAATAAAATTATTTCCTTACATTGTTAGATTAGTTTTCGTTATCGTGTTGTTTTGTCGTATAGTTTTGAGGAACGTTGTGTACAAATTCAGCACTTTGTCTTGTTTGGTCGTGCGCACATAACTTATGTTGCAAGCCAGATTTTGTTTCTTTTTACTTGTGTTTTTTATGTATCTTTTTAGCTTGTAATGTGTATTGTGTGCCTAATAAATAAATAAAAAATATATGTGGTGTCGTGAGACACCGGATAGGAACGAAGTTCTTTATTATAAAAATATTAATTTTAAGTTCTATTCGAGGTATAAAGAAAATAATTATTCGGGTATACATTTTTTACTATGATTTTTTTATTGATAAAAAAAAATTAAAAAATACTTTGCAAAGTTATCAACTTTATTTGATTCACAATAATTTATAAAAAATATATAATAATAATATACAAAGAAACAGCTATTTATATGAATAATAATAATAACCGTCATCACGTAGATTATACATTAGCCACCATACTAAGACTATACATAAATAATAAAAATCTTACGTTACGGACGTCTATTCCCTGTTAGGGTACACACCACTCCGCACCGTCCCTTAAGGAACTTCGTTCTAAAAATAAAAAATCTTAATAATTCCTAACTTAATTTAAATGTAGAAAAAAACCTCTCAATGGAACCTTTGCATTTGTTTGGGTATAGGTCAAAGTTAAGATCTTCCACCGAGCGAGTGATAATGCTCGGTGCACCGACGCGACGATCCGAATGTTGTTGTTCGGAACTTGTATATAACTAGTCAGGTCATAAGTATTGTCACACAGTAAAAATTAGAATGCTGGCCACAAAAAAGTTTATTGAATTCGAATTTCGAATTGTTCATGAAAATAAAAATGTATACTTTTAGATATTTCACTCATTTTTAAATATGGAGTGGACGCTTAAAGAAGACCGTGTTGCAGTTATTGCGTTGCATCGTTGCGGTTACGCGCCAATTCAAATTTTTAACATACTGAAAATTTTGAATATAACCAAAAGATTCGTTTATCGTACCATCAAACGATACAATGAAGACTCTAGTGTAGATGACAGGTCAAGAAGTGGTCGCCCTCGGTCTGTTAGGACTCCAGCAGTGATAAAAGCTGTGAAGGCGCGAATTCAAAGAAATCCCAAACGTAAGCAGAAACTGTTGGCCCTTCAGATGGGGTTAAGCAGAACCACGGTGAAAAGGGTGTTAAATGAAGACTTAGGGCTTCGGGCATATCGAAGAAAAACAGGACATCGTTTGAATGCTCGTCTAATGGACCTGAGACTGAAGAGATGCCGCGCTTTGTTGAAGCGGTACGCGGGAAAAAAATATCGGGAAATTCTTTTTTCGGATGAAAAAATTTTTACCGTAGAAGAGAGCTACAACAAACAAAATGATAAGGTGTACGCACACAGTAGTGAAGAAGCGAGCAACCGTATTCCGCGTGTCCAACGAGGTCATTTTCCATCCTCGCTCATGGTATGGTTGGGAGTTTCTTATTGGGGCTTAACAGAGGTACATTTTTGTGAGAAAGGTGTAAAAACGAATGCAGTTGTGTATCAAAATACAGTCCTGACGAACCTTGTGGAACCTGTTTCTCATACCATGTTCAATAACAGGCACTGGGTATTCCAACAAGATTCGGCGCCAGCTCATAGAGCGAAGAGCACACAAGACTGGCTGGCGGCGCGTGAAATCGACTTCATCCGGCACGAAGACTGGCCCTCCTCCAGTCCAGATTTGAATCCGTTAGATTACAAGATATGGCAACACTTGGAGGAAAAGGCGTGCTCAAAGCCTCATCCCAATTTGGAGTCACTCAAGACATCCTTGATTAAGGCAACCGCCGATATTGACATGAACCTCGTTCGTGCTGCGATAGACGACTGGCCGCGCAGATTGAAGGCCTGTATTCAAAATCACGGAGGTCATTTTGAATAAACTTTGGTGTCATAAGAATCTATGTTTTTTTAAGTTCATTTTGGTATATGAATGGTTACATAATGAATAAACTTGTTTCAGTTATTTTACATTAAACATGTGACAGAATTTATGACCTGACTAGGTATATATGCAAGCTTATCTTGAAACTGTCGTAAGTGAGATTCAAGCATCTGTCAACTATCTTGTGTTGCATGATGGCTACCGCCATATATACATCAAAAATTTTCTACACAATGCTATTTAAAACCTTACGACGTACGCCCTAAGGTTGGAAATACGTATGAAGCAAGCCTTCATGCTCTTGATTACGGATCAACGAATTTAGGTCAAAACATAGACTTGTAAATAAATCGGATACATTTTTAAGTCACAGAATTTCCGTTTTTAGCTAACTTAATGGAAAAGTGTCATTTACTTTTGGTTTTGTTGTCGTAAACATTTTCAAATACCATTCAAAGTCATGAACGTAGCTATTTATAACACCGAGACAAAATTAAGGTCACCCCGTCGAAAGAATATTTATGGTGTGACAGTAAATAACACGCTGCGGGTAGTTTTTTTATGTCCGCGCTGGAGATATGGCGCTGAGAGCACTCGTAAGTTATGGGTACACTAAAATTGGTTAATATTGTGTAATAGGGACCATTGTTTTATTACCAGTGTGCTTAATGGGAGTTTTCAACGTTCTCCATAGCGTAAAAGTTAACTCAAATTTGTATGGAGTTGGAACGTTTGCCTGCCAAATTTTTTATTTTAAGTTTAATTTTAAGCATATTCCTACTGTTTATTTTAAATTGAACTGGGCTGAAAATACCGTACATAAAATATATAGGTACAACTGAAACAGAGTTGTTGAAAAAAAATAAAAAAGTGAATTAATTTGAATTCACTCACCAGGAATCAATTCAAATTAATCCACCTAAGTAGGTTTCTTTTCTGTGTTTAGTTTTGATTACTTTTTGTTAACGCTGCAAGTACAGCGGGTACCCTCCCCTGGGTATCTCCGTCTTCCGAGCACCGGTGCGCACCAATCCCACCCCTTACAGGGGCCCACCACCCTACACTGGTGGCTACATCGATGAATGTGCCCCGGCCGGCTCAATCTAGAGCCGCCGCATGCCCAACACTTCCCGGATCGACCGGTCGATGAAGAACTCCGAACGCAGAACTATTTCACCCAAGGCATATACTTTCATCATCTCGTTTTTAAAAGCGTCCGCAGTCAACAAGAACTCAGCCGCGAGGAAGTTGCGACATGAAGGTCGGTTGATGGAAATAACCCAAAGGAAGACCAATCGTTTATAAATAGACCTGGTATTTATACAGCCGATCGTGAATAACTCGCTAGCGCGATTCAGGTTTTTTGTATTTTACCGATAAATTATAACGAATTTCACATTTATTTTTGAGTTTTATTGCATAGATTATTTTTTGTTTCGATTAGAAAGCGCTTATATTCGTTTTTCTATTAAAAACAGTCAGTTTTAATGAAATATGTTGAATTTGCTTCGGTCAAAAGTAACTGGCCAATGGCGTACGAGATCACGGGGAAATCCTGTTCGAGCACTTTAAGTTGCATCACAAACGAAGCATTCAATTCTTTAAGCGCAACAACATAATGTCGAATTTCGCTTAAATTTAAAAGTGTATGTGTTGCGGCAGAACAAGAATTTTAATTTATCATTTTTAAAATGTCTAGAAAATTAATGCTTACATCGATACGAGCA
Organism: Bombyx mandarina; assembly: GCF_003987935.1. The sequence continues at coordinate 1,391,480 of NW_021011516.1, read as the reverse complement.
TTTGAACACTTACATTTCAACGCAGTAGTCGATTCCACAACAGGCAGTGCGAGTTTTTTTTTTCCTACCTAAGCTAGCCTTGAGAGGCTATTTCAACGTAACCTTAACTAGTAGGTGAGCTCACGGGCCTCAAACCGGAGTGACCCTAGCAAGAGCAGTGCTTCGCAGAATCTACCACCGGATCGGAACGCGACCCACTGAGAAGATCCGGCGAGAAACTCAGTGGGCTGTGTCTATGGGTTAATTTTCTCGTCGAGCCCTGCGTCGCAAGCGACGGATTCGACGAGGACGGTGGCCGGTGCTTGTGGTACCTAAAAGCACCGCTAATGGATCGGGAGGATCCGTAACGACGTGTTTTGGGCGACGTTGACTGTTTACCATTCGGTCTATAGGATCGGGTATGTAGTTTCCAGCGGCCACGACAAGAGGGTTCTCATGTCGTGCCGCCTTCTCAAAGTGGCGCAATGATGCCAACTGTAGATATTTACTGACTAAGTCAAGTTCCAGTTCATCATGGAGATCCACGTTCCTGAGGAACCATGGTGCTCTCCGACGGCTATCTTGCAAAATCGGGATTGAATAACCTGAATGCAGTGCAAGACAAGCAAAGCTGTGCACGTCTATGAATCCCCCTTTTGCTGTCGCGCGAGAGTTGGGTTTTCGTTTAGAGATTTTTGTTTTTTTTTAATGACATAGACTATTTTTTTAATAACAGTGTCTGGCAACAAGCGTACGGGCGCTATTCCAACTCCATACAAATTTGAGTTAACTTTTACGCGATCGAGAAGTAAAAAAACTCGCACTAAGCACACACAGCAAACTCACACAGACCTTAAGTGAAGAATTCATTGGAACCCATAAAATTATAACTAGAACGCTATCACACACCATGACTCGTGAGGTTTATGTTTCAAATGCATATTAATTACGCATATTTTCGGTTAGATTTTTATTACATGATGTTATCCCTTCATCATGACTCTACCAGGAGTCTTATGCAAAGTTAACGCAAAGCTCCAAGTCAGTGTAATTAAGACCATTTAACAATAAGTCTACTTCAATTCAAAACTTGATACGCACTCACTAAATTGCTCGTGTTTATTTTTAAGTTAACATCATTGAAGTTTCAAATTAAAATAATTATTACGATTTATTTAGTCAACTACCTATCGATTTTTATAGGTCTTTCTATTTGATACTAGCGGCCCGCTCCGGCTCCGCTCGGGTCTTTAACAAAATTTTCAACGATATTTGACGTTGTTTTATTTTTATTGTTATTAACACTTATTGCGGCATAACTATAATAGCTAGACATATGCTGTCGCGACACTTTTTGTAAATAATAATGTGTTCTACAAAGTCGTAGTACATTATTTTATTCTATAATCAATAGTTTTTGTAGGGCACGCGATGTAAAGAATATTTTAGGTAATTTTTTTACACCTTAGGTTACATTATTAAAGATTTAGTAGGGATCCCTAACGGATCCTATTTCGTAGCCTATTCAATACAAACAAACAAACAAATCTTTCCTCTTTATAATATTAGTATAGAAGTATAGATAACAATTACAATTTAAATAGATTCCTTTACTTGAAAACCAGAGTTGTTTTTGAGTTATTAATAACTGATATTTATGTTTTCGTAGAAACATTAAAATAAATAAATATGATCTAGGCATTTTACGAAACGACTATAATCCTACAATCATCTTCTAACAAACGGATGTGGCATATCATTACGTTCATATATGATGAAACAGCCAACAAAGTGTCTTTTGATAGTGACTCATAATATTATCGACGCTTGAAAGGCAAACGTGACTAAGCGACAATGCGTGAACTTTACAGTAAACTAATTTAAAGTTGAAATACCTGAAAACAAAATTTATTTTATCGAATCTAGCTGTAGTAGAATCTAGCTAGTAGCTGTAGGATTTAAATGATTTTAATAGACCTAGAAATATATATTTTTTTGCGCATCGAATATGGTTATTGCCTATCATTTATGTGCAAAGCAGTTATTGTCGCTTAGTCACGTTTTCCTTTCAAGCGTAGTTATTAATCGCAGTAACACAGTTTTAACGCTATCGACATTATAAAGCTGAAGAGTTTGTTTGTTTGAACTGGTCCGATTTGAAAAAATCTTTCAAAGTCAGATAGCTCATTTATTGAGGAAGGCTATAGGCTATATAACATCACGCTAAGATCAATGCAAGCGGAGCACCAATAACGAATGTTTCAAAATCTAGGTATTTCTTCCTTTTGAGAGAATGGTTAAAATTTCGCTAAAATAATGTATGACAAAATTGTTCCCCTTTAGAAGTTGAAAAAAGGCCGCGACAGCATATGTCTATATATTATGGTTGGCTCACTATAATGTTTTATGTGCTAACCAAAGTTCTAAAATAAAGCATTATTTATGAAGGTGTTTTTATAAATATGATATCAATCCCTATCCAAATAAATGCGTTATTATTCATTGAAACAAAATCACTTCAAGATAGGCTTTGACAATTATAGATTTTTCTGGATTTCTCCAGGATCCCATCATCAGATCTTCATGATTACCGGACTATTCGGGAAGTCTATCTACCCTTTCGAACAACAAAAAAAAGTATTATCAAAATCGGTTCAAGCATTCTCGAAAAATCGGTGAACAAACAAAAGATAAAAATTATGGTCGAATTGAGAACTTCCTCTTTTGAAGGAAGCTAAATAGCTCCTTAACATTCTTTTAAAAATATTTTCACTTTCTAACTATTCCACGCGGACGAAGTCGCGGGAAAACGCTAGTCTTATATAACACGCTACCTACTATAACGCGTGACCTACTATAACGCGTGACCTACTATAACGCGAGACCTACTACAACGCGAGACCTACTACAACCCGAAGCCCACTACAACGCGAGACCTACTACAACGCGAAGCCCACTACAACGCGAGACCTACTACTACGCGAGGCCCATTAAAACACGAGGCCCACTACAACGCGAGACCTACTAAAACGCGAGACCTACTACAACGCGAAGTCTACTACAACGTGAGACCTACTACAACACCAGCTAGATGGTCAGATGTGGTAAAGGAAGCGGTTGATGGTAGTCTATACCATAGTCTATACCATGCCACCAATAATCGAGTACTGTGGAGGAAAGTAACATGCGGTCGCGATCCTCAGCTATGAGGGAACGATGGAGAAGAAGAAATTTGAGGTTATAGTGCTATAGTATATGAGCTATAGTTCTAAGTCGCAGTCTTACAGTACGACGGCCGCCCCAGCCTTCAAACCGCAACGCATTAGGGCTTCACGGCAGAAATAACCTACCCGTGCGGGCTCACATGACACCTTATCATCAGCAAACGCGAGAAAAACGTGAGATTAAATCGTAAAAGTACTCACGCCCCCCGAAAACCGAAGAAAATATCACAGTGAGAGGCTGCCCCTACTTAGATTGGGTCTATTTTTAACGAAACCAGTATTACATTTGTATTTGCTTATTATAATAGCGGTAGCAAAGAATGTTTTAAATGAGATCGTATAATGTACATAAATTTAAGTCGTAGTGGCCTAAAAGATAAGACGTCCGATGCATACGTGTTGAGCGATGCACCGATGTTCGAATCTCAGGCGGGTACCAATTTTTCTAATGAAATACGTACTCAACAAATGTTCACGATTGACTTCCACGTTGAAGGAATAACATCGTGTAATAAAAATCAAACACGCAAAATTATCATTTGCGTAATTACCGGTGGTAGGACCTCTTGTGAGTCCGCGCGGGTAGGTACCACCACCCTACTTATTTCTGCCGTGAAGCAGTAATGCGTTTCGGTTTGAAGGGTGGGGGCAGCCGTTGTAACTATACTTGAGACCTTAGAACTTATATCTCGAGGTGGGTGGCTTATTTACTTTGTAGATGTCTATGGGCTCCACTTAACACCAGGTGGGCTGTGAACTCGTCCATCAATCTAAGCCATTAAAAAAAATAACAAAATTTGTGTGCCGGTGTACCGACCAAAAACACCAGCCAGATGGGGATCTTTCACTACCTATAGTAAGTTTAACTTTCTAGTAAATTCCCCAAAACGAATTGCCCAAACTACCAACAGCATACAAAAACTCGCTTTACCGCAATTAACCGCCGCGAACCGATTCCAGCCGGTTCCAACTAGAATTTAATACTTAATTAGAGGTTTTATCCGGGCCGCTTCAATATTTCAGAAGCTGTGTCCACTGCGGGTATGAACTTTTAACGTCTCGTGTGTTCTCGTTACACAGACGATTTGTTACACCGTAACGAACAATCACCAGATTCATCATCAATGATTGGGTGAAACGAGAAAGCGACAGTAAAAAGAGACAGACGTATAAATTCATAACATTTAACGTGGGAGAAAATGAGATAGGAAGCATTATACCGTGTTTTTCGTAATATTCGTGGTTCTCTGGTTCGTATCTAATATTCATACTTAATACATTCTGAATAAATCTATATAATATATACGAATAAAATGTAAAATAATTATCAAACTTTGTATCACTTTGATCATTACTACTAACATCTACAATTAACTTCTTCCCGAAATTTCATATTCGTCTTGAAGCCAAAATTTTTGAAGATTTCACTTCTGCCACGTGTGAATTGCACACCTTTTTTATTATTAATTTTTTCTATATTTATATTTTCTGAGGATAAGATGCTATTTACGGAGTATATTTTACAAATGTATGGCATCTTAAGTAGCGTATTCCAATTCATCTTAAGTAATCAAATTCCAATAACTCGTAAGCGAATTGCTTCCCTAATTCGCCGTGTGCGGGTCAGTCGCAACCGCTACCTACGGCTGTTCGCCTCACGGATGGATCTGGACTGCCCAATAATGCAACACTGGACACGTGTGCATTTTGAGCACTCTGGATCCAAACCAGCCTTTAGGTTAAGGTAGTTTTCATGTTAATTTTGAGTTTTTGTTTTATTGTTATTATTATTATTAGATTTTTTGTTTTTATTATTATTATTATTGTTTTTGTTTTAGTCGAGATTGTAGTTATTATTTTTATTTAATTCTAGTATAAATGAAATGTTAATGCAGTGTAATGAAGTGTAATATGGATGCAAAATCTGAAGTAAATTAAATAAATAAAAAAAAAAATTAAAAAAATCCAATCGCAAAATTTATGCACTCTACGCTACAAAATACGATGCGAAACGGTGCTTTTTTTAAGTGTATCTTTTCATAAACAAGAGGCTGTTAAGAAACAATTTAAACGGCATAGCAACAAACACAATGGCATCAGTTCAGATATGTTTCCGTCTTGTAATTGGGCTTTCCAGGCAACCATTATGAATTTAATCTCAGTTGATAATGTTAATTAAGATAACTGATAAAATCAATAACATTTGCTCGAAGTGGCTACACCTTTTACTCAGATCTTTTTATAACAGCCAATTGATATAAATTGGCAACAGAGAAAATAAAAGCTGGTTATACAATCACATATAAATGATAATTAAAATATGCTTCGACTTTTGTGTCTCTCTTCTTCAACCCATGTTCTCTTAAGTCTTAAGTGTTGGTCACATGCACTACATTCTCTTCGATCTCTTGTCTTTTGCGTCCAGTCCTTACCAGCTATTTTGATCAAGTCTTCAGTCCACTTCATTGATTGTCTGCCCACGTTACGAAGACTATGTTGAGTCAAGAAAATGGCAATCGTATAAGCCATAAATAATAATTCTAACGACTGATTAATTAGTCAAAATTACAAGGCTGTGTGAATAACAGTTGTAGAAATAGAACAAGATTAAATTGTGCACTGAATGTATCGCTTACATATTCAACGCTTGGCACTGTTGCAAGCTCGGACCAAGCTACGATTATTTCCAAGGAAATTCACGACAAGAAGCTTAATTACCAAAATGCTGTAAAATCATTCGTATATAGTAGCTAGAGAACATTATGTATTGTCGTATTACACAATATTCATTTGTAATATAATTTAGATACTTCACTAATCTTGATTGTACTTATTTGTAACGGTAAGACAAGGTCTGGCGTGAGCTATACTTAGTCTGGCCATAAATACTGTTACAATTAAAAATAAACAAAATATTACATTTGAATTTGGAATCTATCATTTTTATATGATTGCTCATAGAGTTTTCTCATTTTGGCGCCAATACATTGTACAATATTTTGCGATATTATAATGGAGTGGAGTGATAAAGAGAACCGAATCGCTGTGATTGCATTACACAAAGTAGGTATGGAGCCAAATTCAATTTTTTTAATTCTCCATATGCTTGGTATTAGTAAAATGTTTGTGTACCGGGCTATTAACAGGTGCAATGAGACCTCCTCTGTTTGTGACAGAAAAAAGATCTGGCCGTCCACGTAGTGTTCATACGAAACAGGTCGTCAAAGCAGCAAGGGAAAGAATTCGAAGAAATTCTGTCCGAAAGCAAAAGATTTTATCTCGAGAGATGAAGATAGCACCTAGAACCATGTCGCGTATTTTAAAAGATGACTTAGGACTTGCAGCCTATAAGAGACGTACTGGTTATTTCTTAGCTAACAATTTAAAAGAGAATAGGTTGGTAAAATCGAAACAACTGATGAGAATTTTTTTACAATTGAGCAACATTTTAACAAACAAAATGACCGTATTTATTGCTCAAAGCTCTAAGGAAGCTTCCCAATTAGTCGACGGAGTGCAACGTGGGCACTATCTGATTTCAGTGATGGTTTGGTGGGGTATTAGCGATGAAGGAGTGACTGAGCCATACTTTTGTGAAAAAGGTATCAAAACATCGGCGCAAGTGTATCAAGATACCATTCTTGAGAAGGTAGTGAAGCCCCTTAACAACACCATGTTCAATAATCAAGAATGGTCCTTCCAGAAAGACTCGGCGCCAGATCATAAAGCTCGGTCTACGCAGTCTTAGTTGGAAACGAACGTTTCGGACTTCGTCAGAGCTGAAGACTGGCCGTCGTCTAGTCCCGATCTTAATCCGCTGGATTATGATTTATGGTCAGTTTTAGAGAGTACGGCTTGCTCTAAACGTCATGATAATTTGGAGTCCCTAAAGGAAATTGTACACTCTTAATGCGAAAAGACGAAGTTTAAAATGGAAAGAGCGAAAAATATTCACGATAGTTACATTATAAAGAATATTGACGGTTTGTATTGCGGATTTAGTACTCAGAATCATGTAATAGGACTACCTATATAAAAAAATGTTTCTTAGAAAATAATAATAATAATAAAGGTAGGGCATGAGAAAAATCTTACAAGAAAGCTAAATCTATTATTTATAAAAAAGTTGATATTATTTAACTAATTATTTGATTTTTATATCTATTTCTTTGCAAGACAGTGTGAAGACCTCCTCCAAGGAAAACCAACGATTCCTATTTTGGCCTCCTACGAGCATAACGGCACTCAAATATTACAGCAGCATTTTTTCTAAATATATAAACACCGAATATATAAAAATATTTTTCGCGGTGACGGAATAACACCGTGGAGTAATAGTCAATATCAAGGAGTTGTAAATTCGCGAAGCCTTCGATATCCTCGCTCCGCTAACACCGACTCACTACCCGCTAAATATCGCGCATCGCCCGGATATACTCGACATAGCGTTATTAAAAAACGTAACTCTGAGCTTACACTCGATCGAAGTAGTTTCAGAGTTAGATTCAGACCACCGTCCCGTCGTTATGAAGCTCGGTCGCGCTCCCGACTCCGTTCCCGTCACGAGGACTGTGGTGGATTGGCACACGCTGGGCATCAGCCTGGCTGAATCTGATCCACCATCGCTCCCGTTTAACCCGGACTCTACCCCGTCTCCTCAGGATACCGCTGAAGCCATAGACATCTTAACGTCACACATCACCTCGACATTAGATAGGTCATCGAAACAAGTTGTAGCGGAGGACTTCCTTCACCGCTTNTACCAGATACCAGAGAGTTGAACAGATCCGCCAGCACTTCTGGAGCCGCTGGGCTAAAGAATACGTGTCAGAGATGCAAACCAGGAGCAAATGGTACCAACATAAGGGTGAGCTCAAGGAAAACATGTTGGTTCTTATAAAAGATGACAACTTACCGCCATTGAAATGGAGCTTGGGACGAATTATCAAAACATATCCAGGCAAAGACAGCTTGTCACGTGTGGCTGATATTCGCAAAGAGGATGGGATAGTGAGACGGGCATTCTCCAAAATCTGTCCGCTTCCCTTACATGAAGAATGATTACGCACGATAGCAGCTGCTGGGTTCCTGAATGATCACCGCCAATTGTTGGAACCTGGTGCTTCCAAGGCCGGGAGCATGTTTACGAATCAACGTCGCGTCATACATTGATGGCTGTGATTGGCCAACGATGACGTCATATCGCACGAACCAATCACAAAACAGGAAACGCAACAGTGGCACCAATTGTCAAAATTTAAAATTATTGTAACACGAAGAAAAAAGATGGACGCGCATTTCAATTTCGTATTTGTAAATTAATTAAAAACAATATAATGAGTATTTGAAGAAGTAAACGCATTTATTCATTTTCTTGGCCACCTCAAGATACATCTAAGAAATAGACGCAACACTTCCTACGACGGGCCGTCTTTCATTTCCGTTCGCACTAGTCTGTGTTTGATCACCGACTTAAGAGATAGGTTTACGCGATATATAAAAAAGGTTTTTTTCAGAATTTTTGTTTATTGTCTCATAGACGGATGACAATGCTCACTAAGTAGTCACAAGGTCTATAGACGTGAACGCCATGATCACTTCGAAACACGAGAACAAAGTCTGAATGTAGAACGTCTGTCTCATCCTTAATTACCCATTACTGCTTCGCAGTAGCAATAAACAAAGCTAAGTAAATTGAAATTAAAGTTATTAAAACAAAAATATAAGGGTCACTTTAATTTTAAAATGTTAATAGTTTTCACTACGTTCCAAATTGTGTATCGCTTACATTATAATATGAAATATTAAATACTGACTACCCTCAATATTGTAGAGTAAATCTCTAAATAACTAAAGTATTTCATTTGAGAGTTCACATTGCTTGAAAACACAGTATATTCTCAGTAATCATATCAGTAGTAATATCTGTAGAATGATTTAGAAACAAAATCTTTTTTTTTAGCGGTCTTAAGTCGGACTTAAGACCGCTTTCATCTTAATACTCGGGCCAAACACGAAGTAATCGAGTACTGATAACTAACACAATTCCCCAAAAAGGAAATAACTTTTTTCCACTGACAAGAACAATTTATGATTGATGATAATAAGATTAACATCGCCGCTGATGGCTTCCCCCGCTATAACTTTCAACGCTTAACACAAGACTAATTTCCTGATCTTTTCAAACGTAAATGGGCTACAGCGCGGCCCGCTTGATGAAAGAAACGATTGTACATTCGCACAATGGCTAATGTTTGTCTTTTGTCTTCAAGCTTTGCATATTTTACACTGTAGACCAGGGGTTCCCAAACTTGTTTTGTTTGTTGCCCACTTTGAGAATAAATTATTATTTAGCGCAACCATTTTTTCACCTACTTAAAAACCACTATAGCGAGTGCTCAGTCGGCGTCTAAGAGTCCTCCTAGATTAAATTACAAATCGCCTCCCAAGCCTAACACAACGCCCCCCTTTAGGCCTACAGCGCCCACGAGGAGGCGTTATCGCTCACTTTGGGAAAGGCTGCCGTCGACAATTCGTCAGTCTCAGTGCTCATTGGCTCGTGTCTTTGCTCTGGAATAGGAGAATGTATTTGCATGATTACGTGTATGCTTTCTTTCGTGGATTATGGAATATCGCAATCATCTTGACATCAAAGTTATGCAATCTTATCCGTGTTTGTCGCAAAAGCAAAAATTGGGATCTTCTATTTGCAAAATACTGCATTAAGATCTAAGATTCTAATAAAAATAGGTATTCTGAGAATTTGCCGATTACAACGAATCTAGCCTTTGACGATTCTAAAATGGTTACAGTTGCAATTGGTTCGAAAATTTACAACTGCAAATTTTCGGTAAAACGATATCCGGACTCGAATATCTTGAATTATATCGCTAAATCAAAAAAGTTAGTAATTAATTGTACTCTAGAAGCAACTTACACAGCTTGTCTAATACCTACTATGACACCACAAAACAGGAACTACAGATCTCAAATAAAAGTTTCCTAAATAAAAAAATCTAGATTCTACATTATTACTAAATCAAAATGATTGTGTAACTATTGAAAAATCTCATTAAACATTTCACATTCACGTATGAGACAGTTCGTCCCACTTTGCTAGTTGTTAAATTACTTGCGTGTTGTAGACACAGAACTGTACCTAGGTGGATTGGATTACTAGAATAGACATTTATTATTGGCTCATAACTAGAATAGAACTTGACACAGAACTATACCTATGTGGATTGGGTTCATAAAATAGGCATGTTTATTATTAGCTTTTTTTTTATTTATTTTTATTGCTTAGATGGGTAGACGAGCTCACAGCCCACCTGGTGTTAAGTGGTTACTGGAGCCCATGGACATCTTACAGCGTAAATGCGCCACCCACCTTGAGATATAAGTTCTAAGATCTCAGTATAGTTACAACGGCTGCCCCACCCTTCAAACCGAAGCGCATTACTGCTTCACGGCAGAAATAGGCAGGGCGGTGGTACCTACCCGCACGGACTCACAAGAGGTTCTACCACCAGTAAAATAAGCTTATATGAGCGGAATCCGTGAACAGCATAAATATTTCTCTTGAGACCTAAAAGAGTAGCAGAACTATGCTTGTTAAATGGAGACTGACGCTTGGAGAATCATACATATCTGTCTGTTAGTTTGGGAAAACAAACAATCACAAATTACGAACAATCAGTTTGTTTTATGTAAAGTTAACAAGAGCCGCGTATTTTTCGATCGAATGCTCTGCTACTCAGCCCGAAACTATTCCAATTGTCCGATTCATCTTTAGATTCATAGATTATTAGCTTGGTATGTATGTATGTTCGTATGTAACTATACTGAGACCTTAGAACTCATATCTCAAGATGGGTGCCGGCATTTACGTTGTAGATGTCTATGGGCCCCGGTAACCACTTAACACCAGGTGGGCTGTGAGCTCGTCCACCCATTAATGCAATTAAAAAAAAATGTAACATAATCTTTGAACGTCTTTTTCAACGACTTCAAGGCGTCCGATTAAATTGAAAATTTTTTGAAAAATTTTGCAAACGCGTCAAGAACCGTCAAATATCAGCAGGATAAATAGATTATTAAATTAGATGTTAATTATGTTTTTTTACAGCCGTAGGCGTACTGCGGCCATTAACCAAATACTTTAATGAAAACAATAATATAAATAAATAATACTTTTGAATTAAAAATAGTGTAAGAAAAAATGATTTTATTGTAAAAAAAGCGTGGGGTGTGTTTCAGGATATTATCAAAATAACTCTTCTACTCATATCTGTTCATAAAATATTTATAACTACTGATACCATGCACCCCACGCTTTTTTTACAATAAAATCATTTTTTCCTACTCTATTTTTAATTCAAATTTATTAAAATTTATTTTCTATTTTTTAGTTGGATTTTCTATAAAAGCGTATTTTGTTAGTATTTTTTAAACTATTATTTATTTTTAATTTTTAAGTTGAATTTTTTTTTAATTTTTTTTATTTAATTTTTTTTATGTAGTGAATTGTCATCGGTCTTTAATAAGTATACCAAATTTCGAGTTAATCCAACGTTTTGAAGGGGGTCAAAATCATGTTCAAAGATTCCGTTACAAACATACACATACGTCTGAAGCTAATAAAAGCATATTAAAAACAACCTTTAGACCTAAGGTAACAAACAAGTCACAATTAACTAAAAACTTTATCATATAATTCAATATTCTGCCTGTAAAGTAACGTTGATTGGACAAAAAATAACAGAGTCGCATTTAGAAAAAACACAGCGCTCTGTGTAGATCCCAAGATTTCCTGTGTAAAAGAAACGTTTTTATAAAATATCAGTCTTCGATAGGATTGTAGCTGGAAATGGGATGGAATCAGTGTAACCGCGGGCCCGTCCCACGGGAAATACACTCCGGCCCTGTAGCACACAGTGTATATGAATAGCAGTCAGTTGAAATGATAGAAGCTAATAGTAATAAGTCATCGTAGCCTAAAGGATAAGACGTCCAGTGCATTCGTATCTAGCGATACACCGGTGTTCGAATCCCGCAAGCGGGTACCAATTTTTCTAATGAAATACGTATTTAACAAATGTTCACGATTGACCTCCACGGTGAAGAAATAACACCGTGTAATAAAAATGAAGCCCGCAAAAATTAAATTACTGGTGGTAGGATCTCTTGTGAGTCCGCACAGGTAAATATCACCACCCCGTCTATTTCTGCCGTGAAGCAGTAGTGCGTTTCAGTTTGAAGGGGGGGCAGCCGTTATATAAGGAAATATAAGTTCTAAGGTCTCAGTCTATACTGAGACAAGATGGGTGGCGCATTTACGTTGTAGATGTCTATGGGTTCCAGTAACCATTTAACACCAGGTGAGCTGTGAGCTCGTCCACCCATCTAAACGATAAAAAAATAAAAAATATGGAGGAGAATAATCTCAGCCAGAAGGATACCGAAGACCGGGAAAAGTGGAATAGTTCAAGTAGGGAAGCGGACCCTGGCACTAGACTGCTTAGAACGCTAAGAAGGAGAAGAAGAGAAGTTGATAAATACTAACAACCCGGTGGGCCTATTAGTCAAAATTATCTAGACCGGTTTAGGAAAAAAATACTGGTTTCAGATATTGTGACTACTTCCGATTGTTAATTAGATGGCAGGCTTATATTTAACCAATTTTGACGGTTAGCTGACGTAGACAACGTACGCATGGAAGTATTAACTTAACATGCTACGATATAAAATATTTGAAGATCTTCTCACATTGAATTACCAGAGCACATTATTTGAAATTAAAGGTTTCCAGACTGTAATTTTTTATTTATTTCGAGCATTCCTGCCAAATGTTACGCCACAAATTCAAATACGGTTTGCCAAAACCAAACTTGAGTAGCTGCAATAGCTCTACTCTGGGGTCAGAGTTTATTCCTGTTTCATATTGCGTTACGCTGTTTTGAGGTTCTACGAGTTTTTTTTTTTTACTTTCGGTCCGGTTATTACCAATAAATGGAGCAATTTCGCCTTTCAATAAGAGAATCAACAAAATAATAATTTCACTGAGCCATTATCGTTTGTGGTCTTAATATAAAAAAGTGTGTGTGTCCGCTCCGACGCACGACTGGAGTTTACTGGATATAAAAAATTAAACGAAACAATACGAGAAATAGTTCTATATTACGACAACACGATACACTACAGATTATTAACAAATTAACGAGACACAAAACAAACGACTAACAAATATATGAAAATACAATAATGAGAGAAACGCGCGATCAGTACGAGGCNACAAAACAAACGACTAACAAATATATGAAAATACAATAATGAGAGAAACGCGCGATCAGTACGAGGCTTTGTGGCGGACTGCCGGCGCAGGCGCATAACGCATTTCGTGTGACATGCTAGTACGATTTTGGTCCCCATAATTTTCATACCCCGGGCCTATATATGTAAATCGATTCTAAAGGAGTAAACTCCAATAATATTTTTAATAGACTTTGCTTGATAAAGGTGATAACGTTTTTTGTGTGTTTTGATCGCTTCGACGGTAATTAAATCCAATGCTAATTAAATTACACAATCGTGCGATTTCCAAGTTCAATGTACGATTAGGCAGTAATTCGGGAGTGGTTAAAAAAATAATTGCTGGCAAGCGGTACAAGTAATGAGGTTGTTTCCTTATAAAGTCCGCCACTAGGCACTGCCAATCGTCTTGCCACTGCCAAGCGCCTTGTCACTGCCAAGCGCCTTGCCACTGCCAAGCGTCTTGCCACTGCCATCGTCTTGCCACTGCCAAGCATCTGCAACTGAACAAGCTGGCAGAGCATCTTTCTAGATTCTAACAGAGCTCCTTCGTTGCTTAATTTTGAGGTAAAAAATACATTCTCAACGATTTTTTTGTCACTAAAATTTTTTATCGCGCTAGATAGTTAGGAAGTGATTGATGGTCGGAGCATTATGAAAAACCTAACTCAATAGCAGACCACTAGAAATCAGGTACGTTGTCGACGCGTTTTCTGACCCCCAACTTATAGAGACCCTGCTTGTTTTTGCTGCGAAACAGCCATGCGTTCCGGTTTAAGGTTTAGACCTCATGTGTCAAGGTGGATGGTGGTATTCGCGAAGTAATTTCTCTAAGCTCACACACTTTCAATCGCCTATGCAGTATACATGTATATATATATTATGCCAACGCAACCCAGCTATTTCGTTAACTAAGATGGTTAGAGTAACTGTTTCCTCAATGTTAAAATTGTTGGATAACTGTTATAAGTCCAACGCATATCAACAATTTCCTAAGACGGTTTTAAAGAAAATTAATGAACAAACTACGCCACTGTTCTACTATAAATACTAATTACTTTGAATACTTGAAATAAAAGGAATTGTTTGGATAAGTAAGTTTTAATTACTGTCACTATGCTGCACTGAACTAGCCCCTGCGTCATATATCATATATAAACTCTGTTATTAACAAACCATAACACAGTAACAGGCCCCAACCCGAAGAAATTCTAAATAAGTATTATTATAATATATAATTGCTTTCTCTTTTTTTATAAATAAAGGCTACTTCTGAATAAAAACCTTCTTCTTCAATTACGTACCATATCAGTCCCACAATAGGACGAATCTAGCAGAGCCTAGTGCTGATACTAGAGATGGGTCGTACTGAGTAAATCAGATACTAGGTCCATTTGTTCCTAATCTTAAAAAATACCTAATCCAAATACAGAATCCACATAATCTTCCTAATCGCATTCACAACCAATTCTTTACTTAGCAAGCAATCTCAATCTGCCTATTCCTTATTTAGAATTTGATTAATGTCATCGTTGGATCATTATTTGAATGATTAGGATTAGGCATTTAAGGATTGTGCGATACGTTGCAACGTGTAACTGAGTGAGATAGCGCAGGAACAGGTGGGATCGTATGCTGAACATTCGATTTGATGCTTAAAGAATACGAAGATTAGGTGGAACAGGTGGATTATACACATTAACATCACGGGATTAGGTGCAGCCTAATCTCGTAAAATACCTAATACTCGGGTCTGTTCTAATAAATCCGACTCATCTTTAGCTAATACCAAGCCGTGCAGAGTATAAATAAATACATACAGTAAAATTGACGTCACATAACGGATAAACATTATATTACAATTGCGTAATTGCAATCAAATTCCAGATACATTTCAAGTACTCAGTTTAGAAATGCAATATTATTTAACATTAAGCATTGCACTTAACAACAGTGCAATCTGCATTGAACGTGAAAATGGGCAATTCACCGTGAAATTTTCCCGTGAAAATACGTTGAATATTCTTACGCGGGTCGCATACGAGCGCTAGCTTGAAAATGCTTGGAGAGCTTACGATTTGTCAATCTTCGAAGTGATTTATTTAATATTGGAAAAGCAATTGATGTGTTTCATATAGAAAATGCATTTTCTGTTATAAGCAGAATGTACATAGTACGTTTTATATTTTCGTAAGTACGGGTTATGGTTGCATTCCGATAGGTCGAAGATAGATTTGTTGTTTAATATTTAAGTTTTTTTTATAATATTTTAATATTGTATTATGTTATTATAATATTTTAAATCCGTTGGAATCATGTTCTAGAATAATTTGAAAATTGATTTCTCCGGTTTCGGTCGAGGGTTGAATAATTCGCGGAGCCTGAACGTAATAAAGTGGGAACACTGAGATAGTGCAGTACCGCAGGTGCGACAACCTGACTAAAGCGTGTAGGGTCTGCAAAGTATTTTTTTTTAACTTAAACAATAAACAATTGAGGATCAATTCCGGTTGTCGTGGCGTGTTACCTCTGTGACAGGACCTACAATGACTAGATATAGACTAAGACAGAGACTTGGCAGGTGTGATTTTGAGAGATTGAAAAAAACCAAACGAACGAGATATTATGGAGGGTAGAGGTAAGGAGAACCGTCTCTGTGTGTGAAAAAGTGTCCGTTAAAATCTGCTAAATAATGGCGGCGCTACAGTAGCAACCGGGTAAATTTTAAAAAAGGCCTTAAAGTTATTAGAATAAGATAGAGAAATAAAAAAGGACGAAAGAACTGTAAGCACTACAAAATCACAAAAAGTATTTTATTTAAAGCTGATAAGAAAATGCAATCGATGTCTTCACGTTTTACCACAGCAATAATTTTAGGTTATATATTGACGAAATTAGTTTGGACTACGTAAACATGTGAGGTCTTGTATATTACACTGTCACTAACTACTCTAGTCATTAAATATATTAAATTTCCTAACTCAGCATACTTCAATCAGTTAACAACTGCTCAATTCATATCATGCCCTGTGCCTATGCTAGCGCCATTCTGGAGGATTTTTAACTGTTATTAAGTGCTGAAATTGGGACACTTTTTCAAGCTTCCTCCCATATGAGACGTTTCTCCTTACCTCTACCCTCCATAGAACGAGACGACCATTCACTGGTAGTGGTCATCATAGATAATACACTTAATATGTGGTCATTTTTCAGTGCCCTTCTTAAAGGAACTCAATAGACAACAAACGTACGAACCGACCGTTCTTCACCCGGTATTATTGATGTAGACATATATAATTCCTTTTTTTGGCTGGCTGATTGCTTCAACAACGCAGGGCTTGGTACATACATGAAATTTTGGTCAATAGCATTCAAGATGGCACCCACTTTGCAGGCATCCATTAAGTAGTAAGGTAAAATAAAAAAGATGTGTGGTGTCGTGGGACACCGGATAGGAACGAAGTTCCTTATTATAAAAATATTAATTTTAAGTTCTATTCGAGGTATAAAGAAAATAAAACTGGAGGCTTCGCAACAGCCCACAGTCATTCGGTAACGTGCGAACTTATTGTGATGCAACTTCATTCATGGTTGTTTGCATAAAAGTTAGTGTATTGCGCAAACGAACGCTCTGAGATCGTGGTCAATGAATGATAAAAAATATGTTATTTTTTTACGTTATTACAAAGTTAAGTCGTACACTGTGTGCATTACTAATAAAAATCTTACGTTACGGACGTTTTTTCCCGGTTAGAGTACCCCTCTGCATCGTCCCTTAAGGAACTTCGTTCCAAAAAACTAACAAATAAATGCAACTATGGAAGTGTAATTTCAAAGAAAGTAACACGACATTAATATACCCGCTTCTGCTTATAAATAACTGACACGTAAGTATACATTTGTTAGCGTTCATATAAATATACATATATTTATTTTCTTAATTTTACTCTTATGTAGCAGTTGAAATACTCCATAAGAAGTCCTTTACATTTGGAGACATCAGCGTCAATTTATAATGTATTATTAAACCTAAAAATTAGAGCAGTAAAACATATTCTAAATAACAAATAATTAATTTATACAATTATGTAGGTACCTAACGTATCTTATTTTATAAGTACACAATTTCATGATTCGAATCCGAAATAGATCGCTTGGCATAAATAAACCATCAATATTATTTCACAATAATATCTTTAACAAACTACAATAGTTTATGCCTAACTTTAATAGCAATTATAATAAATCTCGGTATTCATGAATCAAAATCATGTTTATCATAATTCTAACCGAAACGAAACTTGGCAGACGTGGGTCTCTGTTCGTCAATTTTTCCCGTTATGAATATTTTTTTTATTGCTAGATGAGTGGACGAGCTCACAGCCCACCTGGTGTTAAGTGGTTACTGGAGCCCATAGACATTTACGACGTAAATGCGCCACCCACCTTGAGATAAAGGGTGATTTTTTAGTAGCTATAGGAAATGATTTTAAAAAAAAACATATAAAATTTAGAAAAAATCATGAAATCTTTATTTGAATCGATAGTACGGTTCGTATAATTTAATGTTTGTAGATTATTTCATGAAATTGTTGACCACGGCTGCGCCTCAAACGGTCCATCCGCTTAGTCCAATTTTGGCATACTCTTTCCAACATTTCGGCTGATTTCTCACGAATAAATGCTTCAATGTTGTCTTCCCATGCGTTGATCGAAGCGAGCTTGTCAGCATAGACATGAGCCTTAACATAGCCCCACAAAAAATAGTCTAAAGGCGTTAAATCGCACGATCTAGGCGACCAATTGACCGGTTCCAAACGTGAAATAAAAAAGTGGATCTTCCGTCAACTTTTCAAGAGCCCATTCACCAAAAATTCTGCGTTGTGGTAGGTCTTTCGGCTTCAATTCTTGCACCAGCTGTATTTTGAAAGGCTTCACACCTAAATCCTTTCACAAAATTTTCCACGTTGTTGAATAACAGAGGCCCAATTGCTGCGAACGTCGTCGAATCGATAATTGATGGTCATCGCTAACACTGGCCGATACAGCTGCGGTATTTTCTTCAGTTCGCACTGTACGTAAGCGTGATGGTGGTTTAATGTCCAACAATGTAAATTTGATGCGAAATTTAGTCACAATAGCCCGAATAGCCGCTTCAGTGGGTCGATTAAACTGACCATAAAANGCGGTATTTTCTTCAGTTCGCACTGTACGTAAGCGTGATGGTGGTTTAATGTCCAACAATGTAAATTTGATGCGAAATTTAGTCACAATAGCCCGAATAGCCGCTTCAGTGGGTCGATTAAACTGACCATAAAATGGAAGAACCACGCGAGATGAACTTTCTTAACAGAGCACGCATTTGGTAATAAAATTTAATGAATCGTAAGCGTTGTTCGTTTGTAAGACGATTCATGGTTAAATTATATACCAAACTGAAGATGTTTGACAATAACACAAAACACGAAACATGCGTTAGCTTTCAAAATCAGTGTTGCCAAAAAGAAAATAGCTAAAAAATCACCCTTTATAAGTTCTAAGGTCTCAAGTATAGTTAGAACGGCTGCCCCACCCTTCAAACCGAAACGCATTACTGCTTCACGGCAGAAATAGGCAGGGTGGTGGTACCCACCCACGCGGACTCACAAGAGGTCCTACCACCAGTATAGTACTTTCCGAATACACGCTGACGAATTTATTAGATAACATTTTTTTGTCCAGATCTTATGAACATTAGCGCCATAGACAGATAATACACATAAATTAGTTATAGATAAGCAACTCAAACACTCCACAAAAATGTTTACGGGCCTCGGTTACTAGATGGCTTCGATTCGATTAGTTTCTCATTTCTCCTGTAGACGGATCCTATATTTTATTTTTAATAAAGTATTTTGTGGATTTTCTATAACAAATAAAGACTTGTATGATTTATAATTATTTTTTTATTTTCTGTGTTTAGTTATACAATAATTAAATGACTTAAGTTTAACATCATGTAAGTTTAGGGGCATCCGGTATAAGATGTCGCTAGTTGCCATACAAAAAAAATATTTGTCTTAAAGTATCGCAGTTTCAGGGCCCTGATTAGCGCTAAATAGTGTAAACTTCACTTCCAAGTTAACTCCACTTAGTTCACTTAATTATTACTGTATTACTTTATTTTAACTCCACTTGTCTCGTCCCCACTACTGCCATTGCTCCCACCAACAGTGTTACCATATGGAAATCTGAAAATTGTCTAATTTTAACATGGTAAATTTTAAATTTTAATTATTTTACAACAAATCTTACAATAAATAATTTTCATTTCGAAATCTAATTATAGTTTTCGTAATAATTATTTATTTGTTTATATCATCCACCGCCACTATATACCTATTTCTGTGGCGAAACAGTCACGCGTTCTGCTGTATCTCTTCCTCCGTAATCTTATTGGATGCGATTATCTCGTATGTATACTACGTAATTATGTATAATGTATAAAAACCTCGCACGCTTGAGTCGACATACCTCCTTTATTTAAATCGTAATACCTTACGAGTGAGACAGATCAATTTTATTTATAACTAGCGGCCCGCTCCTGCTCC
The DNA here is from genome assembly GCF_003987935.1 of Bombyx mandarina. The sequence goes on along the minus strand of NW_021011516.1, from coordinate 1,371,376 downwards.
GCTCGGGACTTTAACAAAATTTTCAACGATATTTGACGTTGTTTTATTTTTATTATTATTAACACTTATTGCTGCATAACTATAATAGTTAGACATATGCTGTCGCGACACTTTTTGTAAATAATAATGTGTTCTACAAAGTCGAAGTACATTATTTTATTCTATCATCAATAGTTTTAGCAGAGCACACGATGTAAAGAATATTTTAGGTAATTTTGTTTACTTGGGTTACATTATTAGAGTTTTAGTAAGGATCACAAATTTAAAAAAAAAAAAAATATATCATATGTTACTCGGGAATAGTATAGCTTACAAGCAGTGAAAGAATGTTTCAAATCGGTTCAGTAGTTTCGGATCCTATTTAATACAAACAAATCTTTCCTCTTTATAATATTATAAATAGTATAGACAACAAACGATAGCGAATTTCTTGATGACTTATTAAACGCACAAAAATTTACTTTCAAATTCAACTATTTCAGAACTGACAGTCAAAACAAAAACTCCATAGAATCGCCATTCAATATACAATTATTATTAGACACGACCCATCTCAAATTCACTTCCACTGACCAGCGCAGCGGCCGGTATCCGTTCAATCACCATTACCTATTGCTATGTAGATTGAATGAATTACCTCAACCTTTCGCTTGATATATTTATAAGGACGATATTTCATTTAAATAAGGGCACTAGACGGTCTTCACGTATTCAATTCGGTGCTAAAGTTATTCATGGGTTGTGCTTAATATAGTTTTCCTATAAGGTTCGAAAGATTAACGAATTATCATATACATTCCGAACTCGAAATTAATATAAGATATGAAAAGTCATTTCACACCAGAATCAAAGTTTAGAGTTAGGGGCGTTGAAAATTGTAGTTGTTGATTTCTATAATTAATGTTGCTATTTTCTAAAACGTTATGAGCTTGCCAACCCTACTCAAAGTGCAGTTAAAGGCGGGTCACACTGTCAGTAGCCAACAAGTTACGAGCAGTGCCCGTTACCGTCTGTGGAGCCAGCCTAAAACCTTGTTTGAGATTTAACGACATAAAACGGACTGAGTTATTTTATGCTGATAAGATTTGTTCTAGTTTCAATTGGAATAAAAAATTTGAGTTGAATTAGGCCTCTTCTGTAGCCCCACTGCGGTTATGTTGTAAAGAAATAAAATATTAATATTATAGATTTATTGGTATGCTACATACAAATTCTTCTGACTCTCGTCGCCATCGCCGCATTGCGAACAAAAACACTCCGTGCTGCCAATTATAATACTTACTTCTGTTTTCCCAGGTAATAAATATGCACAATTGAAAGTATACTTAGCTTACTGTTTAGTCTCCCATCCTCTATTCTCATTTTATAATTTCTAAAATTTCATTTTCGCGGTCGCATACGACACATGTGTAATTCGTTGCTATTTTAATATTGTGCTAATGAATTCATTATCTGTGCCATCTACCTATTACCTTTACGAAGCAGCGCATGGCCTATCGGGAGAAACGTGCGAAGCGAAGAATCATGCGTGTGAATCATTTTTATTCTCCGAAATTTGTCCGTTTAGCATTTGTGCAACTACACTGCGAATGTGGGAAAATGAAAAAAGATCGCCGACCTAGCTTCTCCGGTTCTGCAAAAGCCCACTGAGGTCCCGATAAGATCCCGTCTTTGTATACTGGTATATAATTTTCTAATCTCAAATAAATCAACTTCCACTCATTCCAATCCGTATCATATTTCAAATAACAAATAGTTATATATAATTATTATAATAAATGATTATTTTTATAAAAAAGTCGATTACTCTACATAAAAAAAGAATAAGAAGAAATGCATGCCAAACAACAAATGTCACTGCACACACTGGCTTAAAGTTCTCCTTGCCAGGCCGTAAAATCTTGGAAAAAATATATTTTTGAAACGTTAATACCCTCAAAACACCGTGATCGCTAACGTAACTAATGCTCGTCCGTGAACTGAATATTCAGTGTTTGCATTAAAATTTATCTGTCTGCGGACCACGTCTTGTTTCCCTTGAAACTGAAATTACCGAGCGTTCAACCCGATAATTCCACTGTCTAAGCATTGTCAGCATTTGATATAATTTTACGTTGCATTTAAATTATGTATTTATTTCCAATGAACGGTGGCTGTCAGGTCAATGTAGCGCTAAATTTGTGGTAAGTATACATACTATCTGGCCCGGCAAACGTTGCTTTGCCATATAAATTATTTCTAGGAAAGATAAATAACCTATATACCGATTGCAACGCCATCTGCCGGATGGAATTGCAAATCTAAACCATTCTCGAATCCACCTGAAGGTACACAAAAAATTTCATTAAAATCGGTCCAGCCGTTTAGGAGAAGCTCAGTGACAAACACGCACAGAAGAAATTTTATATATACAGGGTGTCACAAAACTCAACGATAACCTGGTACCGGGCGAGAGGCCAAGGTATACCAGTTATGAAAAAAATAAGAAAAAAAATCTATGTCACTTAGTCAAACGATGATAGACATTTTTCGAAAAAGTTAAAAATTTGACACCCTTGGTCGCATTTTTAGGTACTGTGATCGCAATTTTCACAATTTTACAGTGATTTTTTTAATAATGTTATATCAAATAACAGTGCTATTAATCGTAACCACAAATGAAAGTAATAATCATTGTTAACTAAGTAAAATAAATTAAATTTTGACGAGTTATGGTTTATAAAATTTATGTCAGTCAACTTTGACACTCTACGTTGGAAAAAAAAAGTACTACACTACCTATGGCAAGTTTTTTTAAAAGATGGCCCATTCAGTCTAGATTTCAAAATAGTACAACACTTGCCACTTTTCTTGCCAATAAAACTGCTATTTCGTATTTTTTGCGAAAGGAACTCGTGGAAAATTTAATAAAAATAAAACGGTAAATTATCATAACACTTTATTATCCTCCTAAAACTAAAGCAGATGCTCAAATTGTTTCCCTCCAGCACGAATACAAGCTCTGCATCGCCTCAGAAATGACTTGTCCAGTCTTGCAAATCTCCTCGCATTGACTTCTGCATCAATTTTTTGGCGCAATTCTGTTACATTTTGAATTGGTTTTGAGTAGACCTTTTCTTTAATGCATTCCCAGTTAAAAAAATCTACGGGATTCAGGTCTGGGGAACGAGGGGGCCATGAAATTGGTCCAAGGCGCCGATCCATTTACCGGGATACAATTCGTTTAAATATTCTCTTACAGGCCGGGCATAATGTCCTCGGCAACCATCTTCTTGATACCACATTTCTCTGTAGATGTTGAGTGGTACATCTTCTAGCAATGTCGGCAAATCATTTTGAAGAAAATGCAAGTAGGTAGCGCCATCGAAATTTTCAGTCAACTCAGATGGTCCAATTATTTGACCATTTAATACGAGGGCTGCACTAAAAGTATCGGGAATGGAATATTTCCACTGTTCCTGTCATATTAAAATCTTTTTAATTGAAAACTACTTGGTTTTAAAAATCGAATACCATTTATTTATTTAAAAAAAGATTCTCGGTCTTGTCACGAGGTTTTGTCAAACTTGTTTAGTCGTTGAGAAAACGGAATTGACTCGAGAAAATTCAAGAGCGATGATTTATTATGACTTTCGAAGTGGTTTAACACAAAAACAGTGTGTTGACCGGATGATTTCTGCATTTGGTGATGAAGCCCCATCCAAAACCACAATTTATCGCTGGTTTGCTGAGTTTCAACGTGGACGTGTCAAGCTCAGTGATGATCCCCGTCAAGGTCGTCCAAAAACTGCAGTCACCCAAGAAAACGTTGATGCTGTGCGTAAGCTGATTGAGGAAGATCGACATGTGACATACCGCGAAATTCAGGCANGGTCACTCGACAACGCTGCAATTGGTCCGCGTTATGCACCACTTGGCGGATCGGTCCAACGCGCGCCAGTACACGGCCGCAGTCTTTCTCGATATCGAGAAGGCCTTCGACCGTGTCTGGCATGCGGGACTGATCTACAAGCTGTTGCGGAACACGGACCTCCAGCACGCCTATGTGCGACTGCTGGGGTCGTACCTGGAGGGAATATCCTCCCTTGTCGCGGTCGAGGGCACAAAGTCGTCGGTGCGCCCAGTCACGGCCGGAGTTCCCCAGGGAAGCGTCCTGGCACCAGTTTTCTACGCTCTATACACCAACGACATGGAGGTTGCCCTCAAGCGTGGGAAGCCGACGTGAAGTTGGCGCTGTTTGCCGACGACAGCGCCTACTTCGCGTCCTCAAATTTCCCCTCTGCGGCCATTTCGAGGATGCAGAGGCTGTTGGACCTACTGCCCCAGTGGCTGGACCGATGGAGGGTCGCGGTCAACGTGGGGAAGACCGCGGCTATTCTTTTCGGTCCAGTCCGCACAAGAGTCGTCCCAGGACAGTTCAATCTTCGTGGAGTCAATGTCGAGTTTAGGCCTGGGAGTCAATATCGACCGGAGGATGACCGCCCACGCCAAGTCGGCGTTGGCAGCCGCCCGCTACGCGAGGTTTCTCCTCCGGCCGGTGTTGGCCTCCAGGTTGCCGACCAGGACTAGACTCGGCATTTACAAGACGTATGTTCGTTCCCGTATCACGTACGCAGCTGCGGCCTGGTATCACCTCATCCCGCAGGTCATGCGGGTGAAGTTACAGGCCCAGCAGAATCTGGCTCTTCGCACGATAGTCGGAGCAGGGCGTTACGTCAGTAATGCCGTAATCGCCCGGGATCTGGATGTGGAGTCGCTCGAGGAGTTCATCCGGAGGCTAGCTCGTAATCTTTACGAGCGGGCNATCCCGCAGGTCATGCGGGTGAAGTTACAGGCCCAGCAGAATCTGGCTCTTCGCACGATAGTCGGAGCAGGGCGTTACGTCAGTAATGCCGTAATCGCCCGGGATCTGGATGTGGAGTCGCTCGAGGAGTTCATCCGGAGGCTAGCTCGTAATCTTTACGAGCGGGCTGACGGTGGACCCCACGAGCATCTCCACAACTAAGCTCCCTTGCACGCAAGACCACCTGATGGTCGGGCGTTACCAAGGGAGCTACTGGAACCCCCGGCTATGGTAAGATAGTCGGCTTAACCGGAGTGATATGGGAGTGCTCATAATGAGTGCCCCCATGGGACTGAGCTGTCCACACTCTTCATTTCCCCCCACACTGTTGGGGTGCCCCCCTATGGGGACCCATTTCTACCGCCCGTTTGGGTGGACCACTCCCCCTTGAGGGGAGTGACTTTACGTCGGTCCCTCCCCGCGACGGTCTTCCCCTTCTGGGGAGCCCTTAGCGGGTGAGCGCCAAACTAGTGCCGCGGCTCCCCCTCTGACTTGTAGAGGTGGGGCCGCGGCATGGGGCCGGTGGCGGGCCCCACGGTGCTGACTGTTGTCCCGGCTTTGTATATATTGTAATAGTAGTTAATAGTACGTATAGTAGTTTAATTTTAGTTAGTTATAGTTAGTAGTTAGGGAAAAAAAAGAAAAAAAAAATCAAGCAGAGGACAGCAGCCGGCGCCGGGGTGACTCCTCCGCGGGCATCACTCCTCCCAAGAAAGAGAACCAAGCCCATCGTATTATGTATATGTATATATGTTTTGTCGATGCTATGCAACCGTACGTACACACGCTGCGAACAGCCCTCCCCCGTCTCGTCCTGCATCCATACCACCCCTGCCCTATGTGGCAGGGAGCTTCGTTCCGGGCAGTGGGGTTTGCCCCGAGGCCTGTTCCGTGCCCCCGAAAGGGGGTACGACGACCCTTCTTCTTCTTCTATTTCTGCCGCAAGCCAATCATTCGCCTTTGTTTGAAAGAAAGTCTATCCATTGTACTAATTGTAATATGGAATAGGATTATATTACTTACGAAAATTGGTGCGTGTGCTGTATGAAACTCTGCTCATGTATGCCATTTCACCTGTTTCCTGTTGGACCTGACCTGTCGGCAGAGCAGTACGGCTTCCGAGAGGACCGTTCGACCGTGGGCGCGATTCTTCAGACGAGGCCGTCTCACGGGGCGGGGTGGCGCTGGCGATGGCTCTTGATATCGCCTTCGCATTGAACACCGTGCCCTGGACCGTGATAAGGAGAGGGGGGGGGGACAGGAGAGGCATGGAGTGGCCATTTTCGGAGGTCTGTGCTCGAGTCGTGGTCGGCCGACGCGATTGGCCAACCCCTCGTGGGGTCTACGGACCATTGAGGCGGCTTACCCGATCTTTGATGACTGGGTGAATCGTGGTAGAGAAAACCTCATCTTTCGTCTGGTGCAGGTGCTGACCGGGCACACATGCATCGGGAAGTACCTGAACCAGATAGGAGCTAAGCCGACGACGTACATAAGTGATCTTATTCTTATCAGCGGGTATTGATGTTTTTATTGTTACTAGTGGTCCCGCATTAGTCGAAATTCGACTATAATTAATTGAAATTATAACTTTGTACATTATTATGGTTCTATTAATAATCAAAGATACTTCTAGGTTCTATTAATTATGAAAGATACTGCTATAAGCACAGATTTCGCCAATATACACTGTTACAACCTATTTTCAATTTGACCACAGACTTTATGCAATAACAAAAGTTTCATAATAAACAAAGAGTCTACATATGTGTGTGTGTCAAACACACGGTACTGTGTGTAATGTTTTTTTTATTGATTTAATGTATTATTAATGCATAATATTAAAAAAAATAGCTTTCTGCACTCCTTCTTTATATTCTCTATAAGTGTGGGAAATTCCATACTCCTCCGTCCGCGCAATTTTCGTAAAAAGGATCCAAAGTTTTTGGTTTTTTATATATAGATTATATAGATTAATATTTAAAACCACAAACTTCAGTATAATGTAGAATGCGGGACAGTGCACTCTATATGGTGCAGCGGGTTGAATAAATCACTTACGGCCTGTCGAGTACTGTCACGCGAACTTTTATTAGTCACGTGATGACGTTGTTATATTCCATACCAAAATTATGGTAATTTTATGGTGGAGTTACTTTACTGTTCTCGTACTTGCTTTCCGCTCGCAGTTTCATCTACAGTTATATCGTGTAGGCGAAGACCCGTGGCATGAAAGATGGCCTATATTATTTTCCAGGGCTTACACTATTATCTTTCGAAATTTCTTAGAAATCGATAAATCACTCCAGTTCAAGAGAAAATAATTGTGAACTACTTAGATGTTTTCCAAATGAAAAAATCTATTCAAAAGTCTCGGACTCATCCATCGCTATTTGACATTGTTTGCGTAATTTTCGTGATTTTTATACATCATTGTATACGAGGGCGGCACTGAAAATTTCGGGAATTAACGAAGTGACACAACATTACTATTTAAAAATGTATTTATTGCTTTTCGAAGTATTCTCCACGAAATTTGACACATTTTTCCATACGATGGAACCAACAACCATTCCATTCGGAAGTTGGGGTCTCCAAAATGGCCGTTTTGTAGGCGTCCACAGCTTCTTCAGGTGATGAAAATCTCTGTCCACGCAATTTATTCTTTATTTTAGGGAAAGTATAGAAATCAATAGGGCTTAGGTCGGGGCTGTACGGCGGATGGTCTAATAATTCTATGTTTTCTTGCTCTAAAAACTCTTTTGTTCCGTGCGCGGTGTGAGAACTCGCATTGTCGTGATGGAGGATGGTGCGGCGGTTGCAGTTCTCTTTACGGAGTTCAGAAACGACCGGTGGCAAACAAATGCTAGCATACCATTCTGCATTAACCGTTCTTTGTCCCTCAAGAGGAATAGTCGTAACATGGCCGGTTTTGGAGACAAATGTGGCCACCATTTTTTTTGCAACACTCCGTGAACGAACAATTTTTGTTGGCTTTAATTCATTTTCGAACACCCAAACTCGTGACTGGTTTTTTGTTTCGGGTTCGTACGCGTATATCCAGGATTCGTCACCTGATACAATGTTGTATACAGCATTTGAAGATCCTGCGTGGAATCTTTCGAGAGTTCTGACGCACCAAGTAACGCGAGCCGCTTTTTGCTCTTCACAGAGCGAATGCGGTATCCATCGGGAAAACAACTTTTTTACACCTAATTGTTCATGCAAGATTATTTGTATTTGACTCATGCCAATGTCTAAAGTTGCCTGAATTTCGCGGTATGTCACATGTCGATCTTCCTCAATCAGCTTACGCACAGCATCAACGTTTTCTTGGGTGACTGCAGTTTTTGGACGACCTTGACGGGGATCATCACTGAGCTTGACACGTCCACGTTGAAACTCAGCAAACCAGCGATAAATTGTGGTTTTGGATGGGGCTTCATCACCAAATGCAGAAATCATCCGGTCAACACACTGTTTTTGTGTTAAACCACTTCGAAAGTCATAATAAATCATCGCTCTTGAATTTTCTCGAGTCAATTCCATTTTCTCAACGACTAAACAAGTTTGACAAAACCTCGTGACAAGACCGAGAATCTTTTTTTAAATAAATAAATGGTATTCGATTTTTAAAACCAAGGAGTTTTCAATTAAAAAGATTTTAATATGACAGGAACAGTGGAAATATTCCATTCTCGATACTTTTAGTGCAGCCTAGTAGTAAATAGAATACATCTACCTTCCAAATACTATACCTGTAGTGTAATGTCTTCGATTTTTTAATTATATGTTTTTTTTTTATTGCCCTTGTAGGCAGACGAGCATACGGCCCACCTGATGGTGAGTGGTTACCGTCGCCCATGGACTTCAGCAATGCCAGGGGCAGAGCTAAGCCGCTGCCCAACGCTTAATACTCTCCACAAGCCTCGTTTGAAGAAGGACATGTCATAGCGCTCGGGAAACACCGTGGAGGGGAGCTCATTCCATAGCCGGATGGTACGTGGCAAAAAAGACCTCTGGAAACGCACTATGGATGACCGCAGTGGCTCCAGGTAGGATGAACTCTACTCCGGTGGCGGGCGGTGCGATGGTAAAAACGAGATGCCGGTATCATCTCGAACAATTCCTCAGAGCACTTAATTAATTAACATGTGCAATTAATTAACAATAATAATTATGATAAATGTATCGGATAAAACGGTTCCGTTTCTAATAGTTCTTGAAACTATGTATTATTCAATGTGAGTTAGATATTTCAACAATAATAGTGAACCTATTATATAATTTTAAGTCTAAAGGAATAGAGATGACAGTTAAAAACCATCCATTAATCATAAATGTAAAAAATATATCTTAATGCTTAAATTTTAATCTTTTTGTTCAATTTTAAATTTACATTTTCTGAGCATTTATGAATATTATTATATCATGCAACTTTAATCTGTCATGCAATATAGCTGTTTTATGTACATTTATTCTCCTCTAATAAAAACTTGCATTTATCAGTTATTAATTATAAATAACCAGTAGAGCTTCCACATTGATTCGATCGTGTTTCAAAAACTATAAATTTAATGTTATTCAAAGAATTTAATATTGTTTTCGTTTAGTTCAGATATAGATAGCTATTTGACTACAAAGGTAGCGCCGACCAATTTGATTTTATAAAGTAATAAATTAAAATGAAACTTGTTCATTGACACTATAAAAAATAAAATTACAATTTCTGATTTTTTTCTTCTAGATAATATTTACGTTTTTATTGCGACGAAAAATATAATTATTCGTTAGGTCGGCTTGTAAAAATATTGTACATGATGTTTATTAAAATCATAAATGATGCAGCGTAGCAGTTTGACTATAAGCACAGAAAGTGGAGCAAATTCAACGTAAAGATCTGAACGGATAAGAACGTCATGTTTTTATTTGTGTTATATTTAGAATTTGTCAAATACCCAATCGTGACGTCATTCATACAAGCAGGTAGACTATGACAGGATACTTCCAAGATATAGGTGGACAGCGCCTTTGCTGTTTCCATTGCGCCGTTGATTTTTATTTTTTTATTTTTTTTTATATGTTTTTCTCTCAAACGCTGCAGTCGGGGACTGATTTTATATGCAGACGGAATGTCATGGATGCATCCAGGATGACAACCAGGTACTTGACCTTTCTGGCCCAGGAAATAGGTTGCCCGAAGAGGTTGACCGGGGTTGTGAGATTTCTCCTTCTAATGTGGGAGGAAGGAGGAGGAAGTGTAGAGTCTCCCCTTTGTAATATCGTCACTTTGCTTTTCGCTGGGTTGATGTCTATGCGCCATTTACGGAACTACTGTCCGAGGGTTACGGCTGCGCTCTGGAGCTTACTCGCGAATAGTTGTTTCTACTAGAGTAGTAAACGGTCATGTCGTCGGCGAATAAGGCTAACTGAGTCGGCGGCGACCGGGAAATGTCGTAAATAAACTAAATAGGAGCGGAAAGAGGACGGAGCCTTGCGGGATTCCAGTCGTGAGCAATCGCAGTGAGGAGCGGCTTCCCTTGCCTCGTTAACGAAAAGAGCGATTTAACAAGTCTCAAGCACGAGACTGTCCGGCACGCTCATGTTGAATAGTTTGAAGATCAAACCGTTATGTCAAACTTTATCGAAAGCTTTTGCGACGTTGAAGAAGAGGTCTCCCGTGTAGAACTGTTTTGGTCGGTTAAGCCCCACGAGAATGTGCTCCGTGAGGCGGTGCACCTGTTGTACGTATGAGTGATTTGTGCGAAATCCGAATTGTTCATCGATGAGAATGTATTTGGATGAGACGAAATCTTTGAGGCGTTTGTAGAGCAGACGCTCGTACAGTTTGTCTAGAGGCATAAAGGAGGTTAATCGGACGGAAACTCCGCGGACTATTTTTTGTTTACCGGATTTATGTATGCCGATAACGTTTGCTTCTTTCCACATCGCGGGAAAGATACAGCTCATTATAATGGCATTGAAAATATATATCAACATCACGATGAGTTAGATGGATAGAAGTTTAATAACGCGGTTAGATATACCGTCGGAACCGGGAGCCTTGCGACGACATAGGTCTTTGATTAGGTCTTTAAAGTCCATCGGGGTCACGGGTGGTAGCGCGTCCGAGGGTGGCAAGTAAGCTTTGCGTTTGACCTCGCTATCCAATTAGTTCTACATGATCGGGGTCCGCGGATTGAGTACTGGGGGTGTACTGGATTTGCAATGTATCGGCCAGTAGCTCTGCTTTTTGGTCGTCACCGTACACCGTGAGTTAGCCCGAGGGGCCTACGAGGGCAAGCATATTTACTACCGTATCTGATTTGAGAGTACGAGCTAAGCGGTAGTAAGATAAGCGATAGGTGGGCACGAGTTTTTCTAAGAAATTAGACTATCTGGCATCTCGGTCTTCGGCCATGCGAGATTTTACATCGCGTTGGAGGACACGCATTCGAATACGATTCACCTCGGTAGGATACTTATCGCAGGCGCTGATCGACTTGTTCTTGGCTCTGAGGAGTTTGATAACATGGACGGGCAAGTTGAAGCAATGAAGTAAGTCCTCCGCTACAACTTCCTTCGATAACTTATCTAATGTCGAGGTGATATGTGACGTTACGATAGATAGCCTCTCTTCCGTTTGCCAGATACTTTCGAGGCCTGTTACTCTATTCTATTCCAGGACGACTGACGCCAGGGGGTTGGATGTTTGACAAAAACTAATGCATCCGTCGACTCTTCTTTTATTTACTGATTACGACACCAGTAAATAGTTTGTCTGTTTAATACTGCGACTATGCCGGGGAATAAAAATATTTCAGTCGGGTAACGTTTTCCTAAGTATCACGAAAGAATTTCACGATAAAGGATGGAAGGATACTAGAATGTACTTAGCCTGGCCATAAATATTGTTACAATTTAGAATAAACAAAATATTACATTTGAATTTGGAATCTGTCATTTTTATATGATTGATCATTGAGTTTTCTCATTTTGGCGCCAATACATTGTACAGAATGTTGAGAATAGGGTGGTAAAATCGAAACAACTACTGAAGCGGTAGTTGGCGGCAAAGAGAGGTCATAGAAAAATTTTGTTTACGGATGAGAAAATTTTTACAATTGAGCAACATTTTAACAAGCAAAATGACCGTATTTATGCTCAAAGCTCTAAGGAGGCTTCCCAATTAGTCGACAGAGTGCAAAGTGGGCACTATTCGACTTCAGTGATGGTTTGGTGGGGTATTAGCTATGAAGGAGTGACTGAGCCATACTTTTGTGAAAAAGGTATCAAAACATCGGCACAAGTGTATCAAGATATCATTCTTGAGAAGGTAGTGAAGCCCCTTAACAACACCATGTTCAATAATCAAGAATGGTCCTTCCAGCAAGACTCGGCGCCAGGTCATAAAGCTCGGTCTACGCAGTCTTGGTTGGAAACGAACGTTTCGGACTTCATCAGNGAAGGAGTGACTGAGCCATACTTTTGTGAAAAAGGTATCAAAACATCGGCACAAGTGTATCAAGATATCATTCTTGAGAAGGTAGTGAAGCCCCTTAACAACACCATGTTCAATAATCAAGAATGGTCCTTCCAGCAAGACTCGGCGCCAGGTCATAAAGCTCGGTCTACGCAGTCTTGGTTGGAAACGAACGTTTCGGACTTCATCAGAGCTGGCTGACAGACTGGCCGTCGTCTAGTCCCGATCTTAATCCGCTGGATTATGATTTATGGTCAGTTTTAGAGAGTACGGCTTGCTCTAAACGCCATGATAATTTGGAGTCCCTAAAAAAATCCGTACGATTGGCAGTGAAAATTTTTCCCATAGAAAGAGTGCGTGCTTCTATTGATAACTGGCCTCAACGTTTAAAGGACTGTATTGCAGCCAATGCAGACCACTTCGAATAAGATTTTTATACTTTAAATTGTTTTATATTTATGTATTAAACTAACACATTGTAAAAGTAATAAATGTTATTTGCAATAGATTTTTTTTTTCCTTTGTCTCAGTATTTATGGCAAGACTAGGTAGGTATATTAAAAATGAATGTATATTGCCGCTACGTCACTATTTCCTTAGCTCAAGATAGTTAAAGTTCACTGTTTCCTTAATGTTACGCATGTAACAACTGAATTTGACGGTATTCACGAAAATTTATGACTAAGCTACCCCCACTATTTCACTATAAATACGAGTGAATATTGTCGCACAAAACATTCCGGCTCGAACCAGTGCTCTGAAACTGCGATACCTACTTTAAGAAGAATTTTTTTTTTATATGGAAACTAGCGACATCTTGTAGCGGATGCCCCTGAACTTATATGTTGTTAAAGTTAGGCATTTAATTATTATACAAATAAACAAAGAAAATAAAAAATATAAATCATACAAGTCTTTATTTGTTATAGACAAATTGATTAAATTTTATCAATTTGTGGTTTCTGAAAATTTACAAAATCCTTCATTAAAAATATAGGATAGGTAATATGATACTGTCTATAGGAGCAATGAGAAACTAATCGAAGCGAAGCCATCTAGTGGCCGACCCCCGTAAACATTTTTGTTTAGTGCTTGAGTTGCTTATCTATAACTAATTTATGTGTATTATCTATGGCTTGAGCTGTCAAACGGACCGGAACTCACTGGTGTTATCGCTGTACACTTGAAATGTAATAAATGGAATTTATTGGAAAAATGAGTCTTAATTACTGTCACTATGGAAGGCAATGATAATAATGAAGACAATGGTGTCAGCAACGCTGTCGTCATCACTTTAAAAACCCCATGAAACCAGCCTATCCGTCATATATTTATACATTTCTTTAGGTTTCGGAATAGGTAGATTGTAAACCAATACGGGTAAGTAGCACCGTCCGGTCGATACAAGTGTGGGACAGCCGATATACGATACATTTATTATTATTCAGACTTCAACCTCTCAAACTAGCCGTAATTCATGTTAAATGATGCCGAGGGATATTGAAATTTTTTATAAAAATGAATTTTTAATTGCCAATATTTTTAATGAATCTGTTTGAGCTTTGTTTGATCTCAAATGATGTCATCATTGGCTTTATACAAATTGTGCCGCCGATGATGTCCCCGCCTTGAAATGCGTTGACGTTTTAAATTAATCTTAAAAATTAACTACATTGAAAAGAATCATTTTAAAAAAGTAATTCTTAAATTGGTCTACATTTAAAAATAAATTATAATAAAAATATTTTTAATAAATGCCGTCGGTGACCGTTTAACATCACGAGGTTGTGAGATCGTCTGTAAATGTACATGAATAAAAATATTATAATAATTAATTAAAAGCTTTTTTACCTCTATCCATTGACCATAGTTTGGAACTGGAAATGGAATTAATAATTCTACATTACTCTTAAATTGTTTCACACCGATTTAATATATTAGAATTCTATGAACTTAATAAGGATTGTTTTATGTCTTACTAGGTGACCCGGCGAACTTTGTTCCGCCTTAGAGGCAATAAATGAGCAGACTTTTGATTTTATCAAGGTCAATTTTTATTTGGATAATTAATGTAAATTAAAGAAGTAAATATTTTAATGATTCTTTATTGGCCATGTATTTTAGTTGTTTTTATTATTATATTTTCTTGTTCTTCTTTAGTCCTTTCACTCGCAATGTTTCGAATCCTAATTGCATTACGGCTTCGTCGGGAAAGATTTGATCGTGTTAGTAGCGGCATGGATTTCTTAATGATTACCTATCTCGGCACAATAAGCTAATAGAAATTCGGAACAAACACATCAACCAGTCAACTTCAAAATTCTACTACCTACTACTAATGATAAAACCATAGACTACATTACGTTTAGCTATCAGTTGAGTTTTGTTATACCACGTTTTATGTCACGTCCCACGGGAACCTGAAAAAATGTATCTTATAAATAATAAATAATAATAATAAATATTTACTAACAATCACGCCACGTTAACTGGTCCCGTGATAAGTTCATAAAAAAATACTTGTGTTACAGGTACCAGATAACGGATATAAATGTAAGATTTTTATTATACACATACATATATTTAATATACATCCATAACCCTAGAAAAGACATTTATATTTATCATCCCTTGGCGGGATTCGAACCCGCGACCCCCCTGTGTAGTGACCATGTCACTTACCACTACACCAGACGGCCGATATCCTTCTCCTGGTTCTTAGCTACCTACCCACCAATTTTCAGCCAAATCAGTTCAGCCGTTCTTGAGTTATAAAAAGTGTAACTAACACGACTTTCTTTTATATATATAGATAACATATCTGACATGATGATTCAAAATAAACACCTTAAATAAGTACTAGGTGTGTCTCTTTATTTTCTGACGGCAAAACTATGGTTTTTAAACTGAAAACACGTGCAATTCTACGATCTATTCTTACTTTTGATTAAAGGCTAAAATACTCCACTAATAAATATTCCCAAACGCTGAAACATTAATTTATTGCATCATATTTTATTAAACTTATATACATTGCTTTCACAAAACGATTTTTACAATTCAAAATATCCAGCTTTCAACTCGAAATGCAAAATAACATAAAATAAACGAACTTCAGAGTCAACGCTCTCTGTTATGTTTGAAGCGTCTTCACGTAATGTTCTAGAAAATCCCTGCAGAGCTTCAACTGGGGGGTTGGAGTGCATAGGCGTGAGGGGGTTTGGTGTTGATAGCCTGGATCGAGAGCGAGGACGCAGGGTTGCAGACCTTCCCGCACGACCGCGCCCAATATGAACCTTGCAGCCCACACATATAGAATAGATATGTCCAGAGAACACATATAGAATAGAATAGATATGTTTCAAAATAGATCTTTGGCAATTGTTTTGTATTACTTATTCTTAATCAGTATTTAATTTATTGACAACTAGCTGATCCGGCAGACTTCGTACTGCCTCAATCGATAAATAAAAGACCTAATCTTTTGTATAAAATAAACTTAAAACAAACAAAAGGAATCCGTCCGACGGGGGACACATCAAAGGAAAAACAAAAATTATTTAATTCCGAACATTTTACATACTTATTTACCTTTTAAACCTTCTCTGGACTTCCACAAATCATTTAATACCAAAATTAGCCAAATCGGTCCAGCCGTTCTCGAGTTTTAGCGAGACTAACGAACAGCAATTCATTTTTATATAATAATATATAGATAAATAGATAAAGTGTTCAAGACAAGAAAAGTAAATTTGGCTTCTTCAGCTATAAAATATTATCTGAAGTAACACAAAGGATTTTTTGTTGATTTGTTTGTTAGATGGACTACACAATTATTATGCAATAAGTTTTTATTTTAAATTCACAATAGAGTCTAACATAGTGTAATAACGAATTAATTATGTGCATACTTAATGAACTCTAAGTTACTGTTAGCCTATTCCTAATGTCAATTATTCGAGACACGTGATCTAATTAAACTCAATTTGTATTTATTTTCACTACGAAATAGATTGACGTCTCTATAATCGTATGTAATCACTAAGAGTAAGTTCTGTCTACAAAATTTTATACTATTTACTAAGTCAGCACTGTTATTAAAACTTAAGATAAGATTGTGTGCGATGAAGTGCACGACACGACTCGGTACGTGGCGTCGCCTGACGAGATTTTTTAGCTCATTAATAAATTAATTAACATCGACCTTGTTCAATAAAACTAATCAGTGAAAAGCTTGGGAACGAAATAGACTAATTAACACGAAATTATTTAAATAAACCAAAACATTTAAATGAATGGAATTCAAGGTATTTTTATGTTCAATTTTTTTTATCTGAAGATTAAAATACGATCACAGGCAATTTAAGTAAGCTGCGATTATTCATTACAGGTTTTTGTAACAGTTGTGGTTGGTTATTCTAAATGATTGTAATTACGTACGATCTATTCGTAGTTTAATCTCAAGGCGTTGACTTTTATCGATTCCGATGCGTAGGAATGACATTCGTAGTTTCACAGCTCAAGTTCATTGCCCAGCATGCAACTAGACCGATGGTTGAGTCATAAAGCTATCGACATAAAGTGGACTTGAAATTTCTACCCTGGGGTGGGACACACCCAGGTCTTCAAACTTTGCTTCGACTATGTGGTGCAATTGCGCGTGAAAGGCTGAAAGGCGAACTAACGAAACTACTACTGTTATTTAGTAAGATACATAGTAATACATATATGCACACTTATACTTGCGTACGGTAAGCATACGTGGCCAGGTATCCACCCTATATATTTTTGCCTTGAAGCAGTATTGAGAGTACATAGAAACTAATTGAATCTTCGATGTCATGCGCTATACTCCAGTGTCACTCGAGGAGATGTAAGATGTGGAATTATAGAACTGAGTATTTTCAAAACTGAAAATTTAAAGTACTTCAATAGCTAATAAACAAAGAAAGAAGACTATTCATTTACAAACAATAAAAAAAAATAGTACTTAATAAAAATGACCGTTTCTAAAAAGTTTTAATTGATAATCGTAAAGCTCATCAATAGCATAAAATGTACAAGATAATAAAGAAAATTATATTTTATTTTTAAAAAAACTATGGTGGCATCGCGCTTAAAAGTGCTAATTAAGCATTGCCCATAAATCAGGCAAGGTATGTACGAAAAAAGTGGTATTGCGAAAGGATAGTATTTATTTTTATTTAAGAACTAAATTCATAAAATAGATTTTTCCGAAAATTCTCACCGCAGACATCTCTATTTAAAAGAAAATACCTGAGATGCAATGATGATATTATACTTTGACGAGAAATCCGACGAATTTGTCGTAAAAAAGTCCAAAGGTACAACAGCTTCTTAGCAATTAAGAACTAAATTCATAAAATAGATTTTTCCGAAAATTCTCACCGCAGACATCTCTATTTAAAAAAAAATACCCGATATGCAATGATGATATTATACTTTGACGAGAAATCCGACGAATTTGTCGTAAAAAAGTCCAAAGGTACAACAGCTTCTTAGCAATGTAACAATAGGCACCAGTTTAGCTGTACTCCTGGAACTGATTGTCATCATTTATCATCAGGTAGGCCGTATGCTCGTCTGCCTAAAAAGGATTGCTTTCTTGATCGCACTGGCGATATTTAGGCTAGAATTAATGAATCAAATTTTAATTCCACGCTTACTGCCGTAACCCAAGACAATGTTTTCTAAGAGAAGGTTTTCAAAATGTTCTTAAGTGAATAAATAGTAAAACAACTAAAACGTCTCTGTGACTTGCACTTTTTCCCAGGTCTAGAATCTCAAGCAAACGGAACACTTTTATTGCGTAATGAGTGAGAGGTCGGCGTGCAGCCCAGTGGGTGGATGGAGGGAGTACTATCAGGGCGCAATACCCCCTATCCCCGAGCCTTATTTCGGGTCATCGAGCCCGACCCCGCAAGCACTGAACGCAGCATAAACTGCCTTGCAAAATGAAGCTTTCATCTTGTGTTGAATATCAGTACGTTTATCTTCATAATAATGAAGAGTTCACCTTAAACTTCAAATTTAACAAAACTATTTGAGATTCATACCACAATCGAGCTATTTTCAATACTCTTACTTTATCAATGAATGAATGAATGAATGAATGATTAATTTTTTTTTGGACAACCACAAGTCCATTTAAGTACATAGTATCATTGAAAAATACTTAAAATTAACAAAATCAATCAAATAAAAAAGATACATTTATGAAATTAATATTAATAATAATATAATTAATACATTTATTAAATGAACCGGTTATGCCAACATAATATTATAGTTTCCAACATCAAGTCGTAATATTAACTTTAAAAGATCGATGACAATACGATAATTTTACTACTATTGACTAATTTGTAGTCATCGTGGCCTAAATGATAAGACTTCCGATGCATTCGTGTGTAGCGATGCAGCGGTGTTCGAATCCCGCAGGCGGGTACCAATTTTTCTAGTGAAATACGTACTCAACGAATGTTCACGATTGACTTCCGCAGTGAAGGAATAACATCGTGTAATAAAAATCAAACCCGCAAAATTATAATTTGCGTAATCACTGGTGGTAGGACCTCTTGGGAGTCCGCACGGGTAGGTACCACCACCCCGCCTATTTCCGCCGTGAAGCAGTAGTGCGTTTCGGTTCGAAGGGTGGGGTAGCTGTTGTAACTATACTAAGACCTTAGAACTTATATCTCGAGGGGGGGTGGCGAATTTACGTTGTAGATGTCTATGGGCTCCAGTAACCACTTAACACCAGGTGGACTGTGAGCTCGTCCACCCATCAAAGGAATAAAAAAAAAGTAATATTATGACTAGCCCCTAAAACCCAGACACTAAATTTACATGAAATATAGATTTTGATAATAACATCGGTTTCTCATCAGCGTGTCCGTTGTTAATAGTGTAAGGTCTCCTCAAAATCCTTCCATTCTTTTTTTATTAGTTGCTATCCTTGTCCGGAATTCATTTTCTATTTTAATTTTGCTTCTATTTTTTTCCATATATTAACTTGTCTGCCTATAACTTAAAAATTATTGAAACTTATTTAGGTTAAATTCAAAACACAATCAAGTTAGTACTAATTATAAATTAAAATGAGAATCAATAAAAAAGATATATCGAGCAAACATCATTTGCACAATTAATCAGTTACGTATACCTTATATTTGACTAAGCGTTTTCTGAGTAGTCGCGAGCCTGTATCGTGTTTGTTTCGTGCGATTAATGACCTGACAACAAAAAACACATATTTAATTTAGTTTTGTTATTTTATTATTAGACTACTCTACTTTGGAACTTGTTTGGAAACTTATTATCTACATAACGTAGATCGTAATCTATTATCTGGAAGTTTCTATCTATATCATAATCTTTGGTGAGTTTCATTTGATTCGAAATTTGGTGTAAATACACACATCATGACCTTGCAGATATGATAGAGATAGATGGTTAAGTTCGACTTGAGTTTCTCGTCGGTAGTTACTAAGTTAGTGAAATGCGAAGTGACCCTATATCCCTTTTACTTAGGCAAATTTATTTCCAATAGCAGAGGTCCCTGAGAGGAAGGTAAAAAAAAGAATGGAAATGTCATGGGGTTTTATGAACGAATTGAAGAGCAAGAGTTGTAAATGTCAAATACACGGCAAATCCACTCGTATGCTTGTATTTCTGCTATTCTTATTCGTTGCCATGGTATAGAAAAGAGAAAGATGAACACTCTGGAATGTTGATACTCCAAAATGGTTTGAGTATAGTGGTCCAAATTCAGCAACGAGATCTGAATCCACGAAAACTCGGTGACATGAAGTATTGATCTTTTTTATCAAGTTATTACGTAGATGGGTTAATGTGTTAATTTCCCTCTTTAAAAAGTGGTTACAGGAGCCAATAGATAATCGCCACATCCTTACGGATCCATCACATCTAATAACTCTTACATTAGAGGCCTATAGCTCTAACACTAGGAGCAGGCCCAGGGACTTCGGTAACCGTACTCGTCGAACTCGACAAAGTGTTCGACGTGCAACCATACATCAGCCCGCTGAGTTTTTCGCTACCACCAGTAGCTGTTTTGGCCGACACCACACATTAACTATACTTTATTATTGTCTAGATTTTTTTATTGCTTATATGGATGGACGAGCTCACAGCCCACCTGGTGTTAAGTGGTTACTGGCGCCCATAGACATCTACAACTTAAATGCGCCACCCACTTCGAGATATAAGTTCTAAGGTCTCAGTATAGTTACAACGGCTACACCACCTTTCGAACCGAAACGCATTACTGTTCACGGCGGAAATAGACGGGGTGGTGGTACCTACCCGTGCAGACTCCCAAGAGGTCCTACCACCTGAGGTGAGGTAATTATGCAAATTATAATTATGCGGGTTTAATTTTTTATTACACGATGTTATTCTTTTACCGTGGAAGTCAATCGTGAACATTTGTTGAGTACGTATTTCATTTGAAAAATTGGTACCCGCCTGCGGGATTCGAACACCGGTGCATCCCTACATACGAATGCACCAGACGTCTTATCCTTGAGGCCACGACGACTTTTGATATTACTTATGAGATATCATTGTCTAGACGGGTGAACGAGCTCAGGGTGTACCCAGTGAGCTGAGTATCTATTGGAGACCATAGATAGACATCACAGGTCGAATGGCGTCATCACCCTTGATATAGGAGATCTAATAATAATATACAAATAATAAATTTTAATAGTATATTGGGGTTAAAGTATGAAATTGCCGATTTGTACTGTGAAAAATTGAAATCCGTTTTTTTTTTCATTTTACATAATTTTTCTCGTACCTACGCCGAAAGTTCGGTTTTCCTCCTGCTGTACAGGGAAGAAAGTGTAACTTTTCCTCCCTGGGTACTGACAAGTGCGCATGCGCGTTAGTGTTTACGTCTGCTCTCACGCACCTAAAATTCTCCGCCATTGTTGTGCTCGAGTAATTTGCAATATTGTGTTTAGTGTAAAAGTGAAATAAACAAAAGGCAATAAAATTTAATACTGAAGTATTAAACAAAGATGAGTTCATCAGACAGTTCTTATTCAATTAGTAGTAGTTTATTTAAAAATTAAGAACAGTTAAATTGTTTTTTAAGAGTATGGGGGCTCCGAGCCCCTTTGTGCACCGGGGGAACCCGGGTTCCCCCGGTGCACAAAAGTAGGATATCACAACGTACTATATTTAATCAAAATATATACCATTATTATCTATTAGTTGCTGCCATCTAATAGGAATGTCATTTATGCCTTTGCGATAAATTTTCCAAATCACGAAGAAAATGGTAGGCGTTATCATGGACCAATAATGGTGAAGATCGATTCATAGGTCGGGGCTGTTTCACTGCAAGTTTTGTTATCATTGTTCGGAGTTCGGCACAGTAGACATCTGCTGTTATTGCTTGACCAGATCTGAGAAAGCTATAGTGAATAACACCATGCTGAGACCACCAAACGGCTACCACCACCTTTCTATTGGTAAGCTTTGCTTTAGAACACTGTTGCGGCATTTGACCTGGGGTCAGCCATTGCATTTTTCGCTTACGATTATCGTAAAGAATCCACTTTTCATCACATGTCACATTTCCAATCCAATATTCTTTCATTTCTGTATCGATTCAATAAGGCAACACAAGTTTCAACACGTTCTTCAAATTTCTTTTTGCAAATCGGTCAAATCATGAGGCACCTATTTTTAATATTTTTTAATTTTATTGATTTGACGATAATGAGTCAATATTGTTGGTAAGGTAATGTTAAACCATGCCGCTAGTTCCTGGGTAGTTTGGCTCGGATCGGTTTCCACCATCTCGTTCAATTCATTGTTATTCACATGTGTGGGCGGTCTTCCACGTGGCTCGCTCTTCAAATCAAAATTACCATCACGAAAGCGTTTAAACCAAAATTGCACGATGCGTTCATTTGCAGTATCCAAACGCAACATTAATATTGCGAGTTGTTTCGGCAGCTTCAGTTCTGCGTCGGAACTCTTGTTTAAAAAAATCACTGGAATTTTCGAAGTATCCATCTTTCTCGTCTAAGCTGAATAAAAAAAAACAACTGCTAGTCGATAATCGAATGTTGCACATTTTTTAAAAGAAGAATCACATAGGTACCATTTGAAAAAAGTTTCACCGAAAAATTTCAAACCATGAAGGTTCTATGTCAATTCGAAGTATCTTTTACAATAAAATGGTAATTTCATACTTTAACCCCTATTATATAGTAAAATGGTTGCTCTGCGTCCTCTAAACTCGCAAACGTTGCAAAACGGTAATGCGATACACATTACCGTTTTGCGGCGGCACCAGCAAGTGAGGTGGTGGTGGCTACACTTGTCGTCTCACAAAGCACCGTACTATCAATAAATTCATATTTTTAAATTATTGATTGACCTTGTAAGCAGCCAAGCATACGGTCCACCTGGTGGTGAGTGGATAACGTTGCTCATAGATGTCAGCAATACCAGGGGCAGAGCCAAGTCGCTCCCTATCATTAAGTACTATCCACAAGCCTTGCTTGAAGAAGGACATATCATGGTGCTTGGGAAATACCGTAGAGGGGAGCTCATTCTCAAGCAGGATGGCAAAAAATATATCTGGAAACGCACTGCCGATCCTTTCTTGGGGATAGGAATTTTTTATGGATTTGACACCGGCATAATCATATCGCTCAACACGAATATATCGGGCGTCTATAAGCCACAAATATTATATCTCGCACAGTTACCGTTAAGTAAATTCTCAAGAACCTGTATGATTTGTCCTCCTTTTAATGAGAATACGAGATGAATAAAAAAAATTTATACACAGCTGGAGTATTTGATATGTATGTATGTATGACTAGTAGATATCCTAACAGTATTAAATGTATCTGATTATTGCCATTAGTGATTCGATCAAGAGAAAATTACTAATATAGTAAACCATTATAGATAAAATTTAAAAATTTTAAAGTTTGGTTTCTCGACTTTTGCATAATGTAGATAACGTATGTATATAGATAACGTATCGAGATACTTTAATTACAAGATTATTTGGGATTTTCGCTAATTTAGTTAATGCTCTGTCGAGAGTAGAGTGGTTGAAGATATTAAAGATATCAGTATGACATTTATTTTCTTAGAAGATATTCTGTTGTAAAATTAATTATAGACACAATCCTAACATTTCTTATTTTTAAAATCGAATTTGAACAAATTCACTTGTTTTTTTTTGTGATAATTATTTTATTATTAATTTATAGTAATAGCTTTTGTTCAAATTTGAGTTAATTAGCGTAGGTATTAAAAACAAGATTAAGGTACAAGAAAATATCAGATTTGAACAGAATTTAATAGCTTTCTTGGGTTTTGGAATGACAAAGTACAAAATTTGCTACTATTCTATTAAACTCTTTTTGTTAGGTGTTAACAAGGTAAGGTAATAATTACCAAAACATAAGGCAGACAATCGTAGAAAGGCCAGACATATACGGAACAATGTCATTGTTGCACATTACTGAAATCATTAATAGTAAAAAAATACATGTAACACGTATTGTAAGCAACTTTTAATTATTTAGTTATATGTACCTATATATATTAATAGTAGCAATTTTACTTAAATAGTCATTATTTTTTTTAACAAGGGCGTAATTCATATCGCATGAACCAATACCAAAATACTATAAAATTTGAATTTTTATTGTTTGAAAATTTTTATAGCTTAAGGGTAAAAAAGCGTATATGTATTATAATTAATTTATTATATTTAATTTGAGATTTTTTTCACGTTTGCTTAGAATATTTTTTAAAAATTATATATTTACTTGTTCTACAATACCTATCACTGACAAAAAACAATGCAATTTCATTGTTAAGAACCTTTTGACCGTGGCAAATTGTGAAAAATTTCAGATCGAACAACATGCCGTAAATTTTAGAAAAAACACGTGTGGCACTCTGGGACTGCCGCGGTAAAGCTATTGCATAGCATTTTTTATCAACTTATTTAATTTTAATTAGACAATAATAATTTTATATTAAAATAATAATAAAATAAGACCACGCTATATATAAAAATTAACAAAAGCAAAATATTAACTGTCCCCTTCACACTCATAAGCTACACCGCGCGAGAGAGAGATGGGCAGACTTTTCATGATGCGCATGCAGTGCGATGTCACGCCGCGAGCTTGTTCACAATCGCTACACAAGCGCAACGTGTGAATGTGTTGAGCGCGAACTACATGGTAGGCGAAGTGGGAGGGTGTTAGGTTTTATTTTCGTTACGGAGTTTCTGGATTTGGTCGTCATGCTCAAAGCCCGCGATAAAAGCTATGCAATAGCCTAAAATAATTACATAGTTACAACCTCATAGAAAAAAAAGTAAAAACGTAGACTTAATAAATAAAAAAATAGTAAAAAATAAAATATTATTATACGTAAATTAATATCACGAAATATATTAGGCGCTAGGTACTTAAAAATTTATTGTCTTATTTTCCCAGTTGCGACACAATTTACATAACATTATGCAAAAAGATTCCTTTTTTCATTGTTTTACTATTGGCATTCAAAATTCAAGGCTGTCTGTTGCAAACTAATTAGAATAGAATTTCGAATAGTTATTTAATTTGGCACTTAGTTCAGTGGAATTAATTTACAAATAACAAAATAGGCAGTTTACAAGAAATCTACGTCTATCTGAAAAAAAATAAGCGCTTGTAACGATTAATAAAAATTGCCAAAGAAACCATTGCAATAGATAATACTGTAACGGAGTACTGAGTACCTACATACTCGTACATATGTACATCAAGTCTATGTATGTATATAATTTCACTTCATAAATATTTCTGGGCATGTTTGGGAGTTTTGTTTGGATTATTACTGTATAATAATCTGTTTAGATTTAAAAGAACTAACTGAATTAAATGGAAACTCAGAGATTTCATCTTATAGACTTCCGCGAACCATGGTGGATGCTTTCCTCTCACTTTGATCCGATGTTCAAGTAAAATATTTTGCCAGTATTTCTCATCACAATTACTAGCCTAACACTAGTTCAATAGTAAGTATTTTCAGATTTAATAGATTATCAGACTATTAATGATTTTGACGTAGACAACACCATCGATAGAGGCCTGTTAATTGACATAAAGTTATAATAAAATAAAAATAGCGATCATTTTATTTGCAGATGTTTTAGGTCAACACAATGTAACATGGTTTTCAAGTTATTGCCACCGATTATTAGTTCATTTCATTCAAATATCATCAGGCTTCGATGACAAAATCGAATCCTTTTTTCCAACCTAAGCTGATAACCTAACAGGGTTATCCCAGCGTAACCGGATAAGAAATATCATTACCCTGTCATAAACACAATCAATCTTCATTCACAAAATTACACACCGTTGTTACTATAACTATTGTAGTTTTAGGGAGTAGTTACTTTTGCAAATCACCAATTAAATACTAGCCACCAGAAGCTCCCGCCATTTCCTCGATGTTTCAGGTCTCGCATATCAGCTAGTTTTTGTCTTACGTTGCTTCCAAAGCATTGTTGGGAATAACGAAGAGAATATCTCTCGTGGAGCAGATGATTTTACTCGGAAGATTAATGACCCGAAAGTTGTTGTTTGGAACTAGTAAATTAGCAATAAAATAAAGACAGTAAAAAAATCTAGACAAACTTATCTTATACATGCCGTAAGCGCGATATTGTTGGATTTTATTCTGTTCTATGATAGTTACTTACTGCATTAAATGTATTAAATGATGCGGTGACTTTTATTTTATTACTGTGTTATGTAGCGAGTAGTTAGCCATAAATCTTAGTAGCGTTAGCCTGTGTAGTTTTCTACTAAAACGAACTTATGGTATGCTTCAGTATGTTTTGTTGAATAATGTTTATATAGAAATAGTCTCTGCCGCTAAGCACACACAGTAGGCAATCGTGCTCGTAACCACTGGTAAAGTGCATGCCTGTTGTTCAAGACTTCTCAAGTTCGAAACTTTGCTCAGACTTTGTTATTCGTCGTTAGATGTCTGTTACTTTACAAAACCTCAGTTGTCAATTGTACCTTTTTTATCAAGAGGAAATCGCCGGATTTGCGGCTACCCGTTGGTAACGATAGGCGGTGCATGTCAGAGTTACAAGGGCAATAAAAAAAAAAAAAAGTTAAACCGCTTCATTCAACAACCCGCTTCTTTACATAAGATATAATTCAACCTAGATAGACTGAGGCAGATGAAGCCTTTTGCATGGAGTGCATGTCTCCATACCATCTACCCACAATAGATAATTAAACCTCGGGCCTCTCGGTTGGCGGGCTGTCTAAAATCCGCCTAGATGGCGATGCACACCCGTATGCCCGGTATACTTCACTGGGCGAAAACTAATGTAGGTTGAAGTGTGCAGACGTCCGTCACCTGGCTGCTTCTTCGCAAGATGCATGAGCAGCATACACGTCATCTTCTTGGGTTTTCTTCGTCAGTCCCTAAGCCAGTCAGCGAAGAGGGCCCGAAACACTCAGGGGACAGAATACGGGCGAGATCGCTATCCCGACCTCTGGCTAGACGGCGACGGGTTTTTTATCAATTAAGGCGAAAAAAATAATATGTGAAATAGCAGGACATTGATAAACATTTCTTACTCAATATACTCAATAGACGCGTTCTTAATACGAATTTAGTAAAGAGTAACGATATTTGTGGCCAAGGTTATTTACATGCTTACTGGCTATCGGCAGGCTGTTAGTTATGCTTTTGTAACGTTAATATAATAACATAGCTGTTTAATTTATCAGCTTGACTAAAAAAAACTAACAAATAGTTGCTAAAATGAATATTTAAATGACCAGCACTGGTATGATAAGATAAATCCAATGAATCCAAAATCGATATGCTTACTGATCAGTAATCAAAGATTCCTTTACCTACTTTACACGTACGTTAAGTAAGCCCATTTGGTGCGATGGTTTCAAATGCTTCCTATTTTCAAAAGTGTGCGTCATTGGGAAGTTTCATCAAAACATAATTATTAGAGGTAGGATTTTACCGAGTGAACTTTCTTTATTCCTTTCATTCGATCGAAGATACATGAAATGCAAACATTTATACAAAACCTACAAATTAGTTACTTACATTCATACATCCATATGAATAGTGGAAGTTGGTGTAAAATGTATGTTAAGAAAATTTATTTAAGGGCTGGGTCCACATCTGTTTTTGTCTGGATTTACTAGAAATTACAATAACTAAGATAAATATATGCATATCTTGATAAATGTTAATTTAGTGAATTTTTTTATGTTAAACTAGTCGATTGTTTTTGAGTTATGAGCTTTATTTTATGAGATTATGAGAGCTATGAGATTATTCCACACAATTGAGAAACGGGACTATGAGTTAATTCAGCTAAGGGTTCATGTATATACACCTATTCCAGTGGATTATTGATTTTCGCGAACTATTTTTTTTCATTCTTTCTTCAATAATAACCATATTATTTAGTAATTTTAAAACGCTGAGAGAGCAACTATTTATATTATTATAAATAATTGAGGTTACTTATTAGAAATCATTTTGCTGGTATCATTAAGAAAAAATATTTACATAGCATCCTTTATTAATACTAACATTAATGCTTGCGCAGAGGCAGGTGGTTTTGCGATAATCTTGCGTCTGCGCATACAAACGTTGTGACCTTTCTGTAATTAAATAGACGTGCTCGTTGTGCACACGCACGTCCTGAACGCACGCAAGCCATGAAGTAAAGAAAGAGTCACCTGACGTACATTATACGGAATAATAATTAGAAAAATATGCTGGACCCATAGAAAATTGAAATAATTCGTTTACGCATTTTTAAAACTTGTAAGGTAATGGAAAACATTTAATCATGATCACAATTAAAGCTAAGGTCCAGTTCTGTAACACAACATGATTAATATTAAACTTTCGTTGAAATTAGTGACACCGATTTAGATTGTAATAAAGATAAAGGCTTGAACGTTTGTCGTTTTTGTAATATATGTATTAAGTTTCTTTCGGAATATACCTACTCCTATTTTAATGGTTTTTCTAATTTGAATATTGATTTTTACTATAATTACAAAAGTTCTATAATCGATCAACAATCCTCATATATCTATTTACATAGTTGCACAATTATGTTCGGCACGAAATTCGTAGTTTTATAAGAAAAACAACTTGCTTATAAATCTACCGGTCTTGAGAATAGATCCGATTGAACTATACAATTATTTTTAATCACAACACTACGTCTTATGTAATCTACTTTTAAAAACTTTTAACTATGGAGATGTAAGTCGTTAAATTTACATAAAATTCTATTCAGTCTTAACAAGTTTGGAGTGTTCGCGTAAAACTATCAAATCAATCACCGTTTGCTATCAGCACTTGTTGCCGGATTTCAAAGTGAAAGTTTCTAAGCAGATTGTTATCTATTTTTATACATATATATTTATTTAAAATTTGTGACAATAGCCGTTAAGGTTGTGTCGAACTCTCAGATGAATCTGACATCCATAATATTTGTGATTTTACGATCGATATTTTTAAGTATGTGACCAGTTAATCAAGTTGTACATATCGAGGGGTGAAAGGCTTAAGCGACATTTTACTTAAGAACGCAACATTTATCATTGTAATTAAAGGTGCGTCTTATTTGATATAAGCATCAACAGTTTAGTGTTTTTAATTGAATTTCAATTAAGTTTACTCCATTCAAATAGGTGAAGAAGTATTTTGTTATGATATTTTTTCCAAATTTTAAACTTTATATGGCTCTCCTGTAAAGCTCCAAAAATGTCGCTTTAACCTTTCACCCTTCGATATAATTTCTTTCTTTCATGAATACTCCTCCTACGGTGAGATTTTCTTCAACAATGCCAAAGTCTTATTATATTTACGGAATATAAATAATATTAGGGCTTAAAGTATGAAATTGCCGATTTGTACTGAAAAATTAATATTGTTTGTTTTGTCATTTAGCATTTTTATTTTTTTATTTTTTATTGCTTAGATTGGTGGACGAGCTCACAGCCCACCTGGTGTTAAGTGCTTACTGTAGCCCATAGACATCCACAACGTAAATGCGCCACCCACCTTGAGGTATAAGTTCTAAGATCTCAAGTATAGTTACAACGGCTGCCCCACCCTTGCGGGTTTCATTTTTATTACACGATGTTATTCTTTGACCGTGGAACTCAATCGTGAACATTTGTTGAGTACGTATTTCATTAGAAAAATTGGTACCCGTCTGAGATTCGAACACCGGTGCATCGCTCAACACGAATGCACCGGACGTCTTGTCCGTTAGGACACGACGACTTCGACTGAATTAATCAAGTAAATTTATTTATCTATTAAAGGAGAAACAAACATAATAGAATACATAATTGAATAAATATATATAGAATAAAGTGAATGTGTCAGCGTGGTAATTTTTCACAAAATAAATTTGGTTCAGTTTAATAAGTAGGGTGAGAAATAAACTAATAATTTTAAATATAAATGTGTATGATATGAATATTAATGAGTCTCAAAATTCGTACAAAATACTATAAGTATTTCACTGATCTTCAAATTCTTTCAGCGGTGTGTCAAGTTTTTATACTTCAGTACGTGCTTAAGCCATGCCATATCTACGAATAGTAAGTGGCGTATGTACTTTACGGGACTTATCATTTAGGGGCTTTACATGTTCTGCTTCCAAGGCAGTTTGAAAATAGTCTTCATTATAGAGCAAAGGCTTCACTGTGCTCCTAAAGTTACCAATATCAATGAGCGACGCCGATTATTTCTGCGTGTTTGTGCTTCCAGCCAGAAATGTAGTCGTTCTCTTGGATTTACATAGAAACACTATTCCAGAGGTCAAAAGTTCAATGAAACGTATAAGGCAACATAAATTCGATTAATGATGTTTTAATTTATAGACAAAGATCAAAAATAAACGTGGGAAAACTTCGCACATTGATTTATATATTGTGATGAGCAGTTAAATTAATTCGATGGCCAAGTGTACTAATACATTAGTTTACGAAACACCTTTCATTATATTCTCAACGTTTGACAACTTGATATATGCTGTTCCAAACGTAGTTAATTTGAAACAAAATACTTTAATCAATGTCGGAAGTAGCACGGCTGAATAGAAAGCTAATTAAAATAATTAACCGAAATAACCAAATATTTTGATTGCGTAACTTAATAGTTAAAATATTTAACTTTGAACGAATGATTGCAATTCATCAATCAAGTTAATGCTTGATTAAAATATTTTTCAGTTTATTTGTATTAACTTCGTTAACTTTTTTGTGTCAACAATAGCCCAACAATAAAATTTTAGTAAATTGTTGATAAATATAAAATATATAAATAACATATAGCTAGTTGTAACATAGTCCGGGTCATATAATAATGTTTATGTAAACCAAATTTACCAAATAAAAAACTAGATTTAAACTGCGAAACGAGCGTCTTGTTTTGAAGAAATTTAAAATGATGTCTCCTAATTTTCGTCTAATCAATCTCCAGATTCCCGTGACAACTATAAAGTAATCGAATCTTTAGGTAATACATTACACTAGTGGTCCCCGGCAGTCGAAATTCGACTATAATTAATTTAAATTATAAGTTTCTACACTATTATGATTCTATTGTCAAAGACCATTACTTACATACTTCTTTAATCACACATTTCGCCAAGACTACACTTTAAACAAATATTAATAAAGATAAAACAATATTTAATTTATTCTGAGTTTGACCACCGACTATAACTGGCAGACTGCAATAAGAAAAGTTTGACAATAAACAAATAGTATGCACGCGTGTGTGGTCAAATACACGGTAGTGTGTGTAATGTTTTTTTTGTTGATTTAATGTATTTTATATGCATAATTAAAAAAAAATTAGCATTCTGCACTCCTTCTCTGTATTCTCTTTAAGTGTGGGAAATTTCATACTCCTCCGTCCGCGCAATTTTCGTAAAAAGGGGTACAAAGTTTTTGCTTCACGTATTAATATATATATAATAATATATTTATGTATAGATGTAAAGAAAGGCTCGATTGTCAATCTGTATTTAGTAATCCTGATACAATACTGTTATTTAAGAGAGCTTGCAAGTAATTTAGACTGACTTGCAAACAATCGTATTATTATATTTGTTTATTATTTTGTTCAGAGTCTTCAGCGGCCAAGGTGAGGTTCGGTACAATATGTGGGCAAGAGGAGATAACATATAATAATATGATAATTGATATATCCCTGTGGCGTTAATCGACCGGAAAACCACTTCACTAGCCGGTGCACATTTCGATTTTTCTCCTTTGATGTGTTTAATAATGCATGAACCGGACCGTTGCTTCTGTATTTCTCGATTATGTTATGAAAACGTTGCAGTTAATTTAATTTCATTACAAACTAATTGGATTAAAACGAATACACGCTTTTTAGTTTTTTCTCTCAGATCTTTATTTATAATTTATAACAGTAAATACACTTCTGAGTTTGTCGAATCGGAATTCAAACACTATAAGGTTGTGTGTACCTGATAATGAAGTTATGAATATTTCTGAAAAAAATGCACTGTGAGTCCATGAATGTGAATTTAACTGAAGATACATAATAATTACCATTAAACGGACAACCGGACGTTAAAAGCTGTAATCTATAACAGGCATGGTGTAAAACCTCCTAAAACTTAACTAACCAATTATGTAGAGGATACCGGGAGCAGTTTAGATAATTTTACTATAATAAGAATTTTATAGACTTAAGATCCCTTGACTTTGCGTTATTTCAATTAGATGCTTGTTGTACGAGGAGGTATAAGACATCCAACTCTTCTAGCAACGCGCTGACAGAGATCATTGTAACCAATGTAACAGAGGTCCGATTCGAGGTTTTCGAGAGGAAATTTGTAACGCTATTTAGTGATTAAAACGCGTATAAAAACAAGCTTCTCGATTAGGTACTTTATAATGTGGCAACTGCAACAAACGTAACCAGGTGGATCTCAATAATGATCTTAAAAAAAAACTAGACTTCAGCAAATTTTCTAACCAAAATTCTACATTTTTTTGAATTTCGGGTCGACTTTAACCTTGTTTAATTAGCAATCATAGTAAATATGCGCTTTTAAGCCGTTCACCATATTATTGGCTTCTAAATTTCATTATTGATCGCGAATAGGTTTCATTTAGTTTTGAAGGCAGTCGATCACAACTCATCTGATGGTATGAGGTTGGCATCACCCTTCAACAGACGACGAAGTCAGCAACACCAAGAACCAAACTACACCGAAAATGTAGCAAATGCACTAGTTTGCTTTCACACAAAGTGTGTAACTTTCACGGAAATTAGTTTTTGTCACAATTCATCTTTCTTAGAACTTTCCCCGGTTTGCCCTGTACAAAACCAAAGTATTTTGTCACTTAATTAACAATTTAGGTATCTTTGATGAATTCAAAATATCTTCCCTTACAATTTAGTTGATCTAAGTTAGGTTGCTTACGTACTCAAAAACGAGTTTTGGTACTGTCAATCACGTTTATACATACGTATAACGACAGACGAGAGATTGTTAAACAGGTTTTTGGCATTTAATCTAAAAAAAAACTATAATTCGTTATTTTTTAAGAGTCTGTTAAAGCTACCGTTTATAATGAACATTTCATTTGAACGCAATGAATTTATGGCGCTCGTGGCTTAATACGTAAGCGTTATCTTAATGAGTAATGGGTCATGACCTTGATTCGAGGTTGATTTAAAAAAAAATGTTGTCGTATTTACATCACATAGCTACCACCATCTCGCCTGGTTCTGCAGCGAAGCACTGTCGTGTTTTCCAGTTGCGTAAGACAGCAGTCACATAATACAATTTCGATTTCGACCTTAGCTCGATGTTTTCGAAGCTTTCGAGGTTAGGCTCATGTAATGACTTACCATACATACCAAGAAGGTCATGAGCTCCTAAATTTATTCCACGGTGAGTAGTGGAATATTCAGTTGTTACAGTTACCCGAAACGACCGATATTAACAGTATCTATTGTGACTTTAAATGCTATTAAAATGTATTCTGGCATTTTTTTTCTTTCCTATTATATTGACCTTGAGGTGTCATACTAGATTCAGCGAATGAGTAGGCTCTAACCAGAAGCCATTGCTAACATTAGCCTCAGCAAGAGCAGTGCTTCGCAGAATCAATTACCGGATCGGAAACGCGATCCACTGAGAAGATCCGGCAAGAAACACAGTGGGTTCTGTCTATGGGTTAGTTCACTCGTCGAACCCTACGACGTTAGCAACGGATTCGGCGAGAACGGTAACCGGTGCTTGAGGTACCTAAAAGCACCGTTAGTTGATCGGGTGGATCCAAAATGACGTGCTCAGGGCGACGTAGACTGTTTACCATTCGGTCCGCATAATCGGTTGTGTAGTTTCCGGCGGCCAGGACAAGAGTTTTCGATTCGTGCCGCCTTCTCAAAGTGGATGATGAACTTTTTGCCGAGTTCGATGAGTACAGTTACCGGGGTGCCTAAGCCTGCTCCTAGTGTTAGAGCTGAAGGCGTCTAATGCAAGGCTTATTGGATCTGATGGATCCGTAAGAATGTGTATAGGGCGTCGACTGTGAATGGCTCCTGCGTGATTAGGATTAGGGGAGTAGTCAGCGGCGCAACGATAAGGCGATTATCATGACGAGGTGGGTGGTCTGGGTCGAGCTCTGACATTGCCTCAATAGAGCGTAAGCGCATCGTTACTAAGCAGTGCCAGGTCTATTGTGCTCGGACAGAGCGCGATGTTATACGAATAACATGTTGGGGTTTGAGGGCCGACGATATCGAATATTGGACTTTATTACATTGTATAATTGTACCTTTTTTTTTTTTTTTTTGGGCTGGGGGCCGAACCTCCTACGAGGTCCCCGCGCCTAGGGGGCGCGCGGGGTATGTGAGACTCAACGATCTGCAGGTGTTGAGAGCAGATCGCGGGCCCAAGGATTTTAGGGCCCACCCACTAAACGACTCCCCTGCACTCTTACACCCGACGTCCGATCTCCGTCCGGGGTCAGAACCCGTTCAGAGTAGGGGGGTTCCCGCGGTCAACACTACAACCAGACACGCGGCGCCACCCCGAGGACGCCCGACCGACGGGTCGTCGAGGCGATAGTCGACGACCAACGACGTCGGTCTCCGCGGTACGGCGGCCCTACCAGGCCGCCCGGGCGGTGCCGCTGGTGTTCCGGGATACCCCGCTGGGCCAGAACCAGCCTGCCGGGTCGGAACGCGATACACCGCCGACCGGGTTGCTCTTCAACAGTATGTTCGGCGACGACAGCGACGACGAAAATGCGGACCGCATCGCAGTCCACAGCCGCCGACGCGCTGTCCCGTCCTCCTGGTGCCAGCGCGCTAGAGTGACGGTAGCGTGCGGCGCAGCCTCAACCCCCTTATGTCACCCCGTGACCATCACCGGGAGGAGACTGCCTCCTCATAGAGGCTGGAGCTGGTCAAACGCCCTCCTCCAAACCCCGGCCCGACGGCGGCGGCACGGCGGCGAGAGGGAAGAAGAGCTCTCACTCTCCCGTTCCGCCGCCTCCTTCCGCGAGATGGTGGACTCGCAGAAGTCGAGCATCGCCTTCCAGGACGCGTCGCTGCCGAGCATCGTAGCCACGACGCGCGACAGCGAGAGGTCCTCTCCTATGACCGCGACGAGGGCGGCGCGTTGCTCGTCGAATCCAGAGCAACGCGCCAGTGTGTGTTCCGCTGTGTCATCCTCGTCGCGGTCCGCGCAGTGGTGGCACTGCGCCGTCGGTTCCCTTCCGGCTATCTTGTGCAAGTACCGGCCGAACATCCATGGCCGGTAAGCATCTGCGTCAGCCGGAAGGTGAGGCATCCGCGGTCGCGGCCCACCCAGTCCGCGAGGACCGGACGGACCGTCTCGACGGTACGGAGGCCGGCCGACGGGTGCGCCAAGCGGCGAGACCACGCCTCCAGCACGGACCGCCGAGAGTGGAGCCTCCGCGCTCGAACTACACCTTCGCTGAGGTGCCCTTCCC
Organism: Bombyx mandarina; assembly: GCF_003987935.1. Next base: position 1,335,927 of record NW_021011516.1, on the reverse strand, counting down.
CCCTAGAGCGGAGGTCGCTACGCCACAGCTCGCGGCCGCCCCGATATTTTCTGGTTTTCGCCAGACGAAGTGTTGTTGCATCTGTCGAGAGTACGATATACGAACATACGGCTGATACCAAGGTTTTGAAGTGTTTGGAATATGACCGACGGCTCCATACCCACTTTGTGCAAGGCCATCAATGCAAACCTACTTTCTTTAACACCTCATTCCATATTGTAATTTGATAATGAACGAACACGAAAAAATATGTGAAGTGGGACAAAATCGAAAGAAGTTTTTAAAATAATATACGTGTTCCAAATTTAAAATAAAAAAAATGAAAAAAGTTTTTTTTTTTTTAGTAACAGTATTTATGGCCAGACTAGTTAGGTACATAAAAAGCATCCTTCAATACAAAGTGCAGTGTATGTATGTTTTTATTTTTATTTTTTTTATTGCTTAGTAGGGTGGACGAGCTCACAGCCCACCTGGTGTTAAGTGGTTACTGGAGCCCATAGACATCTACAACGTAAATGCGCCACCCATCTTGAGATACAAGTTCTAAGGTCTCAAGTATAGTTATAACGGCTTCCCCACCCTTCAAACCGAAACGCATTACTGCTTCCTGGCAGAAACAAGCGGGGTGGTGGTACCTACCCACGCGGACTCACAAGAGGTCCTACCACCCGTAAAGACATGTATTACATGTTACTTTCGACTTTGACAAATGCATTTCGAATGACTAAAACTTTAAAAATTAATTTCGCACTGTACATCATGCCGAGATTTTGAGAAAACTCGAAATTTTTATTCACCGACGATTCCTTGTCAGCGTTCGAGAACAATAGGTAGTAATGTAAATAAAATAAAATAAAACTTTACGTATATAACCGTGACCCCTACCTCGTAATACATAACCATTCCAAATCCAAAAACGTTTAAAAAAAAAAACTGTTATTCTGCACTTCTTAAATAGTTAACGAATATTGCTAAAACCATGCAGACTGCAGTCTCTATATTGGCACAATGAAAAGCTTTTCGTTGTTCTACGTAGACTAAAAATTTTAATTGACATTTGTATGAGCGTGGCAGACGAAACTGTTATTTATGGAGTTTCGTTCCAGTTTTATTGCACTGGGTCAGCGAAGCGGTAGAGGTTGTGTATTGATTCGCTAACGATTCGGGCTAAATTCGGCGAATGAGCTAGCTGTGCCTCGCATAGTCTGTTTTAAAATTAGACTATATTTGTGCTGTAGTTATCACTCAAAGTTTCATAATCTATCATCTAACATACAAAGGATTTACAAAATCGCTTAAAGATTCCAACCTCAATTTTTTTATAAAGTATCAAAATTTGTGAGGAGTCATAATAATAATAATAGCCTTTTTATTCTTAAACTAGCGACCCGCCCTCGCTTCGCTTCGGAAACATTAAAACACACATGAAACCAAAAAAAAAATATAAAAAAAAATTAAAAAAAGTAGCCTATGTTCATCAGGGACAATGTCGGCTTCTAATGGAAAAATAATTTTTCAAATCGGTCCAGTAGTTTCGGAGCCTATTCGAAACAAACAAACAAACAAATCTTTCCTCTTTATAATATTAGTATAGAAGTATAGACATAGGGTTACAAGAGGTCCGTAAGTTCGGTGTGCCTTTGAGTCATAGCTACAAGTTAATATTTACAATAATAAGCAACAGACCATGTGTTCATTCTATAATGTTGATAACACACACTGGACGTTGAATTGCATAGTAATGTTTTACTAATATAGCGTTCGAAAATAAATTCAGGTATCGTATGACATAATTATGAGAACCATCTTCGATCGGGGCTGTCTTAAACGATTACATGGCTTAAATGTGATCTACCTTTTTCTTTCTCATCAAAAAGTCACGTACGAATTTATGAGTATCATATGCATTCAATGTACGTCGTTAGTTGATTATATTAGTATATAGTATTTTGTGAGGTTTATAAATAAGTCGCGTAAAGAATAATGAAAACTTCAAATTAAAATAATTGGGGCATATGTATATATGTATATCGCACTAAATAATGAGGTCTAACATTTTAAATTGTACATATAATACATATGACTGTAATAATCTCTAGTAAAGGCATATGTAGATTAGTAAGTTTTTGTAGTCATTACAATATAATTGAAATGCATTTGAAACGCTTTGTGTAAATTGAAAGTTTTTTTCTTACCTTAGCATCTTAAAGGGAACCTTAACCTTATTGTACTAAGTTCTATTTATGTTAAGTTTAAGTGCGTGCTGTATAATATGCATATATACTTATATAATATTATATAACTGTTTAAGCAGTTTATAGCAGATGTTTTAGCATAACCTTTTTACTTATCTTGTTAGATTAATAGGTTTTTTGTAATTTTATTTAACAAAGTAGCTAAAAGGTTATAATTTATTTGAAATAGGTTTAAATAATAATAGAAATAAATATTTTATGAAATTAACAATTTTCTGCAAGCTTTTTTTTATACATATTTTATTAGTTATTAACCTATAGCTTAAATTTCATAAATAACTTAAAATTCCTAAATTTTATATGTTTCTAGTAATCTAAAGGATACTAAGTAAATGTTACCCAAAGCGATCAGTGTGCTACCCAAAACTCCACGGAATGTTAAGTCACTGTGGAGGTTATCGTGTACAGGGAAAACGCGCAAACTGACCAGTGGGGAAAAACTGAATCTTTACAAATTTTTGGAAGTTTCAGCGGGCGCGAGTATCGCCCAAGGGTGATTTTTTTATTTTTTTTATTGCTTAGATGGGTGGGTGGACGAGCTCACAGCCCACCTGGTGTTAAGTGGTTACTCGAGCTCATGGATATCTACAACGTAAATGTGCCACCCACCTTGAGATGAGTTCTGAGATCTCAGTATAGTTACAACGGTTGCCCCATCCTTCAAACCGAAACGCATTGCTGCTTCACGGCAGAAATAGGCAGGGCCGTGGTACCTACCCGCGCGGACTCACAAGAAGTCCCTAGCACCAGTAATTACGCAAATTATATTATAATTTTACGGGTTTTATTTTTATTACACGATGTTATTCCTTCACCGTGGAAGTCAATCGTCAACATTTATTGAGTACGTATTTCATTAGACAAATTGGTACCCGCCTGGGATTCAAACACCGGTGCATCGCACAACGCGAATGCACCGGACGTCTTATCCCTTAGGCCACGACGACTTTCCAAAACAAAAAAAGACTGAACAAAAAAGAGGTGCAGGCTGAGGCCAGGTAATGAGAAGTAAGCGTACCTGCCGACCCGTCGTTGGCTTCTCTTAGCTTCTTACAGGCTGCAGAAATCAAGGAACCTGACTAGTGGACGCGCGTAATGGCGACGCTCGGTCTGAAGACTTGACGGCACTTCTCTAAATTGTTTGTGTTCACAAAACGTGTATAATACTCGCGCAACGACGAGTATGATCGCCCGTAAGAGTTCGTAATAGAAAAGTTGTAAAAGTCCGAAAAATATTGATATGAAAAACAAGCGGCGTGTGCGCGTACAATGCGCGGTGCGGTTACTGATAGTTTTTTTTTTTTTTTTTTATAACTGGCCATGCGGTAGATTTTATGTCTACTCTCATTAAAAAAAGAACTACTGACAAAAATAGAATATAATGATAAGATAAAAGACAACGATAAATAATTAATATATTACAATAAATGATATATTATTTAATACTTGAATAGTGAATTTATATAGTTAAAATATTAATGCGTAATCTTGAAAATAATTGATGGAAACAGGTGTCTCCTACAAAGTTGCGTGTGTGCATGATCCGGAATTCGAAGATGACCTGGAGCTTGACTGAATCAGTAAGTATATACAGTCGGCATCATTGCATCACTTTGAGAAGGCGGCACGACACGAAAACCCTCTTGTCGTGGTCGCCGGAAATTACATACCCGATCCCGTGGACCGAATGGTAAACAGTCGACGTCGCCCTAAACGTCTTTACGAATCCTTCCAATCCATTAACGATGCTTTTAGGTACCTCAAGCACTGGTCACCGTCCTCGTCGAACCCGTCGCTTGCGACGTAAGGCTCGACGAGTTAATTAACCCAAAGACATAGCCCAATGAGTTTCTCGACGGATCTTCTCAGTGGGTCGCGTTTCAGATCCGGTGGTAGATTCTGCGAAGCACTGCTCTTGCTAGGGCCAGTGTTAGCAATGCTTCCGGTTCAAGCTTCGAGACCTTATTTACACGCTAGGGTGAAGCTAAATTAGCCTCTCAAGGCTATCGGCATAAGTAGGAAAAAAAGCCGGTATTTGCAGACGGCATTTCCGTTCTAACCGACTTCAAGAGGAGGTTCTCAATTCGAGCCGTATGTTTTTATAGCCGTCCAACTATAATGAGTGTTTTGAAAAAAAGAACACTCAAGCGACACGGCTAAATATTATTTGAACTACAACTCAACGTATTTGATATTTCATAGTTATTATACTTAATTCGAAGACCTAATTTTTAGTCACCCCCTTTGGTGTAGTGCAAGATTTAAGTTTTGGTACGTACAGACTTACAAGGTGATATAAAGTTTAACCAAATACTAAACATACAAATAACTCAAGTAAGTATGTAGGACTTGGGAAAACAAATACATGAGCACTGAACAGAACCATTACTAAAAAACCATTATTAAGCCGGTTACAATACTAATGATTGAGTAATTGCGTGCTCATCCTTATTTCTTGCAGTTGAAGTAAGAACCTTGTACGCAGTTCCCATGGTTCATGAGTTGGCACGTCCGCAGCCATTATCAATTAGGCGGAGCGCGCGTGCGGCCTGTCATTACTGCCAGCGCACGACCACGCACTGTGATGCGCATTGACAAAATACTTTAAGCACTCTGTTTTTTTTTCCATTTTCCAGAAAAAAGTTCATGTTAAAAAAATAGTTTTGAATTAAGTAACTTACTGTTTATTTTTTAAATCATATGTTAATATTCGTACCAATTTAATAGAGCTAAACATTAAAAGAAAACTTACTAGAATTTTATTCCAAAAGGGGCGCCGCACACGGGCCACTAGCCACATCCACAATCGCCGCCACTTGAAGCTAAAAGCGGTTACAAAAGAAGCTGACGCGCGTGACAGCGTCTTGTGGCCACTTGTGTTGTTGGACACTTACGATTGCTAACTGCTACTTTTTTTAACGCTTGCTTGCAGTATCATAATGGACTCCGACGAAGAAATGAAGGGAGAGAGGAGTGGAGAGTTGCGCGAGTCACTTGTGTCGGCGTTTTGTGGCCGAGTCGACCATTAGAGGCGAGAAGTGGCGATTTGTGGCGTATGGCGACCACCGGCATCTTCAGTGTGCGGTGAGTCCATGCAAATTGTATGAAAACAACAGGAAATAGAAATAGATCGGTGGCTGCGTTTTGTGGATTTGGCCGGTGGTCCGTGTGCGACGACACTAAAAGAATGACATAAATTTTGAGTTGACACTTTGACTTCACTAGTATTGCACCAATCACAATCATCATCATTTTTTTTATTGTCCTTGTAGTAGACGAACATACGGGCCACCTAATGGTTAGTGGTTATCGCAACTCATGGACGTCAGTCATGTTAGGAAGAATCGAAGATTACTTCCTAGCACTTCGAATTTTGTAATTACGCTTCCAAGAAGCTGGATGCAAATGGCGAGATAGCGAGATACGACACGAGCCGCGTGCACTCAGAAACGTTTGCGGTGGCCCTTGCGGCCATGGGCTTAGCAATCTGATAGTCTGACGGGTATTGAAATAGTGTCTAATTAAAAAAATACTTTTTAGAAAATTATTACATAGCATTTTGGGGCAGAAGCCTCACCTTCTCTGAATACTTACAAAATTATCCAACAACACACATTTGAGACAACACATATTTTATTGCATCAACAGTCGTTTTAAATATATTTTCTCTGTTCAAAATTAATTGTTATGCGTAATCGTTTGATAGAGCCAGAATGCTCATTACGAACTCTGTAAAGCTAAAATAGTCGTAATATTTTTTTAATCGTTGTAAATTACAAATGTTTGATAGTAAAAGATTCGTCGACGTCAACTATTTAATCATTAATGGAACTATATTGATTAAATTTTAGTATTCCAACATTTTTAAAATTCCTAATTGACATCCTTGATTAATCCTTTTTTTATTGAGCTTTGAGCCGCCTGGCTGTAGGTATTAAGACAAACGCTCTTTATGCTTAGGTGTAGCCACATAAATTTGCGGGACACCGTTGTCCGTTTCGTCCCTCCCATCAGGCAGAAATCATTTGAACACTATACAGAAATCTTCAATGAATGAATCTTCAAGCGATCTTCGCCTGCTATACAATAAATGGGGACAAAATTTCGAAGTCGTTTATATTGAAGTCGAATATCCAATATATTCGACTTAGTTTTAGTAGTCGAGTAAGCTGTAAGGAGCATTAAAAAGGCTTAAACCAGTCCTGGCTTAGCCCGAGCTCGTCTACTTGTCCTGGTGAAACCGGAGAGGCCTCCAAGCCACCAGTACCTCCCGATAAAAAGTAAATGCCTTCTGCCAAAAAAGGGTTTAAATGAAGTTTCTACTATGTATTGGTTTATACGTTTACGTAAACTGACATTTTAATATGAAATTTAAATATAATATATTTATTCTTCTTCACCACTACATTGTCGGAAAAAAGTTATCGCTCTTTGAAATATACTATGAAATTTAATTTGATTTCACTTTTTCGCAAAAAAAAATAGAAGTACAGTAGTAATTAAATATTCAAAATAAAGAATTCCACTAATGTTTATTACAATAAAGTCAATGTCGAACTCTTAAAATATGATCAAGCATGCCAAATTCCAGTTAGGACATAACTTTAATTTTGGATAAACATCACAAGCGAAACTAGACAACGTGTATCTATAATTTCAATGCCAAATTGTAAATTAACATTGTAAACATTTTTAATCATAAGACTGGTTTTCAAATGGGTTTACTTTGAAATTTTATTTATGTAACGAAAACATCGTTAGATTATTATCACAATACCGAAAACAAAAACAAGCTGCTGGTTAAACAGTGGTGGGTGACAGGTCTGAATTAAAAATCGCGCCTGTGACTAAATTACAGAAGTGCTAGACGTTGAAATAAGATTGTAAACTTTCATTTGTTGTTCATGGTGTTATTTAACAGTGACATCATGTCATCTTTGTGCTCACCTAGGTTATACAAGAGTATTTTACGACCTACGTGGTTTATGTTTTAATCGTCTATCTTGTCTCGATGTTACGTGCTTACTATCGTCAATTTATTACATGAGTACACACAGGGTGTAAACGTGAACCCGTGATATAAAATAAACCTGTATCATCTGCAATGCACGGAACCGTAATTTTTATTATTTTTTATTGCTTAGATGGGTGGACGAGCTCACAGCCCACTTGGTGTTAAGTGGTTACTGGAGCCCATAGACATCTACAACGTAAATGCGCCACCCACCTTGAGATATAAGTTCTAAAGGTCTCAAGTATAGTTACAACGGCTGTCCCACCCTTCAAACCGAAACGCATTACTGCTTCACGGCAGAAATAGGCAAGGTGGTATTATCTACCCGCGCGGACTCGCAAGAGGTCCTACCACCAGTAGTTAATTACGCAAATTATTATTTTGCGGGTTTTATTTTTATAACACGATGTTATTCCTTCACCGTGGAAGTCAATCGTGAACATTTGTTGAGTACGTATTTATTTAGAAAAATTGGTACCCGCCTAAGATTCGAACACCGGTGCATCGGTCAACACGAATGCACCGGGCGTCTTATCCTATAGACCACGACGACTTCTCTCTCTCGAGTCAACCTATTTTTTTATGTTCTACATTGCATTTGAACGAGCTTGATGTTAATTAGTCTTGCCGGAGTTCACACGAGAGTTCTAAGTCTCAGTGGTATAGTTTAACGTAGGCCCCGAAAATCTTCAAACCAAAATATTAGGAGTTAAAGTATAAAATTGCCCATTTTTACTGAAAAATTGAAATCGTTTTTTTTTTTCATTCAACATATCATATAATCAAAATATCTACCAGACCACTAGACTAGAAATATCGTCCAGATCGGAGAAAGCTTTAGTGAATAGCAGCACCACGTTGAGACCACCAAACAGTTACCATTACCTTTTTATTGGTAAGCTTTGCTTTAGAACACTGTTCCGGTGTTTGATCTAGGGTCAGCCATTGTATTTTTCGCTTACGGTTATCGTAAAGAATCCACTTTTCATCATATGTCACAATTCGATCCAATATTCCTTCATTGCTATAGGTATCGATTCAACATGGCAGCACAAGCTTCAACACTTGTTTCTTTCTGCAGATCAGTAAAATCATGATGCACCCATTTTTATATTTTTTAATTTTATTAATTTGACGCAAATAAGTCAACCTTGTTGTTAAGGTAACGTTAAACCATGCCGCTAATTCCTTGTTAGTTTGGCTCGGATCGGCTTCCTCGTATTAAAAAATCACTCGAATTTTCGAAGTATCCATCTTTCTTGTCTAAGCTGAATAAGAAAAACAACTGAAAGTCGATAATCGAATGTTGCATTTTTTTTAAAAGAATAACCTAATGTTTGAAAAAAGTTTCTATGTCAATTCGAAGTACGCATTACAATAAAACGGCAATTTCATACTTTAATCCCTATTATAAATGTAAATTTTCCTATGTAGAACAACAAAATAATCATTGTATATAATTACAGCACGTCGGAAAGTAGAATATTCTTTTTAAAATCATCAAAAAACCACGATTCATCACATTAGAAAGCCAATAGAAAAAATACATATTTCTTCTATTTACATTTTATACCATAAAAGTGTCATTAAATAAGTGTACTGGCAGCATAAATCTTAAGGTGAAGGTACGGTGCACTCGCACAAATACTTAACGAAAGCAACGTGGTCGTGCAGTGCGCGCGCTGCGTGGTCGTGAGAGCGCGCGAGATAAGTACGAGGTCGCCCGACGTCACGACTGGCGAATAAACTGCACTACACAATATCGCCTATTGTACAGAAGGATAGAATTTTTTGTTTTACTACCTGTCTAATGACTTACATAATGCTTCTGCTGCTGACTTTTGCACATATTCCATATTACGTGGGGTCGGGGCAGAATGCCCTCTTACCATGCTGCAACGTAACCACTATTTTATTATCAAAATTGTTACAAAATAGGGAGAATGGTGGCATCATCATAATCACGTTGTTGTTGCGTCGTTGAAGTTTGTGAATAGATATTAGGAATATATAATAATTACTTTAGAGATAAGTATAATACGAGTATATAACTTACACAAGCCAAAGTATTATTTTTTCCATTACATCTTCTGTATGTTTATGTACTATAATTTCTCTCCGAATAAACCGAGTATGTAACAATTGTTACCTACGGATTGTTTACGATGAAGTCTAATTAATTTTAACTTCACTGTGTGTATGGTAATTGATAAACCGTAATGCGTAATAAAACTTGAAAATTCTGAAAAGTTGAATATTATCTATTAACGAATATGGTACAGAGTTTTGGACATGCCCAAGCATAATAATACCCGTATAAGTTTATGAATTAATTTGCAAAATAAATCAACATATCTGTTATATTCAGACTATTGTAGTTGTTTCTCTAATCAACATAAACAAACGATTTCGCGCTTCTTGTCACCAAAATTATTGGCGGTGGAGTTATTACATAAATAATAACCTTTCTAATTCTCGATATATTAGTAACGGTTCGTATAACGGTCTACTGCATTTCGCTTTTTGCAACCCGTCTTCGAATTTGGTGCAGTTCTCGATTAAAGTTCATTGACCTTGAAAGTCGTCGTCTGCCGATTACTGTAACTAGACACAATTAATTAAAGCAATTTAAATTGAGTTTATCAGTTTCAATGTACATTTCCTATAGAAACCAAAAGTTAGCCAAGCGAGGAGTTTATTTTAATTACGAAATTATATAGTGCTATTATTACACATTTTTGTAAAAACGCTTGCCCATTCGTCCGTCGGTTTGCGACATTTTACATCTAAATTGGAACGTTGTTTACGAACCTTAACTTGATTACAATAATTTTCTAATTAGCCATGGTAGTTTATTTCTGACAAGCACCATCTCTTATTTGTTATTTACCTTTGGGGACTAAACACTTTGTGTATTATATTTTTGTATTACGTTAGCCCTTAGTGAATCCTAGAAGTCTGTGGAAAACTTTAAGTCCATTCAACTTTGTTTCCAAGCTTTATAAAATGTGATGTAATATAATGTTTATATAAAGTTAATTTCATATAAAGAATATAATGAAATGTTTATTGTATATGTTTTACTGTATGGTCGGATTAGCAGCGGAAATAGTGTAGCCAGGTCATTTCTAGCTTCTAGCTACTAGGCTAGCATTTACGGCTAAGGAGTACTGTTTTTTTGCTTAAACAGGTGAACGAGTTTGTGGCTCACCCGTTGTTAAGTGGTTACTGTATAACATAACTGGCGCCACACATCTTGAGATCTGAGTTCAACTCTCAGTTCTATAGTACAACGGCTGTCCGACTCTTTAAGCCGGAACTAATTATTTCTTGGCAATAGAAATAGGCAGAGTGATAGTACCGACCCGATTTGGCTTATAAGTTGCTGTACGATACGAATCCACGAGCGCCTTGTTCTCTATGCCACGAAGACTACAGGCCGATCCATGCTAGTTACCACGGGTGCTTAACTCTATCCTGCCGCCTCCGCCGGAGTTATGCGCTCCGGATTGAAGGGTGGGATTGTTTAATGGAAAAAATATATTATAATCCTCGTAGACTAACGAATACAGGCTTAATAATTTTCAAGCGATTGTTTAAATTATCATTTTGACAAAACCAAAGTCTTACAGACCTGCCGAGTTGATTTTTCAACAATCCTGCTTTTAGAAGATAAACCAAAATGAAGAAACTTTATTCATACAAGTGCTGTATTTAATTTACAAATTTTGAACTTTATCGTAATAAATGAGTTTTTGGATTGGAAAGTCATCCTTTAAGCTTATTATAAGGATGAGGCCGGATGAATGCAAGGTCTTTTGTAGCAACTCGAGGTCATTCACCTAATTACTGACCTACTCAATATTTCGTCGAGATCGGTTCTGATACGCCGGCTTAAGAATATCTGATATTACGTCTGACATCTTATATAATTCTAAATGAATAACTTATGTCATGACGTCATGAAAATATTTCCGCCTTATTACCTATACGTAACATTTTTGCTCTGTTTTAAAATAAATTCTTACTCACTTTGTTAATTGTATATTGATTTGCTAATTGAAAGAATAGCACTTAGTTTCCGCAGTAACGACCGCACGTTTATTGCTAGGTGATCCCTATATTTCATACATTCCAGTTTTTAGTATAGGATAGGAGATTCATTTATACAATTAAAACTTCGCATTCGTTTTTCCAAGTGGAGGGCAGCGCTTGTGATGTTCCCACCTTATGAGGTAGTTTATGTGTTTCAGAGAATTAGGTCTGGCGATAATTTGGAGATATTTACAAAATACATTACCTATTCCCAAAATACAAAGACAAAACAAAAAATCACGTTCATTAGTATTATAAGATACTAGCTGTACCTGTCCGCTTCGCTGGGCATTTAAAATTAACATTATTATTTCTCACAAAGGTTCTCATCATTAACGCCCTCTCAACTGGTGTAGGGTGTCCAACACTCAAATAAATATTAGCCTATCCATTAAGTGCATGTATTTTCTATAAGGATACCAAGTTTCAAGTCAACCGGATGAATGGTTCAGTAGTTATAGCGGAACATCCTTAAAAACCACTGTAGTTATAATATATTAGTAATAGATTACGAGTATGTGCGATACTTAACAAGGACTGTTTTTAATAAACATGGCATAACAAACCAATACTTCACAAATTATTTATTACTCAAGTTTCTTACAGCTTAGTATTAAAATAGATGACCTCCTGAAGCTGATTACGATGTCAAGAATGTTCTCGTCTTGTTATGAGAACTAGCCAGTACCAGTTACCGGGACAAAAAAAGAAAGTTTGGTTCAACTAAAACGCATTCTGTTTCTAATATTAGAAAGAGAAAACTTTAGACGAGTTATATAAAACCTGAACTAAAAGATTTATAGAAGACCGATTTTAAGCCGCTGCAAATTATGTAATATTATTTGTTATCTTACGTGAAAAATACAAATCCCACTATAACGTCATCATAGTTCGCTTAAGATACTGCTGCACAAACTAAAATAATTGTAAACAATGTTCGAGTACACTTCATGGTGAAATAATAACATTCTGTAAAAAACGAGCATTTTTACTTATTTTCGGATTTAGATAATAGGAAATATCGTGCGCCCGCACGAGTATAAATCATGTGACTATAGTATATATATATGTGACTATAGTATAGTATGCTCATGTGACTAACTTGCTTATTTTGGCCACGAAATATTTTTTTGTGATTACAATAATATTTAATTGAGAGTTCAATTTTATATCTCAAGGGGAAAGAGCGCGTTGATGCGGTATTTGTGTGGTATCTATTTTTTTTTATTGCCCTTGTAAGCAGACGAGCATACGGCCCACTTGATGGTGAGTGGTTACCGTCGCCTATGGACTTCAGCAATGCCAGGGGCAGAGCCAAGCCGCTGGCTACCGATCTATTGGATTCGGTAACTAACTCTCTTCTCTCTCGCGTCGTTTGCTCACTGACCATCATGTTTCGACAGGATTTTGTTTTTTTATTATGTCTTTCCAGTGTTTTCGAATATAGTGTGCTGCGGTTTTGAACAAATTCGAAGCGACTGTCGGTAGGTATGACCGGGTAAATGAGAGAGCTCGCACCCACGTGGCCACAGTGGCCCTAATCGCTGAAGTTGTCGCGCGTGGCAAACATAGGAGCCCCATTCAGTACCATCGACCCCACCACTGCATCGGGCCCCTCAACGTTCGGCAACAGGTGACTCAGCGAGCCGGTGGCCACCATCAGTCAGAGACCCAATCTTTCAAAGTGAGCACGGAAACTCCAACGACCGTCCAGTACGAGACTGTGGTACCGCAATCCAGTTGCCTTGATTTCGACGCGGGCGAATCGGATCTCGAGGTGGGTTCCATGAAGCGACACTGTCCGTGCCCTGTGAAACAACAAGGCCTGGGATTTATCGAGCTCCATCTCCATACCCAGCTTTCGGATCCTTCCGATGACGAAGGCCCCAACCGAGCAAGTAAGACGGACAGACTCGCGAAAATCCTTCCCCCAGATCACGACCAAAGTGTTGTCCACGTAACAAACTACGATCAAACCCGGTGGAGCAGTGCGAAGGGTGCCCCGCAGGACCTAGTCGTAGGCGACGTTCCACAAGAAAAGGACAAGGACCGACTTCTGTGGAACACCACGCTCGACGGGTAGCAGAGCATCGCGCCACCGTGCCCCCTGCACACGACTGACCTGTTCTCGAGGTAGGTCCCGATCAGTCGACGGATATACGCAGGGTCGCCGTGATACTCCAGCGCCCATACGACTACCGACCAGGGCAGGGTGTTGAAAGCATTGGCGATGTCCAGTGACACCGTCAGTGCAACCCTGCCCCGGCCGACATCCTCATCAGAGAGGGAGCGCACGCGCATCTTTGCGTCGATGGTCGAGTGGCCCTCCTTGAATCCGAACTACTCTGACAGATTGGGACCCAACCCGGTCAAGTGCTGGACGATGCGGGCGGCCACCACCCCCTCGAGCAGTTTTCTCCGTTCGTCCAGCAACACGATGGGGTGGTGCGCTGTAGGTGAGCCTTCAAGGCGTCTCTACTTCCCCACCAGAACAAATCTGCCCATCTTCCACTACTTCGAAAATCACCCCGACTTGAGGCAGGCTTCAAAGAGCCACAACAGGTGGTCCCCAACGGCACCGAAGGCCAAAATCCAGACCTGGCCGTGAATACCGTCAGGGCCGGAGGCTGCGTCTTTCCTCGACATCCTGGACACGGCCGCACGAATTTCCTCCTCCAAGATGCTTGAAGGGTCCATCTAATGGGGGCAACAGCATTCACCTAACCGCGTGGCGGGTAGCCTATGGAGGTGGACTCGAAGTTCCTCTCCATTTGCGGGAACAGCCCTGAGACAATCTCCCGCAGCTGCCTAGACTGGAGACGCTCCTTCACTGGGAGCATCCATGGCCGCAATTTGTTGTGGACCGTTTGGTACGGGTGCCTTCAGCGATCCTGGTCGAGCGTCCCTAGGAGTGTCTTCATGATTTGAGACTTGGCTTCGCTGATGGCCTGTCGCAGTTCCTCCTGCTTCTGACGGCAGTCGGAATACAGCCGGACCGCCGCCTCCGCGAAGTCCGCATCGCGAAGATCGCAGTCCTATCGGAGGAGCGCGACCTCGGGCGTCCATCAATACGTACCGCCATGAAGAGTGCGACCACTGATTTGGAGCATCGCAGAATCGTACCCCGAAACCAGTCAGGCTCTAACTCCACGTCTACTAAGCGCGCCCACGCGGTCACTGTAGGGGGGAGGGGGGTATGTGTGACTTGACGGTCTATAGATGTTGAGAGCAAACCGTGGGCCCCAGGGTGTTTTAGGGCCCTATCTACCAAAGGACTCCCCTTGCACTTTTTCACCCGACGTCAGATCTCAACCTGGTATCAGAACTCAGGCGGTCCGCGTCGCCGTGGTCGTTGTCGTCGCCGAACATATTGTGAAAGAGCAGCCGGATAGTGATTGATCACGTTCCGATCTGGCAGGCTGGTTCAGGTCCAGCGGGGTATTTCGAAACACCAGCGACATTGCTTGGGACAGCCTAACAGCCTAACAGGCCGACGTAGAATGGTCAACTATCGCCTCGATGACTCGTCGGTCGGACGTCCTAGAAATGGCACCGCGAGTCTGGTTGCAGTGTTGACCGCGGGAGCCCGCCTACTTTGACCGGGACTTGACACCGGGTGAAGATCAGACGTCTGGTGAAAGAGTACAGCAGAGTCGTCTAGTGGGCAAGGTCCTAAATTTCGTCCTTAATATCTGCAGACCGTAAAGTCTCATAAACCCCGAGGGGTCTTAGGCGTGGACGCCTAGTACGAGGTTCAACCCCTGCCCCAAAAAAATGTTTGATGAATTCCAGCCACCCAAATAGCTGATTTTTTAAGCGTAAATTTAATACCGTAGACCATATTCATACACTGCGGCAGTTGTACAAAAGACCGAGGAATATGAAGGGTTCCGTCGACAGAATAAAACAGTTGCTTTTTTATTTTATTTTTTTATTTCTTAGATGGGTGGACCAGTTCACAGCCCGCACGGTGTTAAGTGGTTACTGGAGCCTATAGACATCTACAACTTAAATGCATCACCCACTTTGAGTTTTTTTTTATTGCTTAGATGGGTGGACGAGCTCACAGCCCACCTGGTGTTAAGTGGTTACTGGAGCCCATAGACATCTACGACGTAAATGCGCCACCCACTTCTAAGGTCTCAAGTATAGTTACAACGGCCGCACTACCCTTCAAACCGAAATGCATTATTGCTAGGCAAGGTGGTGGTACCTACCCGTGCGGACTCACAAGAGGTCCTTCCACCAGTTATTACGCAAATTTTAATTTTGCGGGTTTGATTTTTAATCACACGATCTTATTCCTTCACCGTGGAAGTCAATCGAGAGCATTTGTTCAGTAAGTATTTCATTAGACAAATTGGTAGCCGCCTTCGAGATTCGGACACCGTTGCATCGCTAGCTACGCAACGAATACAGCGGACGTCTTATTCTTTAGGACACCACGACTTGAAGCTTATCTTATCCTTAACATTAATATCGCGTGGCTTTATTCTTATGCAGCGTGTAAACGAAATTATCACATTTCCCAGACTACTCAAATGTTTTGTTTGTTTCCTGCGAGCTCATACCAATTTAGTGGATGATTTTATAAGTTTTCCGTTTTTGGCTATTCATTACAAAACCCTAAAGTATGTTCGAATTAGTTATTTATAAAAATAATTCAGCGTAATTTATGATGCGTATTTCTCTTATGTTAGTGTAGGATATAATTAAAAGAGCTTATAATTATTTTATTTAATGCAAATTCTGAAGACCCGAAATTAAGAAAATTCAAATTTAGCTTGTGTTAGTAGAAATAAATAAAAATATACTTCAAACGTATAATATAATAACGTGAAAAAGCCAATGATAAAGGTGATTAAGGCTAAAGGATACCATTGTAATAATATCTGTTTGGCCAATGTGCCCATCTTGATCATATATTTACATAATATATGTAGTTTTTAATTAGGTATCATCAATGAAAAATGAAATGTAGTAACTGTTAGTTATTTATTATTCTGCAAAGCAGGTGTGTATTGTGTTCTAGTTTGGGCCATCTACATACGCAGAATAGGCCGTATCATAATTATTTCTTGACATAATGGGGTGTGTGGTGGGCAATCGTGCAGAGAGACCGCGCAGCACGAAATGATGACAGTTCCGCCGAGACGTCTTCACTCTTCCTAAGTCAGGCAACGAATCACAGAACACTATTACTTCTAGCGAAGCAACGAATATACTTCGATTCCACTCGAGCAATGACACCTCGAATCTGCCGAAGCACACCACCCGAATCGACCCGATGTTTGACGAGTAGTTGCGGCTCGCATTCCCTAGGTGGGACGTGTTCGCTTCGTATGTCGTGTCCGGATGCGACAATAGATATTAGTAGCTTTTGCCCGCGACTTCGTCCGCGTGGAATAGTTAGTTTGACATAAAGCTAAATTTTACCCCGCTCTTCATTTACGTAGAATATCATTATTATAAAAACGCCTTCACAAATAATGCTTTATTTTAGAACAAATTTGGTTAGCATAAAATCGTTATAGAGAGTCAACATTATTTTAGCGAAACTTTAACCGTTCCCGCAGTGCACACAGTGGAAGCTCTCAAAAGGGAAAAAAACCCGATTTTTAAAATATTCTTTATTGGTGCTCTGCTTGCATTGTCTTAGCGTGATGTTATATAGTCTATAGCCTTCCTCGATAAATGGTCTATCCAACACTGAAATAATTTTTCAAATCGGAACAGTAGTTCCTGAGATTAGCGCGTTCAAACAAACAAACTCTTCAGCTTTATAATATTATAAGTATAGATTATATAACATCGGTTCCAACACATTGTCTTATCACAACTTTATTTTTAGTTTCTTATCACAACATCACTTACAAGTCGTAAAGTGAGTGCGTAGTCTTTATTTAATCACCGTTTATTCGTTATCGTTCAAAAACTGCTTACGCAGAAATCGTTTACAAGCAGTTTATAATTATTGGATTTCCATATAAAGATATATAGGTATATCTCAGTTTATCGTATGCGGTATGTCGTCCATTATTTATTTATACTTGTCATATTTTCTTTCCGAAAAAGCTACCACACTAGTTACACGAAATGCATTACAAAGCCTTCTGTATTTAAATTTTCATTTGTTTTCAGTTCGTTTCAAGCGTGAAATCAATTTGTGCATTGAAATTTTAATGTTAAGTTTTTATTTAAAAATTTTGCTTCGCATTCTGCGCTGCATTGGTGCCGCGAATCGATTGCCCACTGCAGTCACACTAGCGACCTCGACCACCTGGTGAGCACGCAATCTTCATGTTATAACTGCGTAGTACGAGGACTATTATTTAAGTGTAGTTTTACACTACAACGGCTGCGATACGAATGCACCGGGCGCTTTTGCTACGACGACTAGAAAACTCTCAAATAGATAACAATATTACGAAGGAAATGCGTGTATTCATGAATGTCTTTCATAATGAGGTAATTACATTCTTTTATAAAAATCGGATGACAAAATATAAATTTGTAAATTACGACTGGTAAGATCAATTATTATTGTAAGTGACTGGAGCTGACGGTTTTCTTAAAAAATGGCCATATTGATAATTAATCTGAATAATAATGTGATATTTTTTATAATAGGTTACAAAATGCATGTTTGAAAAAATTATGTTCTCCTTATTTTAAAGATAATTCACGTAAATGCGAGAACGATATTGCTTTGTTATAATTATTAAAATTTAGTATAAAACATGAGGTCATCACATTCAGTGAAATTTCTTAAAAATGCTAATTTAATTTTAAGTGCTCAACTTACATAACTGTTTAGTATCCTGCGTTCTAAAATTTTTAATTAAATTAATTATTTTTTTATGAGACCAGGAAATCCTAGAAATATTAATAACTATCAATTTAATTTAATATTTATTTACCGAAATTGCAATCGTAACTGGATTACAAATTCGAAAATGCCACTTTTTTATTATTTGTTGTGTATATATTATAACTAAAGATAAATTTATTATTAAGCAACAACAAAATACTATATATTATACCTACTCTAGGTTGTACCTCCATGTTATCTGCAGGTAATAATATCACTGTATTAAATACAACAATCCATCAAATCTTTGTACGAAGAAGTCACGGGTTTTAGTTTGTGAGAAACGGGCTAAGGTCATGATGGTATATTTTTTAAATTGCTAAGATGGATGGACGAACTCACGGCCCACCTGCTGTTGTTAAGTGGTTACCGGGGCCTGTAGACATCTACAACGTAAATGCCGCCACCTACCTTGAGATAATAGTTCTAAGGTCTCAGTTTGTACAGTACAACGGCTGCCTCACCCTTCAAGCCGAAACGCATTACTGCTTCGTGGCTGAAATAGGCAGGGTGGTGGTACCTACCCGTGCGAACTCACAAGTCATCCTACCACCAGTAATTATGCAAAAAATAATTTTGCGGGTTTGATTTTTTATTACACGATGTTATTCCTTTACCGTCGAAGTCAAGGCTGAATATTTGTTAAGTACGTATTTCATTAGAAAAATTGGTACTTGCCTGCGAGATTTGAACACGGTGCATCGCTAGATACGAATGCACCGAATGTCTTCTTATCCTTTAGGCCACGACGACACTACATACTATAGAATTGATTGATTTTATGCTTCAATATGGGTGGCGGCATTGTCATTTTTATGATCTCAGGTAATTTTCTGACCATCCATTTATCTAAGTAAACCACTATCTTCATTTGATAAAGCACGTGGCATTTTAATTCGGTATTGAATTGTTTTGATAATTTGTGATATTATTATATCAGAGATTTTAACCACATTAAGTGCGTGAAAGATAGTGCTGGAAGAGTGTTAACAAATGATGTGGAAATAAGAGATAGATGGAAGAGGTATTTTGAAAGGTTGATGAATGAAGAGAATGACTGGAGTGGTGAACTGCAAGATGTTCCGATAAATACTGGTGTAGTAAGGGAAATAAGTATGCAAGAAGTACGAAAGGCTGTACAAGATATGAAGAATAGAAAATCTACTGGACCAGATGGTATCCCAATAGAAGTGTGGAAGTTTCTGAAAGCGGATGGATGCACGTGGCTGACTTTATTCTTCAATAAATTGTGTCAAGAAGAGGCCATGCCTGACGAGTGGTGCAAAAGTTCACTCGTGCCTGTATTTAAGAGCAAAGGTGACATACAGGTATGCGACAATTATAGAGAAATAAAGCTCATGTCACATAGTATGAAAGCTTGGGAGAAAGTGATAGCGAGAAGAATGAGAGATGAGAGTGAGGTATCACAGAACCAATTCGGGTTCATGCCGGGACGCAGTACAACGGACGCCATTTTTTCCCTGCGCCAATTGTGCGAAAAATATCGCCGTGCAAGTAAAAATGTGCACATGGTGTTTGTTGATTTAGAAAAAGCGTATGATAGGGTTCCCCGTGAGGTTTTGTGGTGGAGCATGAAAGTGAAAGGAGTGCCAGGGAAATACCAACGGCTTGTTCGAGCTATGTACGGCAGAGCTAGTACGTACGTACGCTCCGCAGCTGGCGATACCGACGAGTTCAGTGTGGCGGTAGGCTTACACCAGGGATCAGCTTTAAGCCCTTACCTGTTCATCCTAATAATGGATGCCCTAACATCGGACATACAGGAAGAGGCGCCTTGGTGTATGCTGTTCGCCGACGACATTGTTCTCGTTGGAGAGGAAGGGCCTGAAATACAGAGGAGACTGGCAAAATGGAAAGAAAGGTTGGAAAACGTGGGTTTGAAGATCAGTCGAACAAAAACCGAGCACATGTTTTGTGATTTTGGTGGTTCTTCAGACTTCACGCCAATCGCCTTAGATGGTGTATCCCTGTCAGTCTGCTCCGACTTCAAGTACCTCGGCTCTATACTCCAGAACGACGGCAACATAGACCGGGACGTCACAAATCGAATAAACGCTGGTTGGATGAAATGGCGACAGGTCTCTGCAACAGCATGCGATCGTAGAATGCCCCTTCAGCTCAAGGGAAAAATTTACAAAACGATCATTAGACCTGTCATGCTGTATGGATCTGAGTGTTGGGCGACGAAAGTTAAGCATGAAAGAGGAGTGCATGCGGCAGAGATGCGAATGTTGAGATGGATGTGTGGAGTGACAAGAATGGATAAGATAAAGAATGAGTATATCAGAGGAAGTGTGAAAGTGGCCCCGGTAAAAAACAAATTAAGGAGCGGACGGTTAGCGTGGTATGGACATGTGATGCGTAGAGAGAAGATGCATGTGACTAGGAGATGTATGGAAATGGTAGTGCAAGGTAGAGGGGGAAGCGGTCGAGCGAAGAAGACATGGATGGAGTGTGTGAATGACGATATGAGAGAGAGAGGAGTGAGTGTTGAGATGACGGCTGATAGAAGAGAATGGAAGAGAAAAATTAGCTGTGCCGACCCCACCTAGTGGGATAAGGTGGAGAAAAAGAAGATTATGTCAGTGCATATTTACTCCCGAGGGACCTGGGCGGGCCCCCGGCGCGCACTCTCCGTGGCCGGGGGCTCCGTCTGTGGGGGAGTTTTGCTGGACTTCCACCGGGCGCGTCCGTAGGTAGCGGATAATGGGATCCTCTGGGAACAGTCCCACTCCCAGAGGTATCGTCCGGTCTTTTTCGTTGCAAGGATTCCTAGGTGTTAGGTAGGTAGGTTAGGTGTAGGGGTAGGGTAGCCTAGTTAGGCTTTGCAACGAAAGAGATCCGATGACGCGGACTAAAACCAGCAGGGGGAGTTGCGGGCTCTCCACGCCCTTCACTCACTGAAGGGTGTTCCTCCTGGAGAGGCTCGGGCTCCCTCTCTTTTCCCCTTTCTTCCCCCTTTTTGTTTTTCTTCGGGTCACGTCCGACCCGTTTCGGACGTAACCCATGGGCCACTTTTGGCCTTCCTTTCGATGGAGAAGTGAGCCGGCGTTGCTTACGCATCTTCCGGCCGCTGGTCGCCATGTCCCCGGCTTCGGCTACAGGGGCAAGCCCTCCAGAGCGGGGTACCGGTATACCGGCGTGGCTTCGTCGTTGTTGCTCTTTTGAGCGTCGGGCGGTGGTCTGCCGTGTTGCTCGTTGCACTCGGCGGGACGCCGGCCAACCCGTAATACTCACCGCGTGGGGGACGGGGGCCGCTGCCGCGAGGCACGAGGCCGCGAGGACGTAAACCTCTTTAAAAAATGCCCCAATTCTAAGCTCTGGTGCCCGGCGATGGGATGAATGGCTGGAGGGAGTCCAGTCCCGAGGGTACCAACCAGACCCCAGGGGACCGACCCCTGGTTAAACAAAAAGGAATAATGAAGAAATGGCAACTGTTAAAAATGTATTACCCCAGGAGGGTACCGCAGCTCCAAGGTGGAGCGCGCGAGACCGCCCCTCGCTCATGAGGCTAAGGGAAGCACGCCTGTGAAGGCACCCCGCAGGAATGTGCAGCCCGCTGTGAAAACATACAGCGGGAAAAAGAAGGCTACACCCGCGCGAGCTCCCGCTGCGGCTGCACCTAAACCCGCGGCTGCGGGGGCGCCGGCACCCACGGCCCCTGCATCAAAACCGGTGTCCGCTCCTGCCCCGTCCCAGCCTGCGAAGGCAGCGCCTGGCAGGAGCCGAAACAAAAAGAAGGGGCGGACTAACGCCGCCAAACCGGCACCGACCCCCCAGCCCCGCCCACTGACCCCAGCCCCGGCCAACATGGACGAGGCCTGGACGACGGTGGTGCGGCGAGGGCCCAAAAAGGTTGCGGCGCCTGTCGCGCCGCGCCCCAAGCCCGCCCCTACGGCCGCCGCTCCCCGCCAAGAGGGTCGAGCGGAGCCTAGGGGCCGAACTGGACGAAGGAGGCCGCGCGCCCCACGGTCGGCTGCAGTAGTCGTGGAGCTGCTGCCGGCCGCCAAAGAACGGGGCATCACGTACCACGACGTGATGACCCAGGCGCGCGGCGGCGTAAATGTGGACGCCCTCGGCGTGGAGGGTGGCCTGAAGGTCCGGCAGACGGCCAACGGGGCCCGCCTGGTAGAATGCCCCGGCGCGAATTCTAGCGCCGCGGCAGAAAAACTGGCGGTCCGTCTGCGGGAAATCCTGCCGGACCCCCAGGTGGTGCGCATCACGCGGCCCGTAAAAATGGCGGAGGTGAAGATTACGGGCCTCGACGAGTACTGCAAAAATGATTTATGAATGATTTACGAATTGAAATCTTCAAAATTTTCATCGTTGCTCCGAAATTTCGATGATATCGTTAACTTAGTCGACGCTCTAGTAGTTTTATTTATTATTCTTTGTTAGCCTGGTAAACCTGACACCTAAACAAGAGCGAATCTGCATACAATACTTAAATATACAGGCAAAGATTAAGGTCAGTGTCGAACAAAACGCGGTCCTTTGTGTTGCATTGTGTATATTAACTCCAATTCCTTACACCCGTTAGGCGTGTAAATAGAATGATGGCTTTTTTTCCAAAATTGTGAGATTTCGTTATTTAACTATGATAATTACATCAGATTACATAATTACTACAATAACTATAATAAAAAAAAAAAATTGTTTTTTAACCTTTTTTTTCATTGCCCTTGTAGGCAGACAAGCAAACGGCCCACCTGATGGTGAGTGGTTATCGGCGCCCATGGTCTTCAGCATTGCCAGGGGCAGAGCCAAGCCGCTGCCTACCAATACCTTATGTGCCCTATACTTTATTCCTCTCTTTCGTCGTTATACTCTGGGTAGAGTGGACGCGACTGTCATATGTATTCAGCGGTGTTAAAATTTTCACTAATTAACTGTAGGGTAGCTATTATTCTAATGTAATTCAGGCTTCAACTTCTCACGGTAGATTGTGGGTAGGTAACTCTTGGTTTTTTTTCCTATCTATGCTGATAGCCTTGAGACGCTATTTCTGCTTTATCCTAGCGGGTAGGTGAGCTCTCGGGCTCACACTGGAGGTGTTGCTTTCACTGGCTCTAGCAAGCCCATTGCTTCGCGGAATTTACCACCGGATCGGAAACGCGATCCACTGAAAAGATTCGGCGAGAAACTCAGTGGGCTGCGTCTATGGGTTAATTTACTCGCCGAGCCCTTCGGCGCAAGCGACGGGTTCGGCGTGGACGGTGACCCTTGCTTGAGGCACCTAAAAACCGTTAATGGATCGGGAGGATCCGTTATGACGTGTTTAGGGCGACGTCGACTGCTTACCATTCGGTCCACAGGATCGGGTTAGGTAACTCAAGGTAGCATTGAAGTTCTAGTCTCTACAGTCTCAAGTCAGCCAGAACCTTAACTTTTTAAGTGCCTTAATAAAAATAATCATTCGCTTTTAATTCCAGAGCTCCGATAGCAGCATATTATTAAGGATTCACATTTCTGTGGGAAAATAAGTTGTAAATTCAACAAAGTTAGTCGCCTTTTTTCCAGGTAGACCCTACCGTTTCTTTGATATTTAAATATGAGCATATAAATGTATGCTTTTGTTATATTAGTATTAAGTGATAGTCTCAATGTTAAAAGTTATGTGTCTGTACGTACAATAATGTTAAAAAATAAAAGTGCAGTTATCTGGCATCAAGCGATGGGACTTTGTCGTTGTTCTATTCTTATAGTTAGGTACCATTTCTAGATTAGACGACATTGGTAATTCTGCATTACACACACATCATGTAGTAAAAGGCAAAATCGAAATTTGTAAATAATTGTTTCTGCTAGGCGGGTATTGTAAGCCTACACGGGTAGGTTCTACCATCCTGGCTAATACTACCACGAAGCAGTCATGCGTACCCATTTGAAGGGTATTTTCATTATAAATTGCAAATGAGACTTCGACTTCATATCTCAGGATGGGCGGCCCTCAACTTGTGTTTTTTCCTGTAACTACTTATTACCAGTTGGGTTGTAAATTCGTTTACCATTCTAAGCAACTTATAAAAGTCTTATAATTTAAACATTTATGAGAGATTAAGCAAACGAAGTCGCAGACATATAGTAATTGTTGATTTAATCAAATGTTCACACGGATGAGTCAAGCGTCGCAATGTGCGGGCGTGTTCACACAGCGCGATTCTCGATACTGTAGTGCTAAACCGGCACATTCTCGGATCAATGAGAATCGTGTGACACAACACCTGCGCTTCTTTGATAGTCGAGGTAATCATTATTGCTATGTCATACTTTCAAAAATTTACATTCTAAATCCCTTATGAAAATTAGCGTTCGTTTTTTCCAAAAGTGAAGAACTCATCAATAGTGACACGTTAAAAAAACTATTCCCGAGGGATACGTTTTTGTTGAGTGTAAAAGTACATAATATTAATTAATTAAGGTTAGGGACACATTATGAACCTGGCTGTTCATAAAGGAGATGCGTTTTTGTTTGAATTGTGAGACATCCGTACAATACAGTTGAGACTTCGACCTCATGCCTCAAGATGGATGGCAGAATTCACGTTATGCACTTTATTGGCAGATGAATTATATTTGCAGAACGGTTACAGAGTGATTCCAAATATTTATGAATAAGAGCATAATAAGAAGCATTTAAGAGCATAATAAGAATTTATTCAGGTATTACTGTTAGTATTGTTGCCTTGGCTGGTGTCTTAACAAGTAGGTCGAGGAATAAATGACAAAAAATTGAAAAACTCGTACAAAGCGAACTATACTAGAATTTTATTCATAATTTTTTGGCATGGAGAAATTGCTGGTGTTTTGGAAACCACTTAGGGCTTAGAGTACTGGATTAGAAGCCTAGCGGGCTGATGTAATAAATACTAAGTATCACGTATAATACTAAGTATCACGATAAAGTGTCTCACTCTATCTATGTACCGAGGGATACAAAATTGAGTTATACCCATAATATCATCGATTAACTATTTCAAAGAATGATCACTTCTGCACAGATTTATAGTTGCAACGAAAGTTATAATTTCAGTCATAGGATTGGTGTATATTAATTTTTTTTTATTAGATATTAGGGTTTAATTATTGAGATATTAGGGTTTAAAGTATGAAATTGTCGATTTGTACTGAAAAATTGAAATTAGTTTTTTTTTTCATTTAACATATTTGGTTAATCAAAGTATCTAACATTATTATCTATACATTGCTGCCATCTAATAGGAAGGTCATTTATGTTTTTGCGATAGAACTCTGGTAGGTAATCAAGATTCTATAAAATGTGTGAAAGCATTCTGTACTGCCTCCTGGGAAGAAGACTTTTTATCACTTACAAAACTGTCCAAATCACGAAAAAATTATAGTTTACCGGAGCAAGGTTTGACGAATGTGGAGGATGTCGAATGGTTTCTAATTGCAGTTCCTGTAGAGTTAACACGGTTTCTCGGTCTCGCGTTATCATGGACCAATAATGGTGAAGATCGATTCATGAGTCGGGGCTGTTTCATTGCAAGTTTTGCTATCATTGTTAGGAGCTCGGCAAAGTAGACATCTGCCGTTACTGCTTAACCAGATCGGAGAAAGTTATAGTGAATAGCACCATGCTGAGACCACCAAACAGTTACTTTTTATTGGACACTGTTGCGGCGTTTGACCTGGGGTCAGCCATTGCATTTTTCGTTTATGATTATCGTGAAGAATCCACTCTTCATCACGTGTCTTCCACCATATTCCTTTATTTCTGTATCGGTTCAATAAGGCAATACAAGTTTAAGCACGCGTCTCTTTCTGCAGATCAGTCAAATCATGAGGCACCCATTGTTCATATTTTTTTATTTTATTGATTTGACGCAAATGAGTGAAACTTTTGGGAAGGTAACATTGAACCATGCCGCTAATTCCTAGGTAGTTTGGTTCGGATCGGCTTCCATCATCTCTTTCAATACATTACTATTCGCATGTGTGAGCGGTCTTCCACGTGGTTCGTTTTTCAAATCAAAATCAAAATTTCCACCACGAAAGGGTTTAAGCCAAAATCACACAGTACGTTCATTAGCAGTCCCCTCTCCAAACGCAACATTTAAACTCAAAGTTCAATCCTCGAAAACATCCACAAAAAACTGGGAGATTCATCTCCAAACTAATTTATTTTATTTTTCAATTCTTATTATTATTATTATTATTTTTACTTTTAGCCATTCTTAACTATAATACTAAATTGTGTATTTTCATGGGTATTTATATATTATTACTTTACATGTATATTATATTGTGTGTAATTATTATATATTTTACTGTTTTATACATAGGTATATTAAATTGAAGTATGTTTCTTTATGCAAACAAAGTAATATGTAATCTATATAAGTACTTATATTTTACATTATGTGTATTCTATAATACTGAGATATTATTTTAAGGAAGATTTTTGTTTTGATTTTGTTCTTTTTTTGGCTAATGTTGTTGTTTGTTATTCTTTTGTTAATGCACCTACCATGCATTATCTCTGCACCACCCTATGGTCGACTGGAAGAGAATGCCCATGGCATTAAGTCCGCTTGTGTACAAGTTTTGTTTTGTGCATAAAATATAAATAAATAAATAAATAAACATTGATATTGCGAGCTGCAGTGCAGCTGAGTGCAGATTCTGCAGCGTTAGTTCCGCGTCGGAACTCGTCTTCAAAAATCACTCGGATTTTCGAAGCGTCCATCTTTCTTAAGGAAGCTGAATAAAAAAAACAAGTGAAAGTTGATAATCGAATGTTTTTTATTTATTTTTTTATTGCCTAGATGGGTGGACGAGCTCACAGCTCACCTGATGGTGAGTGGCTACTCTTCCCTATGGACGTCAGCAATGCTAGGGGTCAGATCCAACCTGTCGTCTAAAGGCGTGTGTTGTGTTGTCTCTTGTCTAAGCTACTTTATTACTATTTTTAATAGCATTAGATAAATGAAAAAAATCTTTTAACATGAACAACCATGGAGGGCAAATAAAATGTATCTCTAATTATATCCATACTGTATACAGGTCATTAAACTTTTCCGAAGACATTGTAAAAACCGGAATATTAAATATCCAAAAAAACACTAATATATATATATATATATATATATTGGCGTCTTTGCACACATAGTTGATCCAGCCCGATCCCTATTTACTATTTGATCCACCTTTGCACGCGAATAACGTTGTTCCGTTTCGACATATTTTGCCCAGAGTGGCAACGTTGCATTTTGTTTTGCGATGTTGCCAGATATATTCCATATAAAAAGTATCTACTCCAGTTTTCACTTCGTCGAAAGTTTAGACAAATGTGAATCCGTAACGGCTATTTTTATTGTACTCACTCGTAAAATTTGGATCCGATATATGCCATAATTACAGCACTGAAGTTGATCCAGTATAATATATATATTAGGACGAAACGGTTAACTTCTGATCCGCGATAGGGGTGGGCAGCGCGGGCCTGTGCGAGACGGTCAACAGCTTATTTTTCTTANGTTTTAAAACACAAAATTATTATATTGTCACCAAAGATTTGGATTAACAATTAATAATAACAGAATGTGTTGCCGCTAACCAATTGTGTGGCACTTAATAAAATCCTGCGTTCTCATTGGTCCATTTGAATCGGATCAACACGTGTAAAATTCCAAAAAGGTGGATTTGTATAAAAATGGCATAATTATTATTCTTAAATGCGGCGACACTAGTTGATCCCTTTGGAGCCACATACGGATGGTGAACATATAAAGGATCAAATAATACTGCCCGGATCAACTAGTGAAAATGGATCAAACAAAAACTACTTGTACGGCACGTTTGATCAACTAAGTGTGGATTGGGATCTATATATATATATATATATATATATATATATAAATGAATTGCTGTTCGTTAGTCTCGCTAAAACTCGAGAACGGCTGGACCGATTTGGCTAATTTTGGTCTTGAATTATTTGCGGAAGTCCAGTGAAGGTTTAAAAGGTAGATAAATATGAAAATGCTCGGAATTAAATAAAAATAACAATTTTGTTTTTCCTTTGATGTGTCCCCCGTCGGACCGATTCTTTTTGTTTGTTTTAAGTTTATTTTATACAAAAGTTTAGGTCTTTTATTTATCGATTGAGGCAGTACGAAGTCTGTCGGGTCAGCTAGTAATAATATAAATACACAAAACGACACCAAGAATGCTTTGTAGTCGTTGTAGCCTAAAGAATAAGACGTTCCGTGCAAGCGTATCTAGCGAGGCAACGATGTTCGAATCCCACAGGCAAGTTTTTCTAATGAAATACGTACTCAACAAATTTTCATGATTGACTTCCACGATGAAGGAATAACATCGTGTAATAAAAATCAAACGGAGTCCATAAGGATAGATATCTGCCTATTTCTACTGTGAAGCAGTAATGCGTTTCGGTTTGAAGGGTTGGGCAACCGTTGTACTGTAAAAACGGAGACCTTAGAACTCATATCTCAAGGTGCTCTCTAACACCAGATGGGCGGCAAGCTCCTTCACCCATCAGAAATAAAAAAGAACAACGAACCCGCTAACCTCGTCGTTAAAGCCGCAAGCAACCAGAAGACTTTGGCAAACAGAAAAAGCTCATAACCAACCTGGCTGGTCACCGTGCAAGATTATGACAATAAACCTCCAACAAAAATCACTGCTACACAATTATAGAGTTAAACTGTGTTTATAATTTAATAAATATACGAACTATTGTCACTTTACGTACCTAACGAGATATCGAAGAGGCGGTTTTTGGACTGTACTGTTATTAAATTATAGGCTTTTAAATATAAATTGCAGACTTATAAAAGGTACAAAGGAAATCGCATCTATGGTACCTAGTAAATCTGCAAAGGTAATGCGTAAATGTTGTCAATCTAATTAAACTTTATTTTTCAAACTGCCATAAATATGCAGTAAGTATGTCAAGAATTGCATGAAGCAAGTTAGTCGACATGCAGTGACTATAGTAGTTGCGTGTGCTTAACGCTTGCATTTAGGTTTCCACTGGGTCAGATTTTTTTTATCAGGACCTTTTTGGGTAATAGCTGCAATTTTGATTTGAATTATTTTATTGTATTTTTAAATCTGTCTAAATATGAACAGTTTAAATTGTTTTTTTAGAAAACTGTTCGTTAAACTACAAGACGTTTGAAGCACAGGTTGAATATTGTTATCAGTAAGACATTAATGTGATTAACATACTTGTTATTTCGCTTTTGTCGGTGTAAAGCGTTTGTACGAGTTAACAATTTAACCATTATTAACCAAAATCATTAGTTCAATTTGCATAGTGAAAGATAAAAATATTAAAACAAAACTCTAAAGACAATTACAATATATTGAATTTGTTATTGAATTTTATTATCATAAAACGTATTAGGTCTGATTTCCATATGACAAGTTCATATACGAGGAGTGAAATCATCGTATTAGATTAGGTCTTGCAAGAGTACCTCGGATGGCTATCGCCTTCAAATATTTACACAATACTTTTATCTTTCATCTACTAGGCGATGTTGAAAACCTAAAAGAAGCGAATGGTATGACTCAGTATATTATTGAGGATCTTTTCATGTGTAAAGCAGCCCTAAGATATAAAATTTAACTATTTCGCACTAGTAAAAACCCAAGCTTGAAAAACGCATAAAGAATAAAAACTTTAAGGAGTCTTACAGGTAAGTAGAATTACAATACATGATTAGACATGTGCCGCTAAACTTTTAAAAGTACCTTTTAACTTTTTAATATTGAGAAGGAATAATTTTGTAGAAATGAAAGATAGAATATTAAACATTTTAAACTATTTAAATATATATTAGTTAATATGAGAAGTGTTACATAGTTTTTGATTTATAGCACATCAGCATTAAGTAACTTGTGTACTCTTAGGACTATGTTTCAAAACATTGAAAACATGAAGCGTGAAGGAAATCCAAACGTGAATACGCTTGATGGCTTGTTAAATAAAATTGAAACGTTAATGACACTAGCTAGTTCAATCTCAAGATGCCCAAAAGGCTTAAAAGAAAATTAAGGTGCCCCGGGGCTAAAACCGGATTTGAACTAGTATCAAAAAATTATGAGTATGTGAAAACGCCGGAAAGCTTAAATAGATAATAATATTTGCTCTATATGAATAAAACTATTAAAAAATAAACAGAATTTGAAAACGAACAACGGGCTGTTTCTACAAAACATTTGCGATATTTCTAAAATTATATTTCAGTTCTTCTTTTAATTAATTTCTATTGAAGGTAGAAGACGCTCCACATGATCGAAACGCGTTTAGTTCTCATCTATATTAATTAGGATCACAAGCAGAAACTAATCCATTGGCTTCCGTAAGGCTCTAGTCCAAAATTGTCCTTGAATTGAGATTGATTTGGTAGATATGGTAGATCTCTATTAGTAAAGTAAATCTCTGAAAGTATCTATTAGTAAAAATATACCACAAATTTACCACAATAAATGTGGTATCTTAAAGAAACAATAGCTAATTAATCCAAGCAGAAACTATTGTATGCACGTGGCATTGACACATAGATTTTTTTTTACAAAAAATTCTAGGAGATACTTACCTACTCGCAAGTAATTATTGTAATATCCAGACAGACGCTAATTTGCATTTTAAAATGTCACTATTTTCAAGGTTTTATTTGAATAGTTAGTAGATAAAACATACAGTAAAACTGCCTCAAATTGGGTTTAATTCCAAATAATTATTCATTGTATATGTTAAAGGTCTGGTAAAGTAGCCATTGTTAATTCTAGGATATTTACTTTATATTATACTTGCAAGTATCTTCATCATACGTTTGTTATCCTGGAGTATAATGGGTTTAGAACCATGCCATTAGAGACTATGCACATTCCAGTAAGTCCTCTAATATAAAATATATTCTCGAGTGCCAATGGTATAAAGCCAGCCATGGGAGACGATTGCTGTTAATCAGCGGTTTAAAATTATAAAATATGCTGCGTTATCGCGCTGTTATCTTTCTACCTCATTACTATTACTACTTCCTACTTAATTTTTTCAATATTTTATAGATAAAATCTGTTAGATAATTATGCTATATGTTTTCGCTAGATGCTAAATACGTACATTTATGTACGCTAAGATGTTGTTCATTTTAACTTACATATACTAAGCACGTTGAAGTTTGAGTTTTCGTGTATATCAAGGTAAATCGAACCAAATGATCAAAAGCAATTTGTCCATATTTGGCAATATGCATTTACCAAGATACTATTTTGCTAAAATCAATGCATTTAATGTGTTGGTGCTCAGATCTTAACATTAAAAATATAAACTTTTTTTTTTTTTTTTTTTTTTTTTTTTTNGTCTTAGAAACACTCGCCTTGCGGCGAGGCCCCAACTTCTCGGACCTGAGCGGTTCTATTGAACACAGGTGGCGATGCGGCACGATTACTGCAGGACAAAGAAAAATCACAACAAAACGGAAATAACAAAAAGAAACAAAACAATTAAACACTTCCAGGAAGACAGTTTGTCGGCAGATGTACCACGAACACAGAAATAACAAAAAGAAACAAAACAAATAAAAACTTCCAGGAAGAGCACTTAGTCGGCAGATGTACCACGAACACAGGCCGCGCGAACAATGGCCGGGCTAACAAAAGCCGGGCGAACAAAGGCCGGGCGATCGAGTGGTCGATGAGCACGTCCGCGCGTGACGGGTGCCTCTATCGGAATGAAATATAAACTATCATCACCTAGTAACTATCTCAAGTCTTATATTCACGAAAGCCATTTAATTACTTTGTAGTATGTTTAAAAAAAATACTATATGTCATTCGGTACTTTACATTTTTATGCGGTTTATATTACTCCTTAAGATATGAACTTTTTCCGATTCTCAAATAGCTATCTTTATCTCGGTGTGCAAAATCACTAGCAGCTACACTACTTTATTTTGTGATGCCACTATTTAGTGAATACTGTAAACTGAAAAAAGGTCAAGTCTAATAGATATCCTGTTTTTGAATTTGTAAAAAATGATAATTGATTACAGTATTACCTAGACACTGTTGCGTAAATACTATTATTGCCCTCAAATCCAGATGTGCACGTGGCCAATTTTCTGGTGAAAGGCTACTCCTACTCGTAGATATTAGTACCTTAATTAGTAGTATTAAGTAGTTGTACCATAGTAACAAATTAGGAAAAAGTAGGTACAGCAAATTTATTGATTATTAAATTTGAGAAATGATAGTGGTTCAAGTATGAATTTGCCGTTATATTGTAATACGTATTTCGAATTGATATAGAACCTTCATGGTTTGGGATTTTTTAGTGAAGCTTTTTACTTCAAATGATATCCATGAGGTCCGTCTTTTAAAAAATGTGCAACATTTGATTATCAGCTTTCAGTAGTTTTTTTATTCAGCTTAGACAAGCCAAATGGATACTTCGAAAATTGGAGTGATTTTTGAATACGAGTTCCGATGTGGAAGTCGTCGTGGCCTAAAGGATAAGACGTTCGGTGCATTCGTGTTAAAACGATGCACCGGTGTTCGAATCTCAGGCGGGTACCAATTTTTCTAATGAAATACGTAGGTACTCAACAAATTTTCACGATTGACTTCCACGGTGAAGGAATAATCATGTAATAAAAATCAAACCCGCAAAATTATAATTTGCGTAATTACTGGTGATAGGTAGGGCCTCTTGTGAGTCCACGCGGGTAGGCACCACCACCCTGCCTATTTCTGCCGTGAAGCAGTAATGCGTTTCGCCATGAACGGTAGGGCAGCGGTTGTAACTATACTTGAAACCGCGGGTGGGTGGGTGGCGCATTTACGTTGTAGATATCTATGGGCTCCAGTAACCACTTAACACCAGGTGGGCTGTGAGCTCGTCTACCTATCTAAGGAATAAAAAAAGAAAATGCTGGTTAGACCTATATTCAGCAGATAGGCAATGTCACACACGAAAACTTACCCCTAAAAAGTCATAGCCACTCTATGACTTTGTTGCCGGTATAATTAATCACAACTTCTTACCAAATGGTACTACTATTACTGCGGATGTGTACTGTGAGGAACTGGACACAATGATGGAGAAGCTCGCTAGTCTCCGGCCAGCCTTGGTTAATTTTGGTTGATTTTGGTTTAAACGCTTTCGCGATGGAAATTTTGATTTGAAGAACG
Source organism: Bombyx mandarina (assembly GCF_003987935.1). Next base: position 1,302,482 of record NW_021011516.1, on the reverse strand, counting down.
AACCACGTGGAAGACCGCCCACACATGTGAATAACAATGAATTGAAAGAGATTGTGGAAGCCGATCCGATCCAAACTACCCAGGAACTGGCGGCATGGTTTAACGTTACCTTACCAATAATATTGACTCATTTGCATCAAATCAATAAAATAAAAAAATATGAAAAATTAGTACCTAATGATTTGACTGATCTGCAGAAGGACACGAGTGTTGAAACTTGTGTGGCCTTCATGAATCGATATAGAAAAAAAGGAATATTGGGTTGGAATTGTGACATGTGATGAAAAGTGGATTCTTTACGATAGCCGTAAGCGAAAAACGCGATGGCCGACCCTAGATCAAACGCCAGTGTCCTAAAGCAAAGCTTGTCAATAAAAAGGTACTGGTAACTGTTTGATGGTCTCAGCATGGTATTATTCACTATAGCTTTCTCTGATCTGGTCAAGCAATAACGGCAGATGTCTACTGTGCCGAACTCTGAACAATGATAGTAAAACTTCTAGTGAAACAGCCCCGACTCATGAATCCATTTTCATAATTATTGCTCCATGACAACGCGAGACCTCATACAACACGAGAAACCGTTTTAACACTACAAGAACTGCAGTTAGAAAGCATTCGTCACACTCCGTATTCGCCAGACCTTGCTCCAAAGGACTACCATTTTTATCGTGATTTGGACAATTTTCACACAATCACGAAGATAAAAAGTTTTCTTCCAGAAAGCGGTACAAAATGCTATCACACAGTTTGTGGAGTCTAGATCAGCAGAGTTCTATTGCAAAGGCACAAATGACGTTCCTATTAGATGGCAGTAATGTATAGCGTATATATATATATATATATGTATATACTAGCGACCCGCCCTCGCTTCGCTTCGGAAACATGAAACCAAAAAATAAAAATAAAAAAAAATTAAAAAAGTAGCCTATGTTCATCAGGGACAATGTCGGCTTCTAATGGAAAAAGAATTTTTCAAATCGGTCCAGTATTTTCGGAGCCTATTCGAAACAAACAAACAAACAAATCTTTCCTCTTTATAATATTAGTATAGATATAGATAATATAAAAGCGAATATCAATTTTTCAGTAAAAACCGATAATTTGTAACCTCTAATATTAAAATGGGTGACAATAGATCCAAATTCATATACCTGTACACTTTTTGGAAGATCATCCTAATAGTTCTGTATACATTTAAAAGAGTTCTAGCGATATCTACCAAAGAAAAAAGGTATTTGAAAAAAATCTAAATTGCTCTAGCGAAGTTTTCAATATAAGTTTACATATTACATACAGCTTACAAGAAGTTTACCTATAAGATGATCAAAAACAGCTGTTTGGTAGCAAGTAGTACTCAAGTACTCATCTTGATAAAATAATCCAATAATCGACGCACGATAACATTTTCGTCATATTAGAATTTTGCGTCATGTCTTCCTGAATTGGAACTGAAATGATAGAACAATTATATAAATCACGGGATTCCGGTTAAGTAAAAGTGTTACTGCCCAATTCATTAAGATTTAATGCTTTTTGCTTCCACCATGACAATATGATAGTAAAAAGCCATAATAATCATTTTTAACGATAGTAGTCGTATTTATGTACAGAAATTTACATAATTTATTAAAACAATTTTATTAAGTGGTCCTCTCAAAACATTAGAATCATGGAAATGTTATTTTAATGAAATTTATTGTTATATGTGTTAAAATTGAAATTGTTTTTTTTGATCAATACTATTTTTGACTATAAATAACTAAATCTACTTATTTAGCATAAAATATTCAAAGATACTACAATATTTTCATCTTACACGACCAAGATTTTCGTTGTTGTTAAATTGAATCGATTTCTAATACAAGCTATTATTTATATTATAATGACTACTAACCGTTGTCGACAACTTTTTACAGACTTTATAGTTTACGAATCTGTTTTTGTTGATAGTTACTGTTACATCGCTTTAATTTTTAAAGTGGAATACGGATAAAACGAAAATCATGTTCAATGTCCATGTTAAGCACTAACTGTTGGGAACTCTACTCTTGAAGTTGTAGAATATTATCTATACCTGGGACAGGCAGTCCGATTAGGCAAGTCCAACTTCGAAAGTGAGGTCAATAGGCGGATCCAATTTGGCTGGGCAGCGTTTGGTAAATTAAAAAATGTGTTCTCGTTCAAAATCCCTCAAAGCCTAAAGACAAAGGTGTGTAACCAATTTGTGTTGTTACCAGTGATGACTTACGGTTCCGAGACGTGGTGCTTCACGAGAGATCTTTTTAGGAAGATTAGTGTCGAGCAACGAGCTATGGAGAGGGCTTTGCTTGGTATTTTTCTACGAGATTGATACAGAAATGAGGAGGCCCGTAGAAGAACTAAAGTTGCTGACATAGCCCCAAGGATTAGCAAGTTGAAGTGGCAGTGGGCGCTCACATAAAGCGGACATCGGACGGCAGATGGGACAGAAAGATCTTCAAGTGGAGACCACGTACTGGCATGCGCACTGTGGGACAGCCACCTACCAAATGGACCGACGGTCTGGTAAAAATCACTAGGCCACGTTGGATGCAGGTGGCAATGGACCGGCCGCACTGGACATCGGTTGGAAAGGCCTACGTTCAGCAGTAAAGAGGCTGAGATAAAATTTTAAAGTTATTGACGTGTCTGATTGAAATTTTAATTTGCGCGCCTGACTAGCTAACAATCAGCGGGTTTTAATATGCGTGAAAGATAATTAATTTACGTTTTAATAGTGAAGTTTTAGTAGAAGTAAACCAGTTTAAAGCAACGTAACATTTTGTTGTACTTTTACATGCTTTGAAACTTAAAAGGACCTGCCATATGTTATATATGTGTCGAAGAAAGCCACAATGATTAACACCATCGTCAGACATCGTAGGGGCGAACAGAGTGAGCGAGCTAAGAAAAATATTGAGTACACCAATCACGTTTGTTGTCCCAGAACAATTTAGAAATCTTCTCTGGACGTTAGCAAACGAAAACGAATGACAGTTCTTAGGACGGAGGCTCCGCTTTTCTAGAAGGCTGGTTGGTAAGTGTGATGGCGTCTAGGCGCCTACATCGGCTAGGCTCTGTCGTAACACGAAGCTAGCCGAGTTCCGATACTGCAATCGTGCTGCGTTCCGTTTAACTTTTTTTTTATGATTGAAAGATTACTGGTGGCCCGGAGGCCTTTCCAGTTTCACCAGGAGAGGTGGGCGAGCAAAGGCTCAGCCAGGAGGGGTGGGATTTGCTAACAAATGCCCGAGCGCCTCCGAAGGAGACCTAACAACTCAAGAGCAATTGTTTCGCGAATGAATCTACTACCGGATCGGAGTCGCGACCCGCTGAGAAGATCCGGCGAGAAGCTCAGCGAGCTGATTCATGGGTTAGGTTGCACGGCGAACTCTTTGCCGAGTTCGACGAGTACGGTTACCGGGGTCCCTAAGCCTACTCTTACTATTAGAGCTGAAGGCGTCTAATGCAAAGGCTATTGGATTTGATGGATCCGTAAGGACGTGTCTAGGGCGTCGACGGTGACTGGCTCCTGCATGATCAGGATTCGGGGAGTAGTCAGCGGCGGCAACGATAAGGCGATTATCATAACGCATAGCCTTATCGAAGTACCGTTCCGACGCTGACTGGATTGATTCGAGGCCCAGGTCGTCGTGTAGGTCAACGTTCCTCACAAACCACGGAGCCTCGACGGCTAACCTGCAAAAGCGGGATTGTAGGGATTGGAGGGTGTCTATGTGTGTGCGGACCACCTGAGCGAACACCACACTCGCGTAAGTCGTGACGGGCCTTATGCAAGTTTTAGTAAAGTGTCACCTTGTTCCGAAGGGACATTTTACTCCGCTTACAGATCATGAGATAGAGTCTGCCGAGAATAAATGCGGCACGGTCGCGAACTGTTTTTATATGCGCGCGGAATGTCATGGATGCATCCAGGGTAACTCCTAGGTACTTGGTCGAAGAGGGTGATCGGAGGTGTGATATTTCTACTCCTAATGCGCGAGGAAATAAGCGATGAGTTTTCCCTTGGAAATAACACTGCGGTGCCTTTCGCTGGGTTGATGTGTATGCGCCATTTTCTGAACCACTGTTCTAGGGCTACGGCTGCGCTCTGAAGCTTCTTCGCAATAAGGGACTAATTTCTACTCGAATAGTAAACAGTCGTGTCGTCGGCGAATAAAGTTAATTGGATCGGCGGCGACCGGGGAATAACGTTGACGAATAAGCTAAATAGGAGGGGCGAGAGGACAGAACCTTGCGGGACTCCAGCCGTGAGAGGTCGCGGGGAGGAGCGGGTTCCCTCGACTCGATATCGAAAAGAGCGGTTCGACAAGAAGTTCCGTATGATGAGCACGAGACTATCCGGCACGTCCATGTTGAATAGTTTGAAAATCAAACCGTTGTGCCAGACTTTGTCGAATGCTTTTGCGACGTCAAAGAAGAGGGCTCCTGTGTAGATTGGTTTTGGTCGATTAAGCCCTACGAGAATGTGCTCCGTGAGGCAGTGCACCTGTTGTACGCATGAGTGATTTGTACGGAATCCGAATTGTTCATCGATGAGAATGCCCTTGGATGAAACGAAGTCTCTGAGGCGTTTGTAGAGCAGACGCTCATACAGTTTGCCTAGAGACATGAGGAGGCTAATCGGGCGGTAACTCGTCGGATTATTTTTTGGTTTACCGGGTTTATGTATGCCGATAACGTCCGCTTCTTTCCACACCGTTGGAAAGAGACAGTTAGCCATAGCGGCATTGAAAATAGATGCCAACATCACGATGAGTTGGACGGGTAAAAGTTTAATAACGTGGTTAGATTTACCGTCGGAACCGGGAGCCTTGCGAGGACGTAGGTCTTTGATAAGGTCTTTAACTTCCACTGGGGTGACGGGTGGTAACGCGTCCAAGGGTGGCAAGGAGGCTCTGCGTTCTACCTCACTGTCTACTAATTCTACATGAACAGGGTCCGCGGATTGAATGCTGGGCATGCGCTGGGTTTGCAACGTATCGGCCAGCAGCTCTGCTTTTTCATCATCATCGAACGCCGCGAGTCGGTCTGAGGGGCCTACGAGGGGGGCATAGTTACTGCCGTATCCGATTTGAGAGTACGAGCTAAGCGGTAGTAAGACCTTTGAGAGGGCGCGAGTCCTCCTAAGAAATCAGACCATCTGGCATCTTGGACTTCGGCGATGCGAGACTTTACGTCGCGTTGTAGGGCACGCTTTCGGTAGGATACCTATCTTAGGCACGAATCGCGGCGTTCTTAGCTCTAAGGAGTTCCCTAATGTCGTCGGGCAATTTGAAGCGGTGAAGGAAGTCCTCCGCTACAACTTGCTTCGATGACCTTTCTAATGTCGAGGTGATGTGTGACGTTACGATGTCTATGGCTTCAGCGGTATCCTGAGGAGACGGTGTAGAGTCCGAGCTAAACGGGAGCAATGGTGGATCAGATTCAGCCAGTTTGATGCCCAGCGTGTGCCAATCCACCACAGTCCTCGTGACGGGAACGGAATTGGGAGCGCGACCGAGCTTCATAATGACGGGGCGATGGTCTGAATCTAACTCTGAAACTACTTCAATCGAGTGTAAGCGCAGAGTTACGTTTTTTAATAATGCTATGTCGAGAATATTCAGGCGATGCGCGATATTTAGCGGATAGTGAGTCGGGCTCAGCGGAGCGACGATATTGAAGGCGAGATCATCGACTAACGTGTCGAGGCGCCTGCCAGTAGGGGTTGTGGTGTGAGAGTTCCACCTGACGTGCTTACAATTTAGTTCTCCCGCCAGAATGATAGAGCTTCCCATGCCGAGTAGCGCCTCAATATCACTGCTTAAAACGATCTTATCCGGTGGAAGATAAACGGACACGATAATAATCGGCTCGTAACCAGTCAGTGAGATTCGGCATAGTGATGCTTCGATGTTAGCGAGTGCGGGGGGATCGAGCGGGACGCAGTGCAGGGCTCTTCTATAATAAATAACGGTACCACCACCACGAGCAGTGAGCCTGTCATTCCTAACTATGTTGTAGTTCGCGATTTTAGGGTCGCGGCGCGCGGCTTGAGTAGGGTCTCCTGCACTAAAAAAATTTCAATTTGATGGTTACGCAAAAAATCACAAACCTGATCTCGTTGATTTGCGAGACCGTATGCGTTTAAAAATCCTATCGTTACGGATAGGGGCTTTATTCTACGTATGTACGCCATTGATTACCGGCGGAGTGAGGGGAGGACTCTTTTATTTATTTTTGTTTTTTTTCTCTGTGCTGCAACTTAGCAATCTGTTTCTTGAAAAACAATAATCTAATTTGTTGTCAGATTTTCATCAGGAAAAGTTGAGTCAGCTGAGTTGTGTCCCCAGTGGTACCATTCTCATCTTATATCTGCAAATCTTTTTGCTAGATCTGGTATACTACTCCTTTTCAGGCGAGAGTATCTTAGGCTGCCCTCCCCCTGCAGCTCTGCAGCTAGCTGATTAATGTGTTGGTCAAGTCGTGTCTGGTAATTCTTGCTGTATGTTTCAATTTCTTCCTTCACTGTTCTCAGATTCAAATCCAGATTTACATATTTGTTGCTTATGTATGGTGGAATGTTGAATATGGTTCTCATTGTTTTGCTCTGAAAACGCTCTAGTATTTCTATATTACTGTGACTGGCAGTGCCCCATACCTGTATGCCATATGTCTATACAGGCTTCAGTATTGTTTTGTAAATTGTCATTTTACTGGCGTCTGAAAGCTGCGACTTGCGTTCAATAAGCCAGTACATGCCTCTGAGTCTGCAGTCCAGCTGTTTCCTTTATGTCCATATATGTTTGCACCACGTGAGCCGTCGGTCAAGGTGCATACCTAGATATTTAGCATCATCTGATTGTGTTATTTCTACGTCACAGAGTTTTAAGGAGGACATGTTTTCCTTCTGAGAGGGAAGGTTACTTGAACCGACTTGTCTGTGTTGACCTTTATGCGCCACTGTCTGAGCCATTTCTCGATCAGATTTAAGTGATGTTGAAGCCTATCGGATGCTGGATCTTGATTTTCGTGTGTTGAAAGAATCGCAGTGTCATCAGCTAATGTCGCAGTAGTAGTGGAAGCGTGAGTGGGTAAATCCGCTGTGAATATCAAATAAAGAACCGGTCCCAGTATGCTACCCTGAGGCACTCCAGAATTAATTTCGTACATGTTAGATGTATCGGAATTGATCTTCACTTCAAAACACCTATTTTCATGGTATGATTGAAGTAGTAGGAAAAATGAATGTGGCAAAATTTTTTAATTTTGTAATGCAGCCATTGTGCCAGACCTTGTCAAAAGCCTGGGTAATGTCTGAAAAGGCTGCGCAACAATATAATTTGTTTTCCAGCGCTCTCTCAATGACATCAACTAAACGATGCACTTGCTCGATAGTGCCGTGACCTTCTCTAAATCCAAACTGGTGGGTTGGTATTATTTCTGCTAGGTGTTCTCGCATTCTGTTTAGCACAATCCCTTCAAGTATTTTTCCAACAACAGGAAGAAGACTTATGGGTCTATATGATGTAACATCTTGAGCTGGTTTTCCTGGCTTTTGTATCATAATGACTTGGGCTATTTTCCACTGGTTTGGATAGAAGGATAATCTTAGACATGCGTTTAAGATAGCAAGTATGAACAGAAGTCCCTTTTTTGGAAGATGTTTTAAGAGAGTAGCGTCAATGAGATCATAGCCGGGGCATTTACCTTGTTTAAGTTTTCGGATGTCCCGTCTTAGTTCATTAAGCGTGACATCTGATTTGGAGAACTTAAGTATTCGTCTATTTCATTGTTTAGGCTTTGGTCGTTGCTAGGAGGTGGCTCAAATACTCTTTGTAGATGCTCTGCAAATGTAGTAGCTTTCTCACCGTCGGAGCGAGCCCAGGTCCCTAGTTGTGTTTTTATAGGTGTAGCCTGTTGTTTTGGACGCTTCATTCCGATTTGAGCAACCGACGCGCGTGGACGTGCTCATTGTTTTGTCGGAAGTGACTACCGGTGATAATAGATCATTGTTCGTGGCACATCTGTGGCCCAAGTGTTTCTCGGAATTTGTACCTGCGCCTAATTGCAAGGCATTGCCGCCCGGGAACTGTGCAGTGGTTCTATTCACTCTAATTCTATTCTACTTATTCTATTCANAAAAAAAAAAAAAAAAAAAATTGGACGCTTCATGTTTATTGTAGCTTTGTACAAAGAGTAATTTGTGTCACTAGTAGGTGTTTGCTAAGCTTTGCGAGGTGACTTTGTAGGTTCTCATTTGCCCATTGTTTCGTTAGCGCCTTTACATGCTGCGATGCTTTATTAAAAGCAGTTTTGTATCTTGTGTAGTGGTTATTTTGCCATTCTCTGCGGAGTCGACGTCTTTCAGTTACTCTGTCCCTAATAAACGCAGGGTTTACATGCTCTTTAGCAAAAAAAACGTATTTAATGACGCGTATACGTCGGCGTATTCTTGCACAACGGCGATAAAGTATTGTGCCTTGGAGGCAGCGCAGATGGGGTCGCCCAAAGCGTTAACGCGCTCAAAGTTGATCGACTGAAAAAGTCGATCGCTAGAGCGAGATTAAATTATTAGACGCGGTCGGAGAGCAAGTTGCGGTAGAGGAACAAGTCGCGGGGGAGGGACGAATCGTAGGGGCGAGACGAATTGCGACAGAGGGAGTTGCAGCCGTGTTTGTGTACGGCAACGGTTTAGCCCAGGCCGAGACGCTGGGCACCGGCGTCGGCACGAAGGCAGGCTTAGCCTTCGGCACAGAGGGTACTGAGGCTTTGATGTCTGGGCGGGAGGCTCGGAGGCGATTTTGGCGGGCGACGCGACGATTTTTTTTTGGGGCTCGGGGTCATCCACGGTAGTTCGCGGGGTGACCCTGTGTTCGGCACAGGACGCAGCTAGGTAGTTCGGTGGCGGTTTTCTGTTCGCGAGTACAAAGGGCCGTGGCGTGATCGCCCAAACACTTAACGCATCGGGGGCACGCGTGACAGTTACGGGAAGAGTGCCCAAACAGTTGGCAGTTATGGCACTGACTAGGAGTGCCTTTTTTATGAGGGACTTCGACGGCGATACCGGAGAGCCTACAGACGGTCCGTATGTTAATAATTTGCTTACCCTCGGGGGTAGGCTGGAGGGTGACTAGAACCATATTATATGGCTCCCTACCGCGGCCGGTGTGCATGCGGTGCACTGAATTTACTGGTAGGCCTTGTTCTAGCAGGTCAGCCTTGACGAGCTCGGCATCTAGCTCCTTTGGGATTCCGCGTATGACAACGCGGAGTTCGCGCTCCTCTTGGAGCGTATAAGTGTGAAAACTTAGACGCTCCTTGCGGAGGTATGAAGAGAGGGCCCTATGGTCGTCGGGTGTCGTTACTTTTATTTGAATCCCGTTGGCGAGATTACGGGCGCTGACAAAACTGATATTTTTGGCCTTAAGGGCCAGGGAAACTCAGTCCTAAGCTGCCTTCTCTTGAAGAATTATCAGGGGAGGGGTCTGGGTTTTATTTTGTGCCACCGGACGCGGCGACGGAGTGGCACGGGCTGGGGGCGTAAAGGGAGTCTGAGGGCGTCGGCCGGCATCCGTACCGTCGAGGCGGTCCGCCCGGTTCTCGTGGACTGGGTGGGCCGCGACCGCGGATGCCTCACCTTCCGGCTGACGCAGATGTTGACCGGCCATGGGTGTTTTGGCCGGTACCTCTTCAAGATAGCCGGAAGGGAACCGACGGCGCAGTGCCACCACTGCGCGGACCGCGACGAGGAAGACACAGCGGAACATACATTGGCGCGTTGCTCTGGGTTCGACGAGCAACGCGCCGCCCTCGTCGCGGTCATAGGAGAGGACCTCTCGCTGCCGCGCGTCGTGGCTACGATGCTCGACAGCGACGCGTCCTGGAAGGCGATGCTCGACTTCTGCGAGTCCACCATCTCGCAGAAGGAGGCGGCGGAGCGAGAGAGGGAAAGCTCTTCCCTTTCCGCACCGATCCGTCGCCGTCGAGCCGGGGGCCGGAGGCGGGAATACGCCCGTACGTCCCGGCCCCTGTAGGTGGCGGCCTCCCCCCGGTGAAGGTCAAGGGGCGACCTGAGGGGGTGAGGCCGCGCGGCGCGCTACCAGCACTCTATCGCGCTGCCGTGGAGTAAATAGAGCGACCGGTCGACGGTGTATCGCGTCCCGACCCGGCAGGCTGGTTCTGGTCCAGCGGGGTATTCCGGGACACCAGTGGCACCGTCCGGGCGGCCCGACGGGCTGCCGTACCGAGACGGCCGACGTTTCAGAGCCTTCGATTCGCCTCGAAGGCTCAGTCGGCTGGGCGTCCTTGGGGTGATCCGCGCCGTCTGGTTGTAGTGTTGACCGCGGTAGCCCCCCTTTTTTTTTTTTTTTTTTTTTTTTTCGGGTAGAGGGCCGAACCTCCTACGAGCACCTCATCCGGGTTCTGACCTCGGAGGGGATCGGACGTCGGGTGTAAGAGTGCAGGGGAGTCGTTTAGTGGGTGGGCCCTAAAATCCTTGGGCCCGCGGTCTGCTCACAACACCATGCAGATCGTAGAGTCTCACATACCCCGCGCGCCCCTTTTGCGCGGGGACCTCGTAGGAGGTTCGGCCCTCTACTCGTAAAAAAAAAAAAAAAGGGGGCGCGACGTGTTCGCGGCTTTGCTAATTATAGCGGCCGCGGGAGCTCGAGACTCCACGGCACGCTTCTTACCCTTTTGTACCAGGGTGAATCCATCCGTCGATGAGGCGGGGGCGAGGTCGACCTCCATGTCTGAGTCAGAGTCGGAGGACGAGGAGGTGGGCGCAGGCGAACCTACGAGCAAGTGCAGGTGTTTTAGAGGGCGCGACGGAGGCCGCAGATGATCGCGCAGCTGAAACGGTGGCCACGGAGGATGACGCAGCAGTTTTACTCGCCAATATAGGCGACCCGTGAACGGCAGGCACGACGGAGGCTGCGGTGTTCGATGCAGAAGCTTTGCACGCAGGTACAGGCGACGCAGGAGCAGCGAGCACGGCGGAGTCCACGAGAGGGCTCGCGGTGTGGTCGACCTTGAAGGCCAGAAACTCGGAAGTGAGCTTTGGGTGGCGAAGCCGGAGGAATTTCGCAAATACAGCGTCCATAAGGGCTGAGTGCCCAGGTGGGGCTGCCCCGGGTCTTAAAAACACTCGCCTTGCGGCGAGGCCCCAACGTCTCGGAACCTAGCGGTTCTATTGAACACAGGTGGCGATGCGGCGCAATTACTACGGGACAAAGTAACAACCACCAAGTGCCACCAGTAATTACGTAAATTATAATTTGCGTACTTACTGGTGGTACAAGAGGTCCCTCTTGTGAGTCCACGCGGGTGGGTACCACCACCCTGCCTATTTCTGCCGTGAAGCAGTAATGCGTTTCGGCTTGAAGGGTGGGGCAGCCGTCGTTACTATACTTGAGACCTTAGAACTTGTATCTCAAGGTGTGTGGCGCATTTACGTTGTAGATGTCTATGGGTTCCAGTAACCACTTAACACCAGGTGGGCTGTGAGCTCGTCCACACATCTAAGCAATAAAAAAAAAACAAAGAAAAAGCACAACAAAACAGAAATAACAAAAAGAAACAAGACAAATAAAAACTTCCGGGAAAAACACCTTGTCGGCAGATGTACCACGAACACACGCCGCACGAACAATGGCCGGGCTAATAAAAGCCGGGCGAACAAAGGTCGGGCGATCGAGTGGACGATGAGCACGTCCGCAGGCGGCGGGTGCTTCTGTCGGACTCGTTCGTTTAGCTACCAAACTAATGACCATCTCCGACATATTTGTGTATTATATATCTTCAGAATGTTAAAGTCATTTTTCCATAAATATTGTTTATATTTATTAGTCAAAATAGTGCTGTGGTATGGTGTACGAGAGTCAACAAACCCTTCAAAGGCATTTTGTACAGCATTTCGGGTATTGATTTATTTCCTGCCAAGATTTCCCGGTCAATTATTTATTAAGAATAGTGTTATTCAAGAAATAAGAACGGGCCTCGAATAATATCTCCATACTACAAGTACATACGTTCCCAAAACATTATACTTATTCACTGTCGTTTTCTTAAGACTTCTACTTTACTTGTCAAGGTAGGCTGTGTTAGTTGCTTTGTGACGTCTGTGAGTTATATTTATTACTCATAACCAGATAATCCAAGGGTTCGTTTTTAAAATAAAAATTGTGATAGTGCAATTTGCATTACTCTCAATATCAGTTTTTTTAATTGCCTGTTCCGTTAGTTGTTTGTCTTAGCTTATTTACCTATAATCTATACATATAAATAAAATTGGAGTGTCTGTTTGTTATATTGAAATAGCCGCTTTTTACTATCTGCATATGAATATATATGCGATACATACACCAAAATAACATTTTTTACAATTTTTGTCTGTCTGTCTGTTTGTTCCAGCTAAGCTCTGGAACCCCTGGACTGATTTTTACTAGACTTTCACTGATAGGTAGCTAATGTTATAAGGAATAACTTAGGCTACTGTTTTAGACTATCTTCGCCCCGCGTCGTCACCCGAGATACGACAATAACTGCGGGTAACATCGCGGGACTCAGCTAGTGTATAATAACATTCACTTTGAAATCAAAAGACAAATTATTTACGGTCATTTTATACATTTTACAAAAAAATTGCAATAAATTTAGTTTTGAAATAGATTAGATTAGATTAAGATTAATACTGAATTAATATGCAAAGTTTACACACAGGTGGTATATCTAAAAATCTAAGATTTTTTACTAGATATAATGAAAAATGTCATCTAGAAGTACCGTTGGCGAAATAAGCTGATAATGAATATTAATGGATACTATTTTAGAATAGTTTAGTACTATGATTAGGATTACAATGACATTTTATAGTTAAAATTGATGTCATGTGAGGTGATGTAAATTAACTGAAATTTAACAAAAATATATATAGTCTGGCTTCAAATGGCAGTTGAATAATCAAAATTAACTATCATTATAAATAAAGTCGAGCAGGTTCTAGATGCATGTAGTTATTTATTGATAAGATTAGATTATTGCTAAGCATTGAAAGTTATTGGTCGATTATATGAAAAAAACATTAACTTAACAATTTAAGAAAAAATGGAATAATGTAGTCCTAGAAATAATCTGAATTTTGTGTACATTTAGAGTATTGTATGACCCTGACTCATGCAATTGCGCTACTGTCTCACAAAAAGTTTTATCTATCCATGTCTATCCTGTAACTGAGAAGCTCATTATTTTAACTGTTTCTCCGTGTCTTAGTGAAAAGTTCATATGTGATATCAATGACGTATTTTTTGTGATTTGTTTTTAGTGGATATTTTATATTTGAATTACGTTGCTTGCGCATTTGCATGTTTTATTTAAATAATATTTTTATCTTAGAGTTTGAATTAAAGCAAAGCGGTTTTGCTGAAATTTTATGTGTGCTCGTTGCCCAGTTTGACTACCGAAAAAGAGAGACAATTAGATAGGAATGAATCATTCTTTCATCTAGCAACGTACACTATTTTAGAACCCATAGAAGCATTTTTGTTGGAACAGTAATTTTTGTTTTGTTTTGAAGGCAAGGAGTTTTGTCTTTTGGTCCATACAGTGTTTTGGAACGCATTTATAGTTCGTCCTTTTTTTCGTGACCTAAACTATACGTAGCTAACAAATATCTAGGAATGACTTCCATACTGCATCCATGCGATAAATAAACTCTTCCACTGAGTTTCTCAATAGGTTTCGATTTTGATCCGGTGTAAATTCAGCGAAGCACTGCTCTTGCTAGAGTTACATTTAGACGAGCGAAATCACCCGCTTGGCGGAAGATCTTCCCTTTGTTGTTAAACTTATCAAGCTGGTAACCTGCGACGGAACAAATGCAGGCTTCACACTACATCAGTCAGCAACATCGGCTACTACAGTTCCCGCACTCGTCGCTGCAACAGTTGTCCCACAGCAGGTTAATATCGCAGTCTCAACAGGTCCATCGCAGCCGACTCACCGCATTTCCTGGTCTGGCACGTACCTTAACTCCCTCATCACACGCCTATAGCCCATCGCAACCCATAACCGAATTATCAACAACTGGAGTCACTCATCTCTGGTGTGTAGTGGTGGTTCTGTATTATTACATGGACTATTTACTACATTGACACAGCATTCAAGCTCAGTCTTGACTCACCGCAAACTTCGAGCAGCACTGGCACTTAGCACGGACAAGACTTACTTAATGGCACGACTTCCGGTCTCTAAGGGGAGTGATGTTACGGTAGCTATCACAGAACACAACGTATTTTTGACAGATGCCTGAATTTCACTAATGACATTTTCAAGATAAGCTTGCACATATTATTATATGTTCTACAGACGATCTACCGAGCAATTTCACAAGCTCGGTTGAAGATCTTCCCTCTATAATCACCTCCAAATAGTAGCATTCGCCGTCCGAGCGTAGCTTTTTAGACTACTAGCGATTAGGTAGGGAAAAATCAAACCCGCAAAAATTACAATGTTTAAATACTGGCGGCAACTTGCGAGCCTACATGTGTATGTACCATCACCTACTCTGGCCTTTTAAGTAATAACAAGGTTATTTGGTGAAACGTTTTGTGTAACTTTCACTATCGAATACATTTAGACTTATAAAATAATTATAGCCATCTTGTTCTTGAAAAGAATATGCCTAAAATAGTTCAATTTTATTAATTTTTCTAATTTTGTATAATAGTAATGCATGAATTTTTATTCAAACCACGGAAAAAATTTACAACAAAAACTTTATTTAAAATTCACAGAAATATAATCTATATTCACATCCGTCTTTTATATAAAATATAATAGTTTCTTCAAATTACCTCGTATAATGCCAATGCAAGAATTTAAAATTAATTGAAAAACTTTAGTGCGGAAACCACACATTGCTACGCCTCCGTCTGTCTGCTGCAGACTATTTAACATAAAAAAAAAGATTTTCTTCGGTAATTTAGGTAAACACAAATTACTTTGCAAGGTTTAGAATTATTTTTCCAAGATTTAGAGAATTGAATATGGTGTATTAAAAAAAAATTACATTCCTGTTCTACCTCCAAACTCGGTTCAACGAGCATCTGCGACGAGACTCTCAGTAATCGGTGGCTCAATTCACCCAATGGTAAAAATGAAGTCACCGTGCTTTTAATATAAATTTTGGTTACTACAAAAATTCACCACTAAGGTGTGCATTAGTCGAATGATCTTGACCAAATTGGAGGAAGCTGGATAAGGCACGCAGACAATAGGATTAAAAGATATAACGTGAAAAAACAAAAACTATTTAAAGCTGTGTTCTTAAAGTAATATAAATTTTATCCATTTCTGATTTCCCATTTACATAGGAGTGCTTAAATAAAAGGGCCCTAGATAAAGACTTGTTTGTAAAGCTGGCAACCAATTCATTGCTAATTTTGTCGACAGATCGATTTTTAACTTTATTTTGTTTCCTTAAGGGTCGATTCGACCAAACAAGAGTAAATCTTATTCTTAGAATAACTCGTCAGTTAATCGAGAGTAAATCAATTTTACGTTTTACCAACTACAATTCTAAGAATAGTGGGCCTATTCGGGAATTGTTACTATACCGCCGTTTCGCACGGAATAACGGAGCTATTCCTAGAATAAAGTAATGGCGTCTGTCAGTCCAACATCTGATTTCTGTCATTTCATAAATATTTATTCTGTTTTAATTTCAAGTCAACGCAATGCACTAAATGATTATTAATAGTCTGAATGCAACGTTTAAACGAAAAAAGATAAAACCACACGACAAAACTTGACAATTCCCTCAAACAAACAAGAAATAAAAATAATACGTTTGACAGCTGGATATCTTACACAACAGCTACTTTTTCACACTAAAATACGGCAAAATCGAGTTGACGATTTGTATGCTCTTACACTATGCCGTTGAACAACAACATTTATTTGCCGGATTTTATTTTTGTTCACCATTCACTCTGCTATTCGCGTATTGTTATTCCTAGCGCAAGTATACGTGGAAAAACGACTATGAATTTACTCGAGATTAAAATCATGGAATAGGTTATTCCTCGTATAGTTACTCGAGTTTAAATTTAAGTTTGGTCGAATCCGCCCTAAGTGTTCAAAATACTTAATCTATACTTTTTAACAACACGATTCCCTAATATTGCCTAATAAAAATACCATTAATGATGATTAATAGCTAATGGTTAGAATAAAATTATTATTATATTATATAATACAAGCAGGTGGTTATGTCAGTAGGTACGAATGTATGGTATCTAGCCTTGAGGTTTTGTGAAACTGAGCAACGACTTTCAGCTCGAGGGCTATCCATAACTTTTTCCAAGGAATCCCAGACGCTGTTGTTCATCTGGTGATCGAAGATATCCGCATCGAGGTCGAGGTGACCAGGTTGCGGTATCTCAGCTTCGAGTTGGAAGGTCGTTAGAACCTCGATGTACTTCGAGAAATTGGGCCTCCTACTGATGTCGACGGCCAGCGCGTCAAGCCGATTGTTACCAAACGGCAGAAGAGGGGAGGTGCTGTATGGTTCCGTGCCTTAACCCGCGATAACGCATGGGGGGTATAACTACGTAGAGCAACAGCTTACATGGTATCGCTGTTTATCGAGGCTATGCGCCCGGTTTTCGTGCACTAGGTGAACCGTCGAAGTCGTCGGGAAGTCTTCATGACCTAGTTGACACGAAGGTGGGAAAGACACGGAGTGCCCTCCTACCTTCACCGGCTGGTGGGTTCCTATTTGGAGAACAGATCGGTCACGTGTACCGAACACGGGGTATCGTGCACTGGTTCCCGGTCGTGCGCAGTGTTCCACAGGGGTCTGTGCTTGGCCCTCTTTTGTGGAATATCGGGTATGACTGGGTGCTGAGGGGTGCCCTCCTCCCGGGCCTGAGCGTAATCTGTTACGCAGACAATAGTCGAGTTTTTCACATCTTGCTACCGCCGAGATGGCGCATCTCCTCCGCAAAATCACGTGATTGGGCCTCGACGTGGATTTTCTCTTATTTTGTATTTGATTAAACATTTATTCTTAATGCTAAAGAGTACATGGTAACCCACGTTGAGTGTAAGTTTACAATAGACGTTCACCGAACCATTTTCTACGCCGTCAGGGAAAATCCTAATTCCGTCGTGCGTGAACATGTCTTGTAAATGTCATTCCGAAGCGTTGTAAATCCCAAATTCGTGTTATTTTTTGAGGTTAGTGGAATTTTGAAATCAACTTGATCCAACTTAAAATACGTAGGTATTATCCAAATTTTACTGGTGAAAAACACAAAATGCAGGTTATTTAAATAAAGCAGTTGCTGCGATGTATTTTGGTGCTTGAAATTAACATCAATGCTTTAAAACTAGATACGAGTAGAATCAAACCAGTTTTAATGTTTATTTTTTTCTGAATATGGTATCTAGGAAAAAACGTTGCAGTAACTGTGTTTTTCTAAATGATTATCCTACTTTCCGGTGATTACTACTCTGGTAGTCTACTCTACAACTTATTATGTTTGGATTTTGTTAGTTATTGTGAGGGCGTTGTCCATCAACAACAATCATTTTGTAGAACTTTCATCTGATCTTTAATTTTTACATTTCCTCAAGGATCGTTTTGTTACAAAATAGGGCTTCAATCTCTACCATATACCTATTGATATTCTAAGCTATATCTAGCAGCGGGATTAGTAGTAACATAACCGAAGTGTTTATTATAGGACACTGTTTTGTCCAGGTGTGCTTTGTAACTGTACTTCGATTGAAGAAATTCATAAACCGCCATATTTATTACTCTATTATACCTGTACTAATTGTGATAATGATATTTTGTTAAGTGTATGTAGTTACGTTATTCTTCTTATTGTTTGTTAGACTATGAATATGGTACGCTGAGTTACGTTAATTCGGCAAAGGGGTATGTCCTCACAACGGGTAAGCACGTCCTGAAATGTCTTCTACGCCGGGCTTAGAAACGCTTATTCTATTTTCAGTAAATACATTCATAATGTGTATTAATTAAAACAAAGTTGTTGAATAACATTAAAATTTTTGAATACCTATACAGACTCCAAGAGATGTTCGGTTGACGGACTATTGTAGTAGAAGTCACGTTTTCAGGTCGATTTCCAACATTACTTACAGAGTTATCCGCTTTCTGTTCAATCTCCTGGCCAATATTATCAATGCATTGAGGAATTTAATACAAGAATTTACGTATAATTGGAAGCGTGGGATCGTTGTGAGTACTAAGATTTCGACATAGTCTGTTAGCAAAGGATTTTTTTATCGAAGCCTTCTTTCTAAGTTCTAGCAGAATGATCATTAATGCTGCAATCCAATAAGGTTTGATACTCGTTATCTTACAACATGGTCTGTAACTAACTAAAGTTTATGGTTAAAGTGGAGTACTCTCTGGATATTTCAACTTGAATATTCACCTGCAGAGCTTATTTGTTTGAGATGACGAATGCGATGACCTCTCCTCTCTCAGTTTTTCTATTCCATTTTGCAACCACACTACTTGCCGTCGGAGCTAAGTTCATGCAATAGTATTACTGTGTTTTTCATTGCGCGTTTCGGTAAATTTTCTTCAAAATAAGAATTAAAAGGGTCCTTAGTGTAAGGAGATTTAGCTGAGCATCTATGCGTCGTGAATTATGCGTCGTCGAGCGTTATGCATTGTGAATGAAGTCACTTACTATGAGATCCGATGCCAGGGACACATTGCGTTTGGTTCATCTGTTCCGTAAAATCAAAAAAGGATAAAATTTAATTAGAATTTTTCCTGCGATTCCGAGATCCGAGTTTTGAATTTTGAGATTAAGTGATTTGGACTATGTTTATGAATAAGTCAGCAGCTACTTAAGTGTGTTTAAGTTAGTAAAATATAGAATGATGATTGATATATGTTCGCAGGTTCACAAGTTATGTGTTGTTTTGATGATATTAGACTCCGTCGGGAATTAAAATCTGGTGTGTTTACAAAGAATTTAAAATGTACACTAAGTAACAAACTGGAAAGAAAGATCAAATTACATGTTAAAATGTCTTTATACTTTATTTTAAAACGATAATATTGAACTACTTTTGTCATTTTTTTTTTAAACTACAATACGTTATTAGTGAATCAATTACTATCATAAATTAATTAAACATTTTTGTGTCATACTACTTTGTAATACTTTTCTGTCATGCGTTTCATTTCACATAACTATTAAGATTTAATTTAAATATTTAATAACACAATTATTAATATGTTATTTAATATTTAAATTATCAATTTCCAATTCTTCTTTGAGTGTGACTTAGATTGGAGTACGAGATATTAGTGAATATTAAATAGAATACTTGAACAATACTAATGGATGGATTCTCATTAAAATTTGTCATAATAAAATTGATAAATAGGTTCCAGTTCTTCAACTCAATATTTAAATAGGATGCTTTCGGCTTTTTAATTCACTATGTTAGTTGCTTTCGTGTGTTCTAAATTAAGCTTTTAATTTGACAGGTAGAGTAGTTCGAAATATTTTAACATATAAATAAATATTTTTAAAATATAACTTAAAAAAATTCGTGATTTTTATCACTCATAAAAAATAAATATAAAATAAAATAATCAATTCGCATTCGCAAAAGCTTACCGGTTATTAGGTTTTGCTTAAAGACGAGATTTCTTCATTTGCGTGAAAGTATTCTAAATATTTCTATATTGATCACGATCATTGCAAAAATCAAAATAGTTCAAATCTCGATGTTAAGTGGAATTGTTTGGATGAGTATTGTTAGCAATTTTTTTAAATGGCATTGAATTATCACGTGTTCGTTGTTCGCCTCTACAGTTTTTATTGGCTATTTGTTTACTTTTTATGGTAGCTATTTCGGACGTTAACGGTCCCGCTTGAGGAAAATGCCTGTAGAGATTTCAATTGTGGCTTCGTAATAGAATCAAACTTTTAATTTCCTAAAAATTACTGTTACGTTAGCAGAATACCAGATCTTTTTAGATTGTTCTAGCTTAACACGCTTGTACCCTTTTCGTTCATTGAAGTTGCGAGTCCCTACTTTACGATGGGTAAATGGGTGGCTTAATTTTGTTTCTTGGTGTGTCTGAGATAGATTAGATTTTGAATATTATAACAAGTACAGTGTATCATTTGTAAATGATTACTTTATATAAACTTTTTTTTGCTGTATTACCACTTAAAATATAATATTAGTAGTTATCCATATGTATACATATACTTGCGCTACACATCTATCAAAATCTAAATATAGATTTTAAATTTCATCCAAGCTAATGACATTTTTGCGAGTAATGTATGAAAGAGTGTGTAGCGCTACGAATAAATAATAAGTTATTTAGTTTAGGCAGCGGCTTGGCTCTGCCCCTGGCATTGCTGAAGTCCATGGGCGACGGTAACCACTCACCATCAGGTGGGCCGTATGCCCGTCTGCCTACAAAGGCAATAAAAAAAAAAAAAAAAAGGTGTGACGTAATTAACAAAACCTGCAATTTACTTTTATCAACTAATGTACTTTTGAAAGGATTCAGGTCCTATGGTAAGAACTCGTCGTTTTGAAGTGGTCGTGGCCTAAAGGATAATTCATCCGGTGCATTCGTATCTAGCGATGTACTGGTGTTCGAATCCTGCAAGCGGGTACCAATTTTTCTAATCAAATACGTACTTAACAAATGTTCATGGTTGACTTCCACGGTCAAGGAATAACATCGTGTAATAAAAATCAAACCCGCAAAATTATAATTTGCGTAATAACTGGTGGTCGGACCTCTTAAGTCCGCACGGGTAGGTACTACCGCCCTGCCTATTTCTGCCGTGAAGCAATAATGCGTTTCGCTTTGAAGGGTGAGGCAGCCGTTGTGACTATACTGAGACCTTAGAACTTATATCTCAAGGTGGGTAGTGCATTTACGTTGTAGATGTCTATGGACTCCAGTAACCGCTTAACACCAGGTGGGCTCTGAACTCGTCCATCCATCTAAGCATTTTTTTTTGTTTTACATAGAGAAAGGGAAGGAGAGCCAGAATATACATGCCGTTTTTGTATTTTGATATCATGTTTTAAGATGAGTAGTTGCGATGTCTTAGCGCTCAAAATCAGATTAACCGTGAGCTCCTTTGACCATAATATGGAGAAGTAAAAATTAACTTTGCACAGAAAAAATACTAAAAAAACTGAAATAGGGGTGTTTATTGAATGGAACATAATATTTAGTTAATTGAAATAAGTTTAACTACATTAAGACAGCAGCGAGGTCCATTGATCAACCCTAAATTAGTGGGTGCGGGGGTACAGAGCGTGGAGGGTTACGTCAAACTAGGTTGGCCGCGAAAACACACTAACCCCTAGAAAACTAGGGGTGCGAAACTCCTCCCCCTTTTCTGGTCACGGGAGCATAGTGATTGGTCCGTTTGCCTCAACCGGTCTCCCCTCACCCAGATTACAATCGGTGGGGTGCGCTCATAGAAATAGTGGTATATGCTTCCCTATATACAGTTATATAATACATAGCAAATGTTGTAGAGGTGGCCCCCAACTCTTGACATTGAAAGTCAAAGAAAGCAGTAGTACTTGGACGTATAGTCTAACGATAGCATTACAGTTCTACTGATATTAATAGTATGTTGTTAAAATTTGACTAATTATTAATGATCATGAACTAAATATTTTTTTGTTTAATGTGGTTGTCAATTCTTATCGAGAAACAGCTTTGGAATATAATTATGTATGTAAAATACATGTATATGCGATGTAAAATATGATAAATGTTGTGTAGTTTTCCATTTTGCAATAAAGTAAGCTCCGAGTATCTTGCCGATTCTTTTGCGAGTGGTGAGACAGCATTTTAAATCGGTGGTAATGTTATAGCGACATAAAGTAACCGTAAAAAAGGCTTTGAGTTTCTTTAATTTTTTTTTTAGATATGCCATTTAAATTAGATAAATAAGTATTTCAATAATACCTATATAATAATATATCACTTTAATTTCTTATTCTTCTTCAATAATTAATTAATAAATAATACAGACACACTTCTCACATATTCTTCGCTCACACTTCAATTACATATTTTTTATCATATAAGTATATAACAAATAAACGTTATATAAAAATTTAATATGCTAACAATTACCTTTTGTATTTTAACCACAAACAAAAAAATAATTAATGGATGTGAACTCATTTTATTGGGGATTGAACATTATTTTTATTTAAAAACTATTTAACTAAAAATTAAAGTTATTACTAGGTAAGAAAGAAGAAAAAGAAGAAAATCTTTATTCGCCAAAAATATAGTTTACAAGATATTATGGATATAGGACATAGTTTCATATATTTCGCCTGTTTAGGCATGCGAAAATTTAACTTATTTTTATATTAATAAGCCTTATCTATTAGCCATAAATATAATTTTCTTTTAAATTGAGTTAGTGGAAGATCTCTTATGCTGTTCGGTATCTTATTAAATATTCTGATAGTCATAGGATAACAGTTTGTATGGTAGTAGCGAGTATTTATATTTGGTAAAATTAGTTTAGTAGGGTATCTTGTATTAAATTGACAGTACTCACCATACGATTTATATAATTGTGGGTGCTTTTTGACAAACAAACAACATTCTTGTATATATATGGATGGTACAGTTAAAATATTATGTTTTTTGGAAGAATGGCTTACAAGAAGTCAGAGGATGAATACTGCACATAGCACGAACACATTGCTTTTGTGCAATGAACACTCTATTTATGTGACTAGAATTTCCCCAGAGGGGTATACAGTATCTGATATTTGAGGCGACATATCCATGATAGGCCTGTAATGCAGTTTTTAGATTACATATTTTTGTAAGTCGCCAAACTGCATATGAGAATCGATTAATTTTACTACAAATAATATCTATGTGAAGATTCCAACTACATTGATTATCCACATTTAATCCTAAAAATGTTACGCTGTTACATTCATTTAGTCTGTTATTATTATAAGTTATATTTAAGTTATTAATAAATATGTGTCTATTATAGAGTTGCATAGCCTTATATACGCCTAGCCTTATTCTACGAAGCCAAACAAAAACTATTATAATTAAGCTATTGAAAATCGAAATGATTTAATCAAATAGGCCTTAAACCTTATTTATTATTGAATTATTATTATTTTTTTTACAAAAGTTAACAATGACATCTGTGATTTTTTTCCTAAATATAAATATTGTAAATTCATTCTAAATGTCAAGTCCAAGAGCAAACTTACTTGTTTCAGCGAATTCTGGCACGGCTTACAAACAAAAACTATTATAATTAAGCTATTGAAAATCGAAATGATTTAATCAAATAGGCCTTAAACCTTATTTATTATTGAATTATTATTATTTTTTTTACAAAAGTTAACAATGACATCTGTGATTTTTTTCCTAAATATAAATATTGTAAATTCATTCTAAATGTCAAGTCCAAGAGCAAACTTACTTGTTTCAGCGAATTCTGGCACGGCTTAGTTGCGGGAGAGCCAACTTTGGCTGAATGAAACTTGCGCCAGAAGACTTTCGTTTTCCATACGAGTCGGTAACATGTGCGCAGTTTTATACTTGCTATCAGGTTTTTTATATCTAATGTTTCACTACCTATTCAGTAATACTTTTTTATCTTTGCTATTTAAATCGATAATATTTCTTCTACACAACTTTTCAAGATGTACCGAGAGATTTAGAATATGATGAACTTCTTGTTTGTAGATTCGTGAAATGTTAAGATTTAAATGTACCCATGTACATGTGTGAGTATGAAATAAAGTATGATACCTATTAAGAGGGTAAAGATAGCTTTACGTATTATTATAGCGTATTTATCTATTTTTCAGATACCTAATACGAATATGCGACACCTCAATCTTGCACCATTTTAATATTCCTTATTTACAAAATTACTTTCCCCTCATTATCGTCTTGCATAACAAACATGACATACGATGCATGGCGACCAAGTATAAGGGATGCTATAGTTTGTTATTTGCTTTCGATGCGCTCAACGCACATTTGGTATTAAGTGGTCAATGGAACATGAAGTCGGAAATATCGCTATCCACACAGGTACATGAGTACAGGTACAAACTCAAGTCGAGCGGCTGCCTCGCTCCTAGGCCGCAGAAGTGGAGACGCTGTCTCAACCTGAGGCATGCCGCGACACGAGGCAAATTCGTTGCCGCGAGCCAAGCTATATTTTGTCGGGTTTTTGCCGTGCTCAAAGGAGCCTCAGTCCGAATCGTGCATTTGATAAGGGCGTATCACCGCGGACCGCAATGGACAACGAAACTGCTATTAAGCTGATAAAATTCAAATGTCATGTCCAATACCAAGTACTCCACATCCAGGTCGAGTTCTATTGCGGTATAATTCTTTTATCCACCATCGATGCTTCCTCTTTTGTATAACTTTTTGTTGTTTCCTCTTTTTTTAATTATCTTGCTGTTAAAGCAGCAGCTACTTGATGCGCGTCTGTTCTTGCTCGTACACACACTTTCGTTTGATCGCTTGGAACCTCTGGGCTTGCGGAGAAACTTCACTTCTATATTTTGAACCGTTTTTTCCATGGAGAGTACTTAGCAGTAGGTAGCGTTCATCCTCAGCGCGTTTCCAGAGATCCTTTTTGCTACGTACCATCCGGCCTTAGATTGAGCTCCCTTCGACGGTGTTTCCGTAGGTCAAGCTGCAGGTAGAAAGCTATTTTAGTAATACTCGTATGGTTATATGTATATTATTATTTATATTCATCTTTTCGATTGTTATCAGTCATAGCGGGAGACTTAAATCCTAAGCACATCAGATGAAACCTATGTAGCACAATCCCCAACGGTAAACGTCTCGACGCGTTAGTGGACGATCTCACGTTCGATACCTTGGCTCCAGTAACCCCGGCTCACTAGCCTCTAAATAATATATATATCTGCCTCGAGCCTTTATATATATAGCCCTTATATATATTATTACAAAACCTTACTGTGCGCATATGTTCTATCGAAGTATTTTCATAGTTAGATTCAGACTACCGAGTCGTACTGGTGGTTACTGGTGGTAGGACCTCTAGTGAGTCCGCACGGGTAGGTACCACCGCCCCGCCTATTTCTGCCGTGAAGCAGTAATGCGTTTCGGTTTGAAGGGTGGGGCAGCCGTTGTGACTATACTGAGACCTTTGAACTATATCTCAAGGTGTGTGGCGCATTTGCGTTGTGGATGTCTATGGGCTCCAGTAACCACTTAACACCAGGTGGACTGTGAGCTCGTCCACACATCTAAGAATAAAAAAAAAATGGTCGTAATCATCGACATTGTAATGTCGCACATCACCTTGATATTACATAGGTCATCAAAGCAAGCTGTAGCGGAGAAGTTCCTTCAAAGCTTTAAAGTGCTTGTCAATTTCAAGGAGCTCCTTAGAGCCAAAAACACCTCAATCTAGGCCTGCGATAGGTACTGAGGAAAATCGTATTCGAATGCGTGCTATAACGCGACGTAAAATCTAGTGTTACAGAAGTCCGAGATGCCAGATGGTCTAGTTTTTTAAAATAACTCTATCTACCAACGTTGCTATTATCGTTTAATTTGGACTACCAAATCAGGTACGGTAGTAACTATGACCCCTTTTGTAGGCTCCTAAGGTTGACTTGAAGCGTACGATGATATCCAAAAGGCAGAGTTGCTGCTGAAACACTACAAACCCAGTGCATTCCCAGCAGTTTTCTTTATTGCACTCCCAGCACCCCATCCGTGGACCCCGTACAGAACGTACGTAGAATTAGTAGACAGTGAGAACGAACGCAGAGCCTTCTTGTCACCCTTTACTCTGAGGGAAGTAAAATACCTGCTCAAAGACCTACCAACTTTAGATTGACCGCGTTATCAAACTTCTACCCACCAAACTCATCGTTATATTGACATCTATTTGCAATGCCGCTATAACGAACTGCATCTTTCTTGCAGTTATTACTTGTCACAATCTAATAGGTTGGGGAAAAAGTTTCTTCGCATTTTTTAAGAAAATATACAACATTTTTAAATATAATTTATTTACATTTAACTAAAGCATGCAGGTACTATTTTGTTCGATAACTTTTTGCTATCTTGTGAGCAGGGACATGATCCCATTGCTATATAAATTTTGGGGCTTCTGATCAAAATACCGCGACAATTGGTTTTGGCAGTCCTCCGTGATGTTAACCTAACGGTGTCTAAAGAATTCTGAAGAGACCGAAACAGGTGGAAATCTGTAGGTGCAAGGTCAGGACTATGCAGCGGATGCATTAACATCTCCCAGCCAAACTCTCTTAATTTGTTCTGTTCATTAATTTCGGCCGCTTTCTCTCAATTTCTAACTTTAATCTCATGAGTTGTTCGTAGTAGAGCTTAGAATCGATGGTCCTGCCTGGTGGTAACAGCTCATAATGAATAATGCCCTTCCAATCCCACCACACACACAGCATCACCTTGTTGCTAGTTAACTCGGGTTTTGCCACAGTCTGTGAAGCCTGACCGGCCTTTGACCACGACCTTTTTCGCACGTTCTTGTCGTACGTGATCCACTTTTCCTCATCAGTTATCAGTTTCTTTAAAAATGGTACGGTTTCATTACGTCGTAATAAAGAATCACAAATGAGTACACGGTTCATTAGGTTTCTTTCAGTGAGCTCGTGAGGTACCCAAATAACGAGCTTTTTTGTGTACACAGTTTTTTTCAAATGCGCCAAAACTGTTTTGTGGTCAATTCCCAGTTCTTCAGCTACGTCTTAACTACTGATATGCCGATCTTGCTCCAATTTTTTAAAAATATCATCCGTTTTATCCGTAATAGGACGGGGTGACCAGAGCGACGTGCATCTTTGACATAAAAATTTCCGGATTGAAAACGCTTAAACCAAATTTGTGTTACTCTCACAGATACTGCACTAGGTCCATAAACATCACAAACTTTTTTCGCGACATGCATTGCATTTTTACTTTTTTGGTAGTAAAATTTTAAAATGTATCGAATTTCTCCACTAGATTCACTCATCTTGACAGTACGAAAAAAAAAAAAAAAATCACACAATCTCCTAACACGAAGTTGGAATTATCTTCTTTAAAATTTAAACTTATAAATGATACCAAAACCAGCCAGATACAAATAGTATAGCCAAAGAGATTTTATTACAAGTACATACGTACTATAATGCGAAAAGAATTTTTCCAACTTAATATTAAGTCTTAAATATAAGGAATAAGTTGATAATATAGGTAATTGTAACCAATAAAACTTAATAAAATATATAACCCATAAAACAATTAACTAGAGTGGCTTAGATATGACTATTCGAAAAGTCTGCAATGAAGTCTGCAACATTTATTGTAAATAGCGCCAGAAACGAATTGTAGAAATGTCAAAAAATGTTAATGTTAATTTCACGAGCGCAGGCGTAATGTTTTTTATCTCCATGTTTACTTTATTGACAGAAAGCTTGTTTTAGAGTATGAATTAATACACTCATAGCTATAGTTTCCAATTTATATTTTATTTTTTGCATATTTATTGTATATATGGATTGGAACGAGTTCACGGCCCATCTGTTTTTAAGTGGTTACTGGCACATCATGACATGAATAACATTTTACTGATACCATGCGATGTGATATTTAATTTAGAAAAGATTTGTGTTGAATTTGTGTCGAAATTAAATAGAAATGACAAAATGAACTGTTGCATGTTGCAACGCACGTCACTTCGGAACCCATTTAATATAAAGTTGTCAAATACTTCCAGATACCTAACCTTCATACTGATGTGTAACGCTGTGTTAGATTTTTTAATAATGCTCGGGCTATCTACCGTGGATACGCTCAATCCTATTAGATATAACCAACACAACTCAGCCACACGCTAAAAATGTTCAGCTTTATGAACATCTGACAAAAGTGTGTGTTTAACGGCTGAGTAATAATGCCCGTTCTGTTATATATATTCGGCGTACTCAGGTGGACTCAGACCGAACTGGACGCCCTGGATGCTTCACCCGAAGTCCTCCGTAATGAGATTGTATATCGCGCAGAAGTGTGGTGGCCGGGGCCTACTTAGCGCCAAGGTCATGCATAACAATGAGGTGTGCAGTCTCAGGGAATATTTCCTATCGAGGGCTGACAGTATGATGCACAGAGAGGTCATGGAATGCGACAAAGGACTGACCCCGTTAGCCCTGGCCAGAGACGGGTGGCAATCACCGGCGGTACTCAGTACCTCTGACAGTGAGGCCATATGGAAAGGAAAAGAGCTACACGGGCGCTTCTTTCAGGCTCTGTATGAGCCCCACGTGGACAAAGAAGCCTCCGTGCACTGGCTTCGATTCGGTGACCTCTTTGGGGAAACCGATGGTTTTGTCTGTAGAATACAGGATCAGGTTATCGGGACAAACGACTATAGGAAGAACATTCTGAGGGAGGGGACGGCGGACATATGTCGATTATGCCGCCGATCGGGTGAATCCCTCAGACATATCACCTCTGGTTGTTCTATGCTTGCGAACACCGAGTACTTGCACAAACATAACCAAGCAGCCAGAAGCCTCCACAAAGAGCTCGCCCTTAAGTATGACATCGAATAGAGGCTACCGTATTAAAAGGACTGGGACCGGCCCATCATCACGGACAGGACTATTCTTGCGGACATCACCATCCCCTATGACGAGAACCTCGTGCGCGCCGAGGTAGATAAAAAGACCAAATATCTGAACCTGGCGCACGGGGTGGCCGACATGTCATTGTGGAGGGTGGTATCTACAGAAATGATCCCGGTAGTTGTATAGGTGAATGGTTTGGTCCCTAAAAGCCTCTCAAAAAATCTCGAGAGGCTTGGCGTCAACAAAAAGTCGGTGGCAGCCCAGATGCAAAAAGCAGTCTTGCTGGACAACGCCCGTATACTTCGCCGGTTTCTCTCCCAATAGTCCTTAACGCTTCGGCCGATTGTTGCCCACCTCGTCGGAGTGTGTCCTGCCATCTTACCGGGCGAGGCATTGTTTGATACAGATATTGATAATAATATCATTTATTTCAGACCCTATTTTTGCCCATACACGAAAATATAATTTGGAGGGACTTATCCTGTCACATGTAGACGATTCCATGTTAAGAAGAATGAACAATCCATCTCCATTCTGTTCGCAATGAGTTGCAGGTAACCGTTGGAGCCGCCACGCACCCGCCGCATCAGGGATGCTATATCCCCAACGCTCTATAGAAACGTGGCAGCCCCATCAGTACCCTGAACTTATTGTTCTATTGAACGCGCAAGGCACTGCAAGCAGCAGCAAGCAGTTGCGTATACATAACCCATAGGCCGCAGGTATAAAAATACAGTAAAAAAAGGCCTTAAATAATGTGATTTCCACCTGTGCAGTACATTTTGCAAACGTCATCATCATCATCATCAACAGCCCACAGTCGTCCACTGCTGGATATAGGCCTCTCCCAATGCACACCACTGAGCCCGGTCTACGGCTCTCCTCATCCACTTCTTGCCAGCCACCGTCCGAAGGTCATCGCACCATCCAGCCAGGGGGCGTCCCACGTTACGTCTTCCGTTGCGCGGTCTCCACTCGAGAACCTGTCTGCTCCAGCGATCGTCAGTCCTACGACATATGTGGCCAGCCCACTGCCACTTCAGCTTGCTGACTCTTTGAGCTATGTCGATGACTTTGTTCTCTGTCGAGTAATCTCATTCCGGATTTTATCCGTAAGAGAAACTCCGAGCATTGCTCCTTCCATGGCTCGCTAAGCGACTTTGAGCAGACGGACCAACCGTACTGTGAGTGTCCACGTTTCGGATCCGTAAGTTATTACTGATAGGACGCACTGGTTAAAAACTTTCGTTTTCAGGCACTGTGGGATGTGCGATGAAAAGACTCCACGTCCTTACGGATCCATCAGATCCAATAACTCTTGCATTAGATACCTTCAGCGCTAACACTAGGAGCAGGCTGAGGAGCCCTGGTAACCGTACTCGTCGAACTCGACAAAGAGGTCGACGTGCAACCTAACCTATCCATCAGCCCGCTGAGTTTCTCGCCGGATCTTCTCAGTGGGTCGCGATTCCGATCCGGTACTTGATTCATTCGCGAAGCAATTGCTCTTGAGTTGTTAGGTTTCCTTCGGAGGCGCTCGGGCAGTTGTTAGCAAATCCCACCCCTCCTGGCTAAGCCTTTGCTCGCCCACCTGTCCTGGTGAAGCTGGAAAGGCCCCCGGGCCACCAGTTATCTTTCAATCATAAAAAAATAAATAATGAAAAGACTCCACGCAGTTTGCCGAACGCCACCCAGCCCAGTTGGATCCTTCTCTTGACTTCCCTCCCCAAGCTGTGTTTACTCATCTGCAGCGTCTGCCCGAGGTATAAGTATTCATCAACAGCTTCAAGCGGGCAGCCCTTCACGACGATCAGACCCGGGCTAATGTAACCATTGAACATCACTTTGGTTTTATCCATGTTCATCCGGAGTCCAATTCGTCGAAGAATCTGCTAAGCCGTTCAGCATCTGCTGCAGATCTTGCAACGATTCCGCCAAGAGAACTATGTCATCTGCAAACCGCAAGTGTGAGATTGCCATTAATGTTTATGCACTAGCCATTAATGTTTATGCCCATCTTTTTCCAGTCCAGCGTCTTAAACATATCTTCCAATGCGTTAGTAAACAGTTTCGGGGAAATGACATCCCCCTGTCTCACTCCCCTACGCAATTGGATAGGGTTCGACTGCTGATTCTGTACTCGAACATTCATCGTGGCACAGTCGAAGAGGCATTTCAACACCTGGACATAGCGATGGTCTACTTGGCATCGCCGCAGAGAGTCCAGAACAGACCAAGACTCGATGGAGTCGAAAGCCTTCTCATAATCCACGAATGTTAAACACAGGGGCCGATTATATTCTGTGGTCTTTTGTATAATCTGCCGCACTGTGTGTATGCAGTCTATGTTTCCAAAGCCGCTCTGAAACCCAGCCTGCTATGGGGCTGAAATTCGTTGAACCTTCTTGCCAGGCGATTTGTGATGACTCGTGAGAACAACTTATAGATGAGGTTTAGGAGGAAGATTGGTCTGTAGTTCTTTAAAAGAGTTTTGTCTCCTTTTTTGAAAAAGAGAACCACAATACTGTTGTTCCACGCCTTCGGAGTTCTCCCGCGGTGAATGACGTGGCTGAAAAGCTTCTGTAGCAATACTAAGAGAGGTGTTCCTCCTGCTTTCAATAGCTCAGTTGTTATACCATCACCTCCGGGGGCTTTTCCATTCTTGAGTTGTCTCAGAGCCAATCTTATTTCGTCCACACTGACGTCCGGCAGCTCATCGGTGAAATAGCGCGTGAGTGGGACTCTACAATCATAACAGTTCTGTACAGGACGGGTGGTGCAGGACTCGTACAGCTGACCGTAATAATTTTCAATCTCAGCGAGAATTTCCGTCTGCGACATAATGACGTTACCATCAGAGGTCTTGAGTTTCGATAAACGACTTCTCTTAAGCTGCTGGTTGAATACATTCGACCCACGGTTTTGTTCAATGGCTCTTTCAATTCTTCGAGTAGTGGAGCGTCGAAGGTCACTGAAGGTCACTGAGAGCCGATCATTCTGATGGAGAGGCGGATGTGTCCTGACGCCGTATGGCTATGAGTCGCAAAGTCTCGTCTGAGAGATCGGATTTTTTTCCCGTTCGCTTCCCGCTGAAAAATTTTGCACCCTCTTCCCTCATGACTGTGACCAGATTTTTGAGGTTTTCGTCAACATCATTAGTGGTTTCCAAGTTAACAAATCGATTTTCCAAGGTTTTATGGAAAACTTCTGAATCTGCACTGACTTGGAGCTGGCTAGGTCGGAGTGTACACTGTATCATGCGGTGTCTTTCCAATCGAGCGTCTATGCTCAGCGTAGCTCTTACTAGCCGGTGGTCGCTTCTGGTGTTAAACCTGTTGACTACTGAGACATCTCTAAATAGGCGTTTTTTATCCGCAGTGATAAAATCAATCTCATTTTACGTTACAGCTTTAAAAAATGAGTTCATTAAGAATAGCTCCTCTTGCTCTAGAAAGTTAACGAGCATTTGCCACCTATCGTTCCTGCTTCCAAATCCATGTGGTTCCACTCTCGACTCGTCACACATCTGTACACCCACTTTGGCATTAAAGTCTCCCATGACTACATTGAAGTGAGTCTTAGTGGTATTGTGAAGTGCTTTAGTAACATCTTGGTACATATCTTCTACTTCTTCATCCGAATGTGCCGAAGTTGGTGCGTAAACCTGGATGACCTTCAAACTATGGCACCCAGAAAGCCTAATGATCAATTACGCAACCCTATTCGACACACTGGAGACTTCCTCAACGCTATGAGCCAAGACTTTATTAACGAGAAACCCCACCCCACCGTGAGATTGCTGACCACCCTCACGGAAATAAAAAAGGTGGCCTGACTTTTTTTTATTGCTTAGATGAATGGACGAGCTTACAGCCCACCTGGTGTTGAGTGGTTACTGGAGCCCATAGACATCTACAACGTAAATGTGCCACCCACCTTGAGATAAAAGTTCTAAGATCTCAGTATAGTTACAACGGCTGCCCTACCCTTCAGACCGAAATGCATTACTGCTTCACGGCAGAAATAGGCAGGGTGGTGGTACCTACCCGCGCGGACTCACAAGAGGTCCTACCACCAGTAATACACTATGTTATTCCTTCACCGTGAAAGTCAATCGTGAACATATGTTGAGTACGAATTTCATTAGAAAAATTGGTACCCGCCTGCCGGATTCGAACACCAGTGCATCACTTCAACACGAATGCACCGGACGCCTTATCCTTTAGGCCACGACGACTTCGACTCTAGTATTAGTGTCCTCTCCCTCACGTCTAACTTCACTCA
This sequence comes from Bombyx mandarina, assembly GCF_003987935.1. The sequence continues at coordinate 1,269,479 of NW_021011516.1, read as the reverse complement.
ACCCAAGTACATGCCACCTTATGTTACTGAGCTCCGCTTCCAATTGTGCCAAGTGCTCGTCTAGTCCTAGCGCTCGTCCATTATACGTCGCAAGGGTCTATAGTTTATGGTAGCCTGCCGTCACCCGGGGATTCCTAGCACCCCCTACCCTACCGTTACCATAGTCGCTACCGTGACTAGGAATAGTAGGGTGACCAGGCCGTCGTTTTTGTGTCTTTCATGGAGGAAATGCCCATAATATCCACGCTGGGCAGGCGTGTTGTAAATCGCAGAGACACTGCTCTTTTTTGTATCACTAACATTGCTGCCTGTCAGTGATCAGATTTTTTAGTTGTGCCAAGTTTAGACTGCACTATACCGCTATCAGCCGGTCGCCAGAGCCTCGTTCGTTGATCAGCAGAATGACCGCGGGCAGGTGAGGTTGACTTGGAATTAATAGATCGTGTGTCATTCCCATACATCCAATATGTATTGGAAACATACGGGCCAACATATTCGCCATGACCGACAGTGCCCTGCGTTCCCTCTCTATGCCAACATCATCTTTGAGTAACTCAGTGACCTACTGACCCAGGTACTTTACCCTCTCCACTTTTTTGAGAGATTGGTTATTTAAGAAGACCGATAGTACGTCTTTATAGAAGGCAGGCGCCTTGAAAATCATTACCTCATTTTTGTGGTATTGTGCCTGAGCCCATGAGCCCCCGCGTAATACTCGCACCTTGTCAAAAACCTCCTGAAGGCACTGATCGATAGATATATCGGATCGGTTCGAATATGATGGATGATTATAAGTCACAGTGTTTTTTTCATTGTTATTGTAGGCAGAAGAGCATACGGGTCACCTGATGGTGAGTTGTTACCGTCGCTCATGGACTTCAGTAATGCCAAGGCCAGAGTAAAGCCACTCTGCCTTTCGTTAAGTACTCTCCACAAGCCTCGTTTGAAGAAGGACATGTCATAGCGTTCAGGAAACACTGTGAAGGGTAGCTCATTCCAAAGCCGGTTGGTACGTGGTAAAAAAAAACTCTGGAAATACAATGTGGATGAACGCAGCGGCTCCAGGTTGTATTGATGAACTCTACTCTGGTGACGTGCGGTGCAATGGTAAGAACGGTTTCGGTAGGCAGCGGCTTGGCTCTGCCCCTGGCGTTACTGAAGTCCATGGGCGACGGTAACCACTCACCATCAGGTGGGCTGTATGTTCATCTGCCTACAAGGGCAATAAAAAAAAAGAACGAGATGATGGAATCATCTCAAACAATTCCTCAGAGCACTCCCTATGTCATTGATATACAGGATGAAAAGCCTGGAGGAGAGCATCGAGCCTTGTGAAACGCCGGTGATAATTGTCATGGTATCGGAGTAGCAGCCATCTACAATCACAGTAATGCTCCGCTTATGCAAGAAGCTACTGATCTACTTGCAGACTCCCTCGCGATTTCTGTAAAATGGTAGCTTCAACAGAAGTGCCCTATGCCAGACCCTATCAAAGGCCTCCGCGATATCAAGGCTCACCACGAGAGCCTCACTCTTGCTCCCCAAGGCTTCACCCCACCTGTGAGTAAAGTATACGAGAAGATAGCTGAGTGATCATAGTGGAAACCCTACTAAAGGTCACTGATCAACTGGCGACCTTCAAGATACTTCAGGCGTTGCGTATTTATTATCCGCTCCATCACCTTAGAAAGCAAAGAAGTTATCGCGATAAGTCTATAGCTCGATGAATCCGACCGGTCCCTCACTCATTAGGTGGACGTGAGTGATCTTCCATGAAGACGGAACTTTTTCAGTGTAATAATAGAGGTGATACAAACGCGTTAGCGCAGGTATCAGTTCAGGGGCGCACGGTATCAAAACCACTGCGGGGATGCAATCTGGCGTACTCGACTTATGGACGTCCAGCAGTCGAAGCTTCCGCCTGACTGTACACTGTGTAATGCAGATCTCCAGCAGGGAGCTATAACACCGGGGGATGTTCGGTGGTATGGCAGCCTCATCGTCCATAGTCGAATTCGAGGCGAAGAGTTTGACCAGAAGGTCAGCGTTCTCTTTCGGGCTTTGGACCAGACTGTCATCGGACTTGCGCAGTGGTGGGAGACTAGACCTGCAAAAGTTTCCTTCTGCAGCTTTGGCGAGCGACCAGAAAGCACAGATCCCAAAGGGACAGCTCTGCAGTCGCTCGCCAATTCTGGTAACTTCGCCTTATAAATGGCTCTCTTGTAGGACTTAGAAGCGGCATGAAATTTCTGCCTTTCCCCTGAGACGTTAGGATGCCGACGTCTCTTGGCATTATCTCATGCCGGGTATACGGACCGCTTGAGGTTTGCGGCATCCCTACTGGCATTGGTATCTCAAGGCCTAATGCGACTCCCGACTCGGTACGAAAGAGTGAAATGGCGGTCAAGCGGAGCGTTGACCAGCCACATGGTATGCGGCTGAATCCGTAGTCAGCAGAAAGTTCAACAGAGACGGCTCGTGCCCCTCAATATCTGGGACATGGGTGGGCTGTGTCACTAGCTGAGAAAAGCCATAGACCAAGGCGAAACCGTAGGTAGCACGACACAGAAGGTCAGTGATCCTGGATACTAACCATTCTTGATGACGAGCATTAAAGCCTCCAAGGACCACCACCTCCGCACGTGGGTACTGACACAAACATGCGGTTAACCCCTTCTTGCACGTGCTTAATCAGAGTTGAACCTGCATCACCACTGTGGGACCTGTACAGGCAGGAGTAGATTCGGGTACAGCCTCCATGACCTACGCACAGCCACAAGAAGAACAGGTCCCGTTGTTCGAGGCTTTGTAGGCGACGACAGCAGACATCTCCCCGACAGCAGAAGACAAATACACACATCCCGGTTTTATGCAGAAAAGTGTGCTTCAATGCGTAGCCGGGATATTCGAGGTACGAAGTATCATCTGAAGCATACATCTGCGTCACCCTTAGAAAAAGCGGGGCAGGCTGTGTCGTTTCAAGATGGTGGTGTACGGCGTCAAGGTTGCTATGTTGGCTCCTGGCATTGCTGAAATTCACATTAAATGTGGAATGGGGACCCGCCTGTAAAACCCTTTTCTCAACTTCAAAATGTTTTCTTATTATTCCGGAGAGTAGAATTGGGAGAGGTAGAATGCTAGAAGTGAGATAAAGGCAATACCTTAATAAAGTGCAGGGCACAGTGAACACTTGACCGGGTGTTGCCCGAGGAGCCGACGCAAGGCATGGAAGGGCCCCGATTCTACCCTGCGCGATCACCGGGATCCACTACGGTCTCCAACTCTGGCACGACGACTGTACGACAGGATGGCGGGACGGCTTCCCGGGATGGAGCTTAGCAGTGACACCCGGGATCAGGTCCGCTATTGATCGGCGGGCGGCAGCGGACACCGTTTCACTGGGTCTCCCTATACCCCCGTCAGCAAATCGCGTCTCGCGGCTCGCGAGTACATTTGCTCTGCATGTTCCAAGCAACACTAAGCACTCACAACAAGGAAGAGGGTCACTTGTAGGGTATCGCGGGTAAAACCTACGAAAGCGCGAAGCACCAACCCTCAAAATTATAGGACAACGGCTGTCCCGCCCATCGAACCGAAACGTAGTAGTAGTGGTTCACGGCATGAGTAGTATGGTGTGGTACCTACATGTGCGATCTCACAAGACGCCTTATCACCAGTAAGTAGGTTAAATGAAAGACACAAATACGCAGTGATTATTTAAAAATACTAGCTCCTAGTAAAAGGTCAACGACCGTGTTTTAAGATAAATTGAAAACAAAAAAAAGAGATTAAAAATACTTGTTCGATACCTTTCTCTAGTTAAGTCTACACCTGTGCATAATTTTGCACACATAACCGTGTCGTGGTTCGGTGCCGGGTTCACTAATAATACCTATCGTATTTTTTTATATTTAGATTCTTTTTTGTCTTTGGGTCGTATTCTATAGATAACTTTTTACAAATGACTTTCTCACAATTTAGTTACTATCTAAGTATATCACTTGTGCTTAGTGTGAAATAGGCTTTGTATTCGCGTCGGCCAGACCCAAAAGAAAAATAACAAAAGAAGTCTAGTCGGTTTTTGGAATTCGCTTTAATGCGTCTGGTGTCCTAGTTTAATATACGTATTACCTGTTAAACTTTCCTACACAATTAAATTATATTCTTTAAAGTTCGAATAACGGATTTTTTCCATTACTCTTTTAAAGTACATATAGCTTATAGAGTACATATTGCATAAAATTTAATATGGTTTCATAAAGAGTGACATGTTATTTATATACTAAGAGGAAATAAAATATAATAAAAAAAAATTGTAGTCAATACTGCACTCATTCACAGCCTTTGTCTCTTAATTCTAATAGATCTGTAATAAATATTTGGAAACTGATTGAATACTTAAAAGAGTTAAAACATCACAGACCACATCTTTTTTTTAGTATTACAGGCTTACAAAAGTACGTGAACTAAAAATTTCATGAGTAGTATTTTTTTTGCAATAAAATAATAAGTTGTTTATATTTAAGTCACATTTAAAAAAAATAGTACTAGTGAATATTAAAGTTTAAGAATCAAGCGTAATGTTAAAAATAAAATTATTTCATTTTAGTAACATTCTTGCCTTCCTTTTTGCAAAGTTTCCATCAACTACAGTAACATTATGCTATAATAACCAAAACAGTTCAATTACCGAAACCCGGGCTAGCCTGCGTCGAAATTAAGTTCGTTGACCGATTCATAAAGTCTGACCTTGTCTAACCGTCTAGAATGTGTCTACCGAGAGTCATACAAAATAATAATTCATTCGTGTACCTACATCCCAAAAATGGCTTATATTTCAATCAAAATGTATATTGTTTAATTTGTAAACTTCTTGAAATAGGATTCATGTTAAAGTAATTCGGAGAGTAGTGCGGAATCATTAGATTGGTCACGTAGATTTTATGCTTTTTACAGACAAGTATCTTAAATTTTCCTCAATGTGTCAATGACTTCTTGTTTGCTCGAAATTAGGGCTCATTATTTATTTCCCCTAAAAAAGATCTAAAATGAACGGTTATATGTATACGACATATATATTTACATATCTAAACATTTTTTTCTATTCTATCAGCCCATGGACGTCCACTGCTGGACATAGGCCTAAAATATCTAAACATATGCAAATATATTTTTTTGGTTATATTATACTCTTTTTTTCCTACCTATTCGATGATAGCCTAGGGAGCTATTCCAGCTACGCAGGCACAGGTAGGTGAGCTCACGGGCTCAACTTGAGAGAATTTGCTAACACTAGCGCTAGTAAGAGTAGTGCTTCGCAGAATCTACCACCGGGTCGGTATCGCGACCCATTGAGAAAATCCGGCGAGAAACTCTGTGGACTGTGTCTTTGGGTTAGTACACTCATCGAACTCTTCGTCGTAATCGACGTGTTCGATGAGGGTGGTAATCGGTGTCGGGGATCCGACTACACATGTTTCGAGTAATGACGGCACTGGGTTAACGTAACGTAATGTAGATAGGTAATTAACGGCGGCCAAAATAATAGGATTATCGTGTCACGCCGCTTTGTCGAAGTAGTTTTCTGATACTACTTTAAGATACTTACGTATCGATTCTAACTGTAAGTCGTCGTGAAGATCAGCACTCTTTACGTACCACGGTGCTCCCACGGCTATCCTGTAGAAACGGATTTATAGTAGGCTCTGCCCCTGGCAAGGCAAAAGTCTATGGGCGACGGTAACCACTCACCATCAGGTGGGCCGTATGCCCGTCTGCCTACAAAGGCAAAAAAAAAAGAGCACGGCTGTGCTTTTCGTAGGGCTAATGTCAATGCGCCACTCCGGAACCACTGTCCTAAATTTGTGGCTGCGATCTGGAGTTTACTATGCATGAACGACATTCCTACTCGAGTAGTAAATAGCCGTATCATACGCGAAAAGGGCTAACCGGGTTCCAGGTGATCGGGGAAAATCGTTAATATATATGCTAAAAAGTAGCGGGCAGAGAGTTGAGCCTTGCGGGACTCCGGCTTAGATATATTGCGAAAGAGAGCGAGCTCCCTCGACTTGATACCGAAACGAACGGCTCGACAAGAAGTCTCGTATGATAAGTATGAAACTTTTTTTTATTGCCTAGTAGACAGACGAGCGTACGGCCCACCTGATGGTGAGTGGCTACCGTCGCCCATAGACTTTTGCCTTGCCAGGGGCAGAGCCTACTATTAAGTATTCTCCACAAGCCTCGTTTGAAGAAGGACATGACATAGCACTTGGGAAATACCGTGAAGGGGAGCTCATTCCAAAGCCAGATGGTACGTGGCATAAAATATCTCTGGAAACGTACTGGAGATGAACGCAATGGGTGTGCGATAGTAAAACAAGATGATGGGATCATCTCAAACAATTCCTTAGAGCACTCCCTTCGAACTCCCTTTGTCGAACGTCTTTGCGATATCGAAAAAGGGGGCTCTCATGGGGACGGGTCTGCGGCTATTTTTGAGATGTGCTCCGTGAGGCGATGCACTCGTTGAATGCACAAGTGTTTCGCGCAGAATCCGAACTGCTCGCCGATCAGGATGCCTTTCGAGGTGATGAAGTCGGATAGGTGTTTGTGTAAGTCGCTCGTATAATTTGCCTAAAGTTTGAAGGAGGCTGATTGGGCGGTAGCTCGCGGGATCATTTTGAGGTTTTCCAGGTTTGTGTTTCGATCAACACAGCGTGCTCTTTTTTCGCCTCGCTCAGGTCCTTTCGGGGCATGGCTGCTTCGGGAGGTATCTGTGGAGAGTTTGCGGAAGAAAGCCACATCCGGGCTGCCACCAGTGCGGGCACTCGGACGATGACTGTCGAGTGTTGGGTGCGGGGGCGGTCCGGTTGGGGTCGGTCCGGTGTTGAAGCGGTGAAAGGTGGTGCTCACGGTGTGTCTCCCGAGATGAAGTCCTGCGGGATTTTCCCGGGGATGAGATCCCGTCCTATCATTAGTACGGGTACCGACGCAGGCGGGATTCTCGATGCGCACTGCGGTACCGTATGTTTCGTGTAATCGGTGTGGTGGACCGCGTTACATTTGTACAAAGGATGAGATACTCAAATGAGAATTCAAATTTGTGTAAGCATTTAACGAGATTGACTGCGAGTTGTTCCAATTATATGGTACATCAACATTTTATAAATATATAAAAAATCCAAAACTATTTATGCTTATCATAAACTGGTTTTGTTCTTGCATTTCCTGTATTAACTATTATTGTTTGGAGAAAAAAAAGCTTACGTTTGTTTAAATTCAAAACATTTCGTCATAGTTAGTTGAATATATGTAGTTAATAATAATACGTGAAGCAAAAACTTTGTACCCCTTTCTACGAAAATTGCGCGAACGGAGGAGTATGAAATTTCCCACACTTATAAAGATTATCGAGAATGAGTGCTGAATCCACATATTTTTAAAAAATAATGCATAAATAATACAATAAATTCATAAAAAAAAAACATTACACACTACCATATATTTGACACACACGCGCATGTATACTCTTTGTTTATTGTCAAACTTTTCATATTGCTTATGGCCTATGGTCTAATTGAGAATAGATTAAATATTGTTTGTCTTTATTAATATTTTGCCTATAGTGTAGTCTTGGCGAAATCTGTGATTATATAATTTGACAATAGAACCATTATAATAATGTTCAAACACAAAATTTCAATTAATTATAGTCGAATTTCAACTACTGCGGGACCACTAGTATATGTAGTTACATTAATCCATCAACAAATAGATATTTTAGTAGTGATTGTAATTGAAATTAGGTGCAATAACGTCCGTACTTGATAAATGTACGCACTTTGTATCAGATGGAAAACTTTGATAAAGTTATTAAGTACGGACGGACGTATTTACATTTGTAGATTACCTAGAGGCTTCGTGAACGACATTATGTGGCCACAGGTACCTAAATTCTTTCCCTACCTATGCTAGTAATCTCGAAACCTTTGTGGCATTCGACGGGTTCGACGTGAGTGGTAACCGATCAAATATGAATTGGGAGGATCCGAAGTGACATACTTTGGGTGAGGGCGACGGTTTACCGTTTGGTTCTCTGTCTCTCTGTCTGTGTTTGGTGTATAGCTGTCAGCAGCCACGATAAGGGAATTATCGTGTTGCACTGTTTTTTCTCTAACTAGCTAAGCTCTAACGCTGACTTAAAATACTTACGTATCGGTTCTAATTCAAGATCTTCGTGAAGATCTAAGCTCCTTACGTACCGCGGTGCTCCAACGGCTCTACTGCAAAAACGGAATTGAATGATTTGTACTACACTTGCGTAGGTCATGACCGGAGTTAATGCTCCGAAATAGAAATATAACTTGAAAATAGTTTTTGTAACTATACAGCATTTTTAATCAAATAAAATGCTTTCTATAACTGCTACTGAAATTGTTTTAAAACTTCAGAAACAAAGAGTGAATTCTCAATACAATAAGCAAAATGCTTGGCACTAAATATATTTCAAATTTGAAATATATTATAGATATATATATTTCAAGAAGTTTTACATATAAATATATTTCAAATTTGAAATATATTTATATGGGGTTAAAATATGAACTTGTTGATTTGAACTAAAAAAAATTATTTTATTTCTTATTTAACATATTTATTTACTCAAAATATTTATATTATTATACATTGCTGCCATTATAATAGGCTGCTCATTTATGATTTTTCGATAGAGCTCTGTTGATCTAGACTTTAAAAACTGTGTAAAAGTATTTTGTATTGCCTCCTCGGTTGAAAACTTTTTATCACGTAAGAAATTGTCCAAATCACCAAAAAAACGGTTTACTTTGGACACTGTTGCGGCGTTTGACCTGGGGTCAGACATTGTCTTTTTCGTTTACGGTTATCGAAAAAAATCCACTTTCCATCACATGTCACAATTCAATCCAATATTTCGTCATTTCTATATCGATTCAACAAGGCAGAACAAGTTTCAACACTCGTTTTTTTCTGCAGATCACTCAAATCATGAGGCACCCATTTTTCATATTTTTTTATTTTATTGATTTGACGCAAATGAGTCAATATTATTGGTAAGGTAACGTTAAACCATGCCACTAATTCCTGAGTGGTTTGGCTCGGATCAGCTTCCACCATCTCTTTCAATTCATTGTTGTTCACATGTTACTCTTCAAATCAAAATTTCCACCACGAAAGCGTTTAAACCAAAATAGCACGGTGCGGTCATTAGCAGACCCCTCTCTAAACGCAACATTGATTTTGCGAGCTGTTTCTGCAGCGTTGGTTCCGTGTGGAGCTCGAATTCAAAAATCACTAAAATTTTTCGAAGTATCTATCTTCTTTGTCTAAGCTGAGGCTAAGGTGTTGTGAGCAGACCGCGGGCCCAAGGATTTTAGGACCCACCCGCTAAACGACTCCCCTGCACTCTTACACCGCCCAGACGGTGCCGCTGGAATCCCGGAATACCCCGCTGGACCAAAACCAGCCTGCCGGGTCGGGACGCGATACACCGCCAACCGGTCGCTCTATTTACTCCTCGGCAGCGCGCTAGAGTGCTGGTAGCGCGTCACGCGGCCTCTACCCCCTCAGGTCGCTCCTTAAGAACCTATTACCTACCATTTAAAAAAGTTTCACTTATAAATCTCAAGCCATAAAGGTTCTATGTCAATTCAAAGTACTCATCTATATCTATATATTAATACGTAAAACAAAAACTTTGTATCCCTTTTTACGAAAATTGCGCGGACGGAGGAGTATGAAATTTTCCACACTTATAGAGAGTAGAGAAGAAGTGCACAATGCTAATATCTTTTTAATATAATGCATAAAAGATACATTAAATCAATAAAGAAAACATTACACACACTACATACCATGTATTTGACGCACACACGTATGCATACTATTTAATGTGAAGCTTTTGTTCTTGACGTCTGTTGTCAAATTGAGAATGCATTAAATATTGTTTGTCTTTGTTAATATTTTTTATCGTGTAGTCTTGGCGAAATTTGTGATTATAGAAGTATAAAATACAATCATAATAATGTACAAACTTACAATTCTAATTAATTATAGTCGAATTTCGACTACTGCGGGACCTCTAGTTACAATAGAACGGTAATTTCATACTTGAACCCATTCCGATAGAGGCACCCGTCACGTGCGGACGTGCTCATCGTCCACTCGATCGCCCGGTCTTTGTTCGCCCGGCTTTTGTTAGCCCGGCCATTGTTCGCGCGGCCTGTGTTCGTGATACATCTGCCGACCAAGTGTGTTTCCTGGAAGCTTTTATTTGTTTTGTTTTAGTTATTTTTGTGTTCGTGGAACATTTGCTGACAAAGGGTTTTCCTGCAAGTATTTATTTGTTTTGTTTCTTTTTGTAATTTCTGTTTTGTTGTGCTTTTTCTTTGTCCTGTATTAATCGCGCCGCATTGCCACCTGTGTTCAATAGAACCGCTCAGGTCCGAGAAGTTGGGGCCTCGCCGCAAGGCGAGTGTTTTCAAGACCCGGGGCCGCCCCACCTGGGTACTCAGCGATCATGGACGCTGTATTCGCGGAATTCCTCCGACTTCGCCACCCACAGCTCGCCTCAGAGTTTCTGGCCTTCAAGGCCAATCACACTGCGAGCCCTCTCGAGGACTCCGCCGCGCTCGCTGCTCCTGCGTCGCCTGTACCTGCGTGCAGAGCTTCTGCATTGAGCACCGCAGCCTCTGTCGTGCCTGCCGCTCCCGTGTCGCCTATACTGGCGAGAAAAGCTGCTGCGTCGTCCGCCGTGACCATCGTTTCAGCTGAGCGATCATCCGCGGCCTCCGTCGCGCCCTCTAAAACACCTACACTTGCTCGTAGGTCGCCTGCACCCGCCTCCTCGTGCTCCGACTCTGACTCGGACATGGAGGTCGACCTCGCCCCCGCCTCATCGACGGATGGATTCACCCTGGTACAGAAGGGTAAGAAGCGTGCCGCGGAGTCTCGAGCTCCCGCGGCCGCTAAAATTAGCAAAGCCGTGAACGCGTCGCGCCCCCGCCCTCAGACTCCCGTTGCGCCCCCAGCCCGTGCCACTCCGTCGCCGCGTCCGGTGGCACAAAATAAAACCCAGACCCCTCCCCCGGTTATCCTTCAGGAGAAGGCAGCTTGGGATCGAGTTTGCCTGGCCCTTAAGGCCAAAAATATAAATTTCACGAATGCCCGTAACCTCGCGAACGGCATTCAAATTAAGGTTCAAACACCCGACGACCATAGGGCCCTCTCTTCTTACCTCCGTAAGGAGCGTATAAGTTTCCATACGTATACGCTCCAGGAGGAGCGCGAACTCCGCGTTGTAATACGCGGAATCCCTAAAGAGTTAGATGTAGAGCTCGTAAAAGCCGACCTGTTAGAACAAGGCCTACCAGTGAATTCTGTGCACCGTATGCACACCGGTCGCGGTAGGGAGCCATATAATATGGTTCTAGTCGCTCTCCAGCCTACCCCCGAGGGTAAGAAAATCTTTAACACACAGACCGTCTGTAGGCTCTCTGGTATCGCTGTCGAAGCCCCCCATAAAAAAGGCACTCCTAGCCAGTGCCATAACTGTCAATTGTACGGGCACTCTTCCCGTAACTGTCACGCGCGCCCCCGATGTGTTAAGTGTTTGGGCGATCACGCCACGGCCCTCTGCGCTCGCGACCAAAAAACCGCGACGGAACCGCCTAGCTGCGTCCTGTGTCGAACACAGGGTCACCCCGCGAATTACCGTGGTTGCCCCCGAGCCCCTAAAATAAATCGCCGCGTCGCCCGCCAAAACCGCCTCCGAGCTTCCGGCCCAGACATCAAAGCCTCGGCACCCTCTGCGTCGCAGGCTAAGCCAGCGTTCGTTCCGGCGGCGGTGCCCAGTGTCTCGGCCTGGGCAAAACCGCTGCCGTACACGAACACGGCTACAACTCCCTCCTCCGCGATTCGTCCCGCCCCCGCGACTCGTCCCTCTCCCGCGACTTGCCCTCCGACCGCGTCCGACAATCTCGCTTTAGCGATCGACTTCTTTCAGTCGATCAACTTTGAGCGCGTTAACGCTTTGGGCGACGCCATTCGCGCTGCCTCCACTGCACAACACTTTATCGCCGTTGTGCAGGAATACGCCGACGTATACGCGTCATTAAATACGTACGTCCTCCCCTCACTCCGCCGGTAATCAATGGCGTATATAAGTAGAATAAAGCCCCTATCCGTAACGATAGGATTTTTTAACGCTTACGGTCTCGCAAATCAACGTGATCAGGTTTCTGACTTTTTGCGTGACCACCAAATTGATATCTTTTTAGTGCAGGAGACCCTACTTAAGCCCGCGCGCCGTGACCCTAAAATCGCGAACTATAACATGGTCAGGAACGACAGGCTCTCTGCCCGTGGTGGTGGTACCGTCATTTACTATAGAAGAGCCCTGCATTGCGTCCCGCTCGATCCTCCCGCGCTCGCTAATATCGAAGCATCAGTGTGCCGAATCTCACTGACGGGACACGCGCCGATCGTTATCGCGTCCGTTTATCTTCCACCGGATAAGATCGTTCTAAGCAGTGATATCGAGGCGCTGCTCGGTATGGGGAGCTCTGTCATTCTGGCGGGCGACCTAAATTGTAAACACATCAGGTGGAACTCACACACCACAACCCCGAATGGCAGGCGGCTTGACGCGTTAGTCGATGATCTCGCCTTCGATATCGTCGCTCCGCTAACCCCGACTCACTACCCGCTAAATATCGCGCATCGCCCGGATATACTCGACATAGCGTTATTAAAAAACGTAACTCTGCGCTTACACTCGATCGAAGTAGTTTCAGAGTTAGATTCAGACCACCGTCCCGTCGTTATGAAGCTCGGTCGCGCTCCCGATTCCGTTCCCGTCACGAGGACTGTGGTGGATTGGCACACGCTGGGCATCAGCCTGGCTGAATCTGATCCACCATCGCTCCCGTTTAACCCGGACTCTATCCCGTCTCCTCAGGATACCGCTGAAGCCATAGACATCTTAACGTCACACATCACCTCGACATTAGATAGGTCATCGAAACAAGTTGTAGCGGAGGACTTCCTTCACCGCTTCAAATTGTCCGACGATATTAGGGAACTCCTTAGAGCTAAGAACGCCTCGATACGCGCCTACGACAGGTATCCTACCGCGGAAAATCGTATTCGAATGCGTGCCCTACAACGCGACGTAAAGTCTCGCATCGCCGAAGTCCGAGATGCCAGATGGTCTGATTTCTTAGAAGGACTCGCGCCCTCCCAAAGGTCTTACTACCGCTTAGCTCGTACTCTCAAATCGGATACGGTAGTAACTATGCCCCCCCTCGTAGGCCCCTCAGGCCGACTCGCGGCGTTCGATGATGACGAAAAAGCAGAGCTGCTGGCCGATACATTGCAAACCCAGTGCACGCCCAGCACTCAATCCGTGGACCCTGTTCATGTAGAATTAGTAGACAGTGAGGTAGAACGCAGAGCCTCCTTGCCACCCTCGGATGCGTTACCACCCGTCACCCCGATGGAAGTTAAAGACTTGATCAAAGACCTACGTCCTCGCAAGGCTCCCGGTTCCGACGGTATATCCAACCGCGTTATTAAACTTCTACCCGTCCAACTCATCGTGATGTTGGCATCTATTTTCAATGCCGCTATGGCGAACTGTATCTTTCCCGCGGTGTGGAAAGAAGCGGACGTTATCGGCATACATAAACCCGGTAAACCAAAAAATCATCCGACGAGCTACCGCCCGATTAGCCTCCTCATGTCTCTAGGCAAACTGTATGAGCGTCTGCTCTACAAACGCCTCAGAGACTTCGTCTCATCCAAGGGCATTCTCATCGATGAACAATTCGGATTCCGTACAAATCACTCATGCGTTCAACAGGTGCACCGCCTCACGGAGCACATTCTTGTGGGGCTTAATCGACCAAAACCGTTATACACGGGAGCTCTCTTCTTCGACGTCGCAAAAGCGTTCGACAAAGTCTGGCACAATGGTTTGATTTTCAAACTATTCAACATGGGCGTGCCGGATAGTCTCGTGCTCATCATACGGGACTTCTTGTCGAACCGCTCTTTTCGATATCGAGTCGAGGGAACCCGCTCCTCCCCACGACCTCTCACAGCTGGAGTCCCGCAAGGCTCTGTCCTCTCACCCCTCCTATTTAGCTTATTCGTCAACGATATTCCCCGGTCGCCGCCGACCCATTTAGCTTTATTCGCCGACGACACGACTGTTTACTATTCTAGTAGAAATAAGTCCCTAATCGCGAAGAAGCTTCAGAGCGCAGCCCTAGCCCTAGGACAGTGGTTCCGAAAATGGCGCATAGACATCAACCCAGCGAAAAGTACTGCGGTGCTATTTCAGAGGGGAAGCTCCACACGGATTTCCTCCCGGATTAGGAGGAGGAATCTCACACCCCCGATTACTCTCTTTAGACAACCCATACCCTGGGCCAGGAAGGTCAAGTACCTGGGCGTTACCCTGGATGCATCGATGACATTCCGCCCGCATATAAAATCAGTCCGTGACCGTGCCGCGTTTATTCTCGGTAGACTCTACCCCATGATCTGTAAGCGGAGTAAAATGTCCCTTCGGAACAAGGTGACACTTTACAAAACTTGCATAAGGCCCGTCATGACTTACGCGAGTGTGGTGTTCGCTCACGCGGCCCGCACACACATAGACACCCTCCAATCCCTACAATCCCGCTTTTGCAGGTTAGCTGTCGGGGCTCCGTGGTTCGTGAGGAACGTTGACCTACACGACGACCTGGGCCTCGAATCAATTCGGAAATACATGAAGTCAGCGTCGGAACGATACTTCGATAAGGCTATGCGTCATGATAATCGCCTTATCGTTGCCGCCGCTGACTACTCCCCGAATCCTGATCATGCAGGAGCCAGTCACCGTCGACGCCCTAGACACGTCCTTACGGATCCATCAGATCCAATAACCTTTGCATTAGATGCCTTCAGCTCTAATACTAGGGGCAGGCTTAGGGACCCCGGTAACCGTACTCGTCGAACTCGACAAAGAGGTCGACGTGCAACCTAACCCATGCATCAGCCCGCTGAGTTTCTCGCCGGATCTTCTCAGCGGGTCGCGATTCCGATCCGGTAGTAGATTCATTCGCGAAACAATTGCTCTTGAGTTGTTAGGTCTCCTTCGGAGGCGCTCGGGCAGTTGTTAGCAAATCCCACCCCTCTTGGCTGAGCCTTTGCTCGCCCACCTGTCCTGGTGAAACTGGAAAGGCCTTCGGGCCACCAGTAAACTTTCAATCATAAAAAAAAAAACTTGAACCCCTATTATAAAAAACTATAATTAAATTTATATTTAAAAAAATATAATTAAATTTATATATTTAAAATTGTAGATAAAAATGATAGAAAGTAAGCGTATTAAATCAAACTCCTTACAATTAACGAAAAATTTTGTAAATAGGCCGCGCTAAGTACAAATGATATCACTAGTTAAATAATAAAACAATTTCTTAATTGGGTTTGTCGTAAAGATGTTTTTTAACGCTATGATCTAGGACTTTTCAGTAGGATGTTTTTCCCGCACCGATTTAGAATACTTTTTAAAAATACATTTGTACTAATCACTATTAAAGAGATTGCTGTTGGTGACGGTATATTATTAGTGTTAAGTATGAAATATCAGCATGAAGTAAGTGTCTTTTATATTATAACTCAAACTATTATAGCTCAAAAATATCACCTGTTTCAGAGTTTTTTATTTATTAATAAATCTTATGAGGAACAATGGTCATATGCAAAATATTGTATCATCTCGAATGATGAATAATATATGAATCCAAAATAAGAAAAAGAAATGATTTAAGTTCTAAAATAATAGTAGAAACAAAAACAGACCCAAAATACGTGACAAGTCACGAGCAGTATAACATTCAACAGTTAAAAATATATTTTTTTATTTTCGTGAAATCTCAAAATAACAATCTACCCTCATATATATTTGAGTCCTTTTTCAGACAAATTGATAGAGAGGCCCAAATTTAAAATGTTACGATTTTTTCTTACCGATTAAAGAACCTAAAACAAGTAAGTTTTGAGCACAGGCATTTACGTTGTACGAATACTTCAGAAAATACTATTCAGTAAATATTACTCAGGCATTAGTAGTTTATTTCCTAAATTTAAATTAGTTTGAAAATACATTGGACTCGAATTAGTATCTGCTTTTTTGCCTTCTGACCTGCTTGACATAAATTTATGTCAAAGAAATTCAGTGTATTATTATTAATTAAAAATGAAAGAACTTCAAGTTTATATATTAATCTAGCCTGTTTAATGCGATTAAATGGATTCAATAAAATAAGCACTTATCAACTAATGGTATTCTCTAATGTATAATTTTACAAAACTGTGTCTTTTTAAATTTAAATTCTCACTTCAAACGTCTATATTAATCACACTGGGCCCATCTATTCCACTAAAAATATTAGTCGTCCGGTCAGAGCTGATCTTGTCACAACACATTCACGCTATCATTGGAACTTGCTATAAAATTAATCCAATGAATTATCCCCAGCTAATCTACTATTAATAAAATGTAGATGTCGTCCGTCTATAAAACGAATGCTTTCTATTTCTTTAGATAAAATTGTCAGATAACTGTTATTTTGGAGTTTTAGTTAGTTTTGGAGAAAACCGGTACTTTTGTTGTAATAGGCAGTATAATGGAAGACAGAATATTTTCTGCAAATCGAGACCATCCTGTCACCTGTCACAAACTATTTAGATAATAGTAGCTATAAATTACAAGATTAAAGTAATTCATGTAAATTATATTCTTTTAAAAGTCTGTTGATTTTCTTTTTCGAAACGTGAAAAGAATAATATGGTCCATTTGGCATCTTTACGACTCAGAAGTTTTAGTATCAGCATAGATTTATTAAGAATAGAAGTAAATTTATTAACCGAGAATATTAAGGTGTTAAGAACATTGACAAAACATACAAAAGTTATAGAAAAGTAATCTTCAAATTCATTAGCGTTTTTTTATGGAAATAAACGTTAAGGTTATTTACTGTCAGAGCCAGCAATTATTTATTAAATTAGGTAACATAATTTATTTTCCCTGACAAATTGATATCCTAACATAACCGTCGAGTGTATTCCAAAACTCAGTCATTCCAGAATAACCACAAAAAAACTTTTGTTACACCTTAACTAATGTTGTAACAAAAGTTTTTTTATTGTTTCGACGACCAAAACGATCACCAAATAGTATTAAGCTTCCAAAGAACTCAATACACATATTAATTGATCGTTATTTACACAGAACAAGCACGATCAGAGAGAATTAAATAGATGTTAATGAAATTGAATTGTTCACGATGTTTTGCTTCAAAGATTTATGTTACGATTAATTTAATGTTGCACTAAGCGGGATCTGCGATTGACATACATAATTATGTAGAGCTTGGCTCTTATCTGGCGGACTCACCTGAGTTACATTTGAAATTTTTATTATTTAAAATAAATGTAAACGTGCATTAAATTGTGTATTATAACTATTATGAAACCTCATTAATGTATCATGACTTAAAACTTAGCTTTTTGTGGAATAATCGGTTCTTATGGGACTTAGCTCCGGCGAGATAAAATCAGTTTAGCACTAATTATGCGATCATTGAAGGAACGTATGAATACGAAATGATGGATTTCAAATAAACAGATAAAAACAGTGGCTTGGGGTCCGGGGTCATGATTTAATAATTATGTTTAATATAAATATGTACAAACTTCTCAAAATTTATAAGATTAATACAATAAACATAGTGAGAAATTTATTTTTCAAGGTGTACAAAACTTCTTGTGTACTTACGTGTTTGATTCGCTATAACACTCAATACAATAAATGACGTTATGTTTATGGATTGGATATCTTTCATTCTAGTTAATTATCGTGAATCGATTTCTATAGAAGCAGTTTCCTATCTCTAATTTTAACAGACTGAAATGTGACAATTACGAAATTGAAAGAAAGTTGACCAATGAAGTAGGAAACCTATGGAAATGAAACGCCAACAAAAAATGCGTGCCACTGTGACGTCATCTGGCCGCTAAACATGGCGGTTTTAGTGCTGCCCAGAAGATTTTAATGTTATTAGGTTTTATCGATAAACGTTCTTGGCTCATTTTATTTTAAATATTGTTGAGCATTAACTATTTGTAGAATTTATACTTTAATAGGAAGTAAGTAGGTAAGGTATATTGTTATGTGCAAATATGATGTGATTTAGATGTGTGAAATCTAAAACAAGTTCGTCCTTCAAATTTGCCAAGTAAACGATATGACGATTTTTAAAAGTTGCTACACTGATTTTATAAAGTTGTCGTTTGACAACTTTACAACCTCTCTATTACAATTTTTTTTTATTGTGTTGCTGTCCTAAAGTCCGTAGCACACTACCGCAACGCACCTCAAGGTAGGTGCGCCGCACCATTTGAATCACTCTTACTTGAAATTGATTCAAATTTTAAACTTATCAAGGGACCGCGTGATAAAAAAAAACCTTCAGAACATTTTTTTAATTACAAACGTCATTCATTGTGACTTCCTCTCTAAAATCACTTAACTTAATTTAACAAATTTACAATAGTTTTTTAGTGGCTACGGAATAAAACTATTTTATTTAAATAGTTCCGAAGAGAGATTTTGTCAGTAACCTTTTTCCCGAAATATCTAAACAGAATGTCTAAATATGTTTTGATGACACATTTTATTAAGAGGTATTTATGATTAGTGTCATGATAGTGAAATATGTTTTAATTAGTATTTTTGTATGTTTTAAGCGGGGTAGCATGATAAATTAAGAAATTTTATATAAGCAATCATATTAAATCGATATCAAAGTAAATAAATAATGTACAACCCAAAACAGACGGCTGAACTGACGTGACAATGACATTTGGTGCGCCATGTTTAGCGGATTTTCGGCCTCATCAGACATTTACGAATATTCATGTTTCATTTTATGTACGCACTGAAATACTTGTTATATTGTTTTCCTGCGAGTTACAGTGCTGAGTAAGAACGAGATAGATATATGTTTATGTGTGTGCCTTCAAAATGGGTGCTATTTATATAAGCAATTGTACGTATAGAATGTCGTGTCCCTACTTTAAAGGTCTATGAAGTTGACCCATAACAGTATGACATATGACAACATGATTTTAGCTTTTAAGCTGCCAAATTTCGCCCGGGGAGGTTGTCCCGCCAACCGATATAAAATCTTGTCGTGCGGTCGTCGTGCCGGAGTCAGAGACTGAAGTGGATCCCGGTGATCGTACGCAGGGTGGAATTGGGGCCCTTCCATGCCTTGCGTCGGCTCCTCGCGCAACCCCTGTTCGAGTATTCAATGTGCCCTGCACTTTATTCAGGCATTCCCTTGATCTCACCTTTAGCATTCTACCTCTCCCAATCGCAATCTCTCAACAAAATAAAAGAAATGAAAGTATGACAAAGACACACATTCTACATTTGCCTGGAGTCGGGACGGCTTCCGTTGCTCTGGCTGACAGGCAGTTGTGTTGTTGTGGAAGGAGGGGCACCCGGTGGATACAGACGCAGGGTATCGTCCTATCGTACTGCTGGACGAGGCGGGAAAATTGCTGGAACGTATCCTGGCTGCCCGCATCGTTCAGCACCTGGTCGGGGTTGGACCCGACTTGTCGGCGGACGAAGTGTCACCACTGCAGTGGCTGCAACGAGGACAGGGCGGAGCACACGCTCGCATACTGCCCCGCTTTCGCGGAGCAGCACCGCGTCCTCGTTGCAAAAATAGGACAGAACTTGTCGCTTCCGACCGTCGTGGCTACGATGCTCGGCAGCGACGAGTCCTGGCAGGCGATGCTCGACTTCTGCGAGTCCACCATCTCGCAGAAGGAGGCGGCGGAACGGGAGAGGGAGAGCTCTTCTTCCCTCTTGGCGCCGTGCTGCCGCCTTCGAGCCGGGGGTCGGAGGAGGGCGTTTGTCCAGCTCCGGCCCCTATGAGGAGGCAGTCTCCTCCTGGTGATGGTCACGGGGTGACCTAAGGGGGTTGAGGCTGCGCCGCACGCTACCGTCACTCTAGCGTTCTGGCACCAGGAGGATGGGACGGTGCAGCGGCGGCTGCGGACTGCGATGCGGTCCGCATTTTTGTCGTCGCTGTTGTCGCCAAACATACTGTTGAAGAGCAACCCGGTCGGTAGTGTATCGCGTTCCGACCCGGCAGGCTGGTTCTGGCCCAGCGGGGTATCCCGGAACACCAGCGGCACCGCCCGGGCGGCCTGGTATGGCCGCCGTACCGCGGAGACTGACGTCGTTGGTCGTCGACTATCGCCTCGACGACCCGTCGGTCGGGAGTCGTCGGGCTAGCGCCGCGTGTCTGGTTGTAGTGTTGACCGCGGGAACCTCCTTACTTTGACCGGGTTCTGACCCCGGATGTTGATCGGACGTCGGGTGTAAGAGTGCAAGGGAGTCGTTTAGTGTGTGGGCCCTAAAATCCTTGGGCCCGCGATCTGCTCTCAACACCTGCAAATCGTTGAGTCTCACATACCCCGCGCGCCCCCTAGGCTCTCCCCCCTAGACTGCTCCCGAATATCGGGGAGCCGGATCAGGCTGTGCGCCGCCTCTACACGGGGGTGATGCGATTGATGGCCATGTACGGTGTGCCTGTATGGGCTGAGCCGCGCAACCGGGCCGCTATGCCTCGGTTCCTGCACCGGCCGCAGCGCACCGTTGCTATCAGGGTCATCCGTGGATATCGCACCGTCTCCTTCGAGGCGGCGTGAGCGTTGACGGGGACACCGCCATGGGAGCTGGAGGCGGAGTCGCTCGCTGCCGACTATAGGTAGCGCAGCGAGCTTCGTTCTCTGGGCGTGGCGCGTCCCTCCAAAAGTAAGCTGCGGGTGCGGAAGGCTCATTATCGGCGGTCCGTGCTCGAATCGTGGTCGAGGTGGTTGGCCAACCCCACGTGGGGTCTACGGACCATCCAGGCGGCTTACGCAGTATTTGATGAATCGTGGCCGAGGACGCCTCACCTTTCGTCTGGTGCAGGTGCTGACTGGGCACGACTGCTTCGGGAAGTAGCTGCACCAGATAGGAGCTGAGCCGACGACGAGGTGTTACCATTGTGGACACGACCTGGACACGGCGCAGAATACGCCCGCTGTCTGCGGACTGGACTTGTCGATGCTTGGCGGCGACAAAGTCTTGGAAGGATATGCTCGACTTCTGCGAGTGCACCATCTCGTAAAAGGAGGCAGTGGGACGAGTGCGGCAAAGCTCTCTTCACTACGCAGAAATCTGCCGCCGCCGAGCAGGAGGTCGGGACCGGGGTCTCGTTTCTCGGAGTTTTTAGTGAGGTTCGACTCCCACATACGGGTGGTGATCCGGCGATTTTCTCCTGTGGAAAAAAAACCTATTCCACATTTAACATGGATTTCAGCAATGTTAGGGGCTTACACAGCAATCTTTACACCGTACACCACCACCTTGAGACTGGGCTCTGCTCCTGGCATTGTTGACGTCCAAGAGCGATGGCAACCACTCACCATAAGATGAGCCGTATGTTCGTCTGCCTATACGTCACCTGATGGTGAGTGGCTACCGTCGCCCATGGACTTCAGCAATGCCTGGGGCAGAGTCAAACCGCTTGTGCTCTCCACAAGCCTCGTTTGAAGAAGGATGTTCGCCTTGGCAATAACTTTCTTGTAGGACCTGGAAGCGGCGTTATATTTCAGCCTTTGGCAGTGGCAGTGGCCTTAGCAAGAGCAGTACTTCGCAGAATCTATCACCGGATCGGAAGAAATCTCTGCATACACTGCGTAACGTTGTACTTTAGACAGTAAAACACTCATCCCTCGGAGAGTACATTCTTTTCCACTGCGATTTCAGAGGTGACGTCAAGCCCAGGTGGATGAGGCATGTGCCACTTTTGTCTCAAACTGGGCATTCACAGTATGGGTATTTGTGGATTTAGTTAATCGCTTACACACAGATGTGCTTGTAAACGATTCTATTTCATTTAGTTCTCCAATTCTTTAAATAAAAGTCGGTATTTTCCTAGCTAAACAGGCAATCTGGAGATATTTAAATATGTACCTAATATAAGCTTACGAACTTTCACGATGTAGAGTGATATCACCCATCCTATATTCACGTAGCGTTGTACTCGGGTAACCAACTAACACCAGAAAGCTGTGAACTCCTTCGAGATGGAGAAAAAAAAATACACAAAAATAGTTAATTTTCAGATTTATTTTTGAATCATTTTGTCTACAGGAGTTTTGAGGCATAAAGTTTATTTACTAGACGTTGATATGAAGACTTCAGACTGAAAAAGTAACATTTACTGTGAAATCTCTAAATGCTAATGCACCACATGCAGATTTACAGAGATATTGCTAATTATATCTTTCGAGTTTATCGCATGTTGCATGTGTGCGCTAGGCGTAAAATATTTTTAATGTCAGTCGAGGTCACGACGCGACTGGCTTGTAGAAAAAAGGATGCCTAACGTACTTTTTGTGCGATAAAAAGTAGACACGACGCAAAAAGTGATTCAGACGTCGGCCACGGCGATGCAGCGATGGTCTGGAGACCGCATACGGCCATACGTATACATTTGAGAATTAAGATCTTTATTACTTGCCGTTAGGTATTTTATTTTATGCAATCGCTTAGAAATAATATTTTTGCGTCGCAAAGTAATTATTATAGTACAAACGATTTCTTCATCAATGAATTTAAATTCAATGTGTGTGTATTCTTGCTCCTTAAATGTTTAGACGAGGTCGTTAAGCCAATAGAACTGACAAATTCCTTTTTCCCTAGGATTGCAAATCTTATTTTATTTTGGTAGCATAATCTTTGATTCTGTTGGAGTAATATGTCGTACTACGATTCAATCTATTGAATTGCAATAAAGCATCATTGGTGAGCACTGACCCGACTTTGTCTCTTGCACTGCTGACGGACATAAGCGACTGTAATCACTCATTACGAGGTGGACTGTAAGCTTGTTTGCCTACAAAGGCAATAAAAAAATGAACTTATCGCACAGTTGTTGTTTTTGCAATGTGTATGAGCCCCATATATTATTTTCACCTTAGGCATTCTTTTGAGGACCTAACGTCCAAAAATAGGAGAGCTCTTGTTGTTACTCTTAATTCATTTTATAATTTTAACGATTTAGTTTTGTTAATATTTGAATTTTATTTTCTTCAAAATCTGTTACTTTTATCTGTTAGGTATATATTAATGACTGTGTGCAATTAAATATGAGCAATCTACGCACAACAACCGTCACGAGTTTGGTTCATGTCAGCGGTGTGATAGGTACATATATTTTTATTTCATATATATGATACTTGCTGAAAAGTAGGGCTATTTTATCACAATTTCATCACGTGTCACTCATATGTTAGTTGCTTGTTGTGAACCTCGATATACTTTATAATTATCTTAAATCTTAAAAGATGTTTCTCCAAAAGAATGATTTAACAAAATGCTTCTTGAATACTTACAAATGATTTTTTCATCTAACTAAACATAAACGTAGAAACGACCTCATCGTGGCCTCAAATCATTGTACATTTTTTTATTTTTGTGAAACTTAGTTCATCGCCTCACTTTCAAGGACGTTTAATCGGATAGGAGCGGCCTGTCGCCATTTCTATTTATTTTAAATATCGACAATTTACGTACATAATAAATAATTTGAATAAATATAAACTCTGGTTGAATTTCTCTAATGCTTTACATATAATAACCTAAAGGTTTGTTACATAGGCGGCACGGAAAATTTCGGGAATTAACGAAGTGACACAACATTACTATTTAAAAATGTATTTATTGCTTTTCGAAGTATTCTCCGCGAAAATTGACACATTTTTCCATACGATGGAACCAATCATTGAAGCAACCATTTCATTCGGAAGTTGGGGTCTCCAAAATGGCCGTTTTGTAGGCGTCCACAGCTTCTTCAGGTGATGAAAATCTCTGTCCACGCAATTTATTCTTTATTAGCGACCCGCCCTCGCTTCGCTTCGGAAACATTAAAACACACATGAAACCAAAAAAAAATAATAAAAAAAAACTAAAAAAAAAGTAGCCTATGTTCATCAGGGACAATGTCGGCTTCTAATGGAAAAAGAATTTTTCAAATCGGTCCAGTAGTTTCGGAGTCTATTCGAAACAAACAAACAAACAAATCTTTCCTCTTTATAATATTAGTATAGATTTTAGGGAAAGTATAGAAATCATTAGGGCTTAGGTCGGGGCTGTACCGCAGATGGTCTAATAATTCTATGTTTTCTTGCTCTAAAAACTCTTTTGTTCTGTGCACGGTGTGAGAACTCGCATTATCGTGATGGAGGATGATGCGGCGGTTGCAGTTCTCTTTACGGAGTTCAGAAACGACCTGTGGCAAACAAATGCTAGCATACCATTCTGCATTAACCGTTCTTTGTCCCTCAAGAGGAATAATCGTAACATGGCCGGTTTTGGAGACAAACGTGACCACCATTTTTTTTGCAACACTCCGTGAACGAACAATTTTTGTTGGCTTTAACTCATTTTCGAACACCCAAACTCGTGACTGGTTTTTTGTTTCGGGTTCGTATGCGTATATCCAGGATTCGTCACCTGATACAATGTTGTATACAGCATTTGAGGATCCTGCGTGGAATCTTTCGAGAGTTCTGACGCACCAAGTAACGCGAGCCGCTTTTTGCTCTTCACAGAGCGAATGCGGTATCCATCGGGAAAACAACTTTTTTACACCTAATTGTTCATGCAAGATTATTTGTATTTGACTCATGCCAATGTCTAAAGTTGCCTGAATTTCGCGGTATGTCACATGTCGATCTTCCTCAATCAGCTTACGCACAGCATCAACGTTTTCTTGGGTGACTGCAGTTTTTGGACGACCTTGACGGGGATCATCACTGAGCTTGACACGTCCACGTTGAAACTCAGCAAACCAGCGATAAATTGTGGTTTTGGATGGGGCTTCATCACCAAATGCAGAAATCATCCGGTCAACACACTGTTTTTGTGTTAAACCACTTCGAAAGTCATAATAAATCATCGCTCTTGAATTTTCTCGAGTCAATTCCATTTTCTCAACGACTAAACAAGTTTGACAAAACCTCGTGACAAGACCGAGAATCTTTTTTTAAATAAATAAATGGTATTCGATTTTTAAAACCAAGGAGTTTTCAATTAAAAAGATTTTAATATGACAGGAACAGTGGAAATATTCCATTCCCGATACTTTTAGTGCAGCCTCGTATACAGCTTAATCAGATTTGTTCTTGTCAATCAATATTTTTTACATCATAATATGATTTGTCATGGTTTGTTAAACAATCACCAAAGATTTTTTTACATAGTTTTCGATATAATTAAATAAATAATATGATCTTTAAGTTGAGTCCAACTACTCTAACAAATATTAATATTTAATATTTTTATAAATTCGAAACTCGAATGAATGAATTAATTTTAAAGTTTATGAACTTGGAATGAAAATAAATCAAATTTTAATTAAACCTCTTCAATAAGCGACTCCGTATTATTGGAGTGATTTTAGATTTATTTTAATGTTAAAGTTCTAATTTTATAATTGTTATACCCATAGGGTTATAATTTGATGTTAATTTTTTTTCAGTCCTGACGAACCTTACAAAATCTGTTTGCTTAGTATAAATATAATCCTTCGAAATGAGTTGTAGCCAAAATTATATTTCGGTTATCATAATAACTCGGTGTTAACTCTATTTGATTTATTGCAAAAAAAAATATAGCCGATCCATTTAACGATGTGAATGTACCGTTAAACTTTAATAGAAAAAGTCAAAATTGAACCTAACGATGCAAAAATTAAAAACGGTGCTAAAATATAATTTATTTCATTTATACAAGATAAAAATGATTTCGTATTTATAGCTATGAATATCTTAAAGGAATCGTGACTTTGAATATCTGGTTAATATTTCGGGGATCTAAATCTAATAAACATGATATTATATTTGTTTTTATGTGATTGCATTGTTATTTTGTTATTTTATTGTATTTAAAATTTTCTGGTGCTTTTCCGTAAATGTGTTAAAGCATGTTTTACATTGGATATGTAGAAGCTACGCAATGCGTGAGTAGACGCTACGAAACTTTCTTAGCAATGATTTTGTTTGTATTTATATTTTTGTATTCGATTATATATTTGTAAATCAAATATGCAAAATCGAGCAAGTGGTAAACATCTTGACATCAAACTCTGTATTTATTTAGCACAATAATAACCTTCTGTACGTTCTTATTATATATGGAAAATCACAGAAACTGTTTCAAAGATTCGAGCCCTTTTTTAATTAATTCTAAGAATAAATTTAGTCTGCGATAGTTAACAGTTGAGGAAAACACGAAAGCCTTAGCGTTGTGTCTAATGTTCAGGGCACCTTTTAATGGTCTAGGTTTAATAAATCTAGTCTAAACGTCTAATGCATTCGTGTTGAACGATGCACCGGTGTTCGAATCTGTACTTAACAAATGTTCACGATTGAGTTCCACGATGAAGGAATAGCATCGTGTAATAAAAATCAAACCCGCAAAATTATAATTTGCGTAATTACTGGTGGTAGGACTTCTTGCGAGTCCGTACGGCTAGGTACCACTACCTGCCTATTTCTGCCGTGAAGCAGTAATACGTTTCTGTTTGAAGAGTGGAGCAGCCGTTGTAGCTATACTGAGACCTTAGAACTCGAATCTCAAGGTGGATGGTGGCATTTACGTTGTAGATGTCTATAGGCTCCGTTAACCACTTAACACCAGGTAGGGCTGTGAGCTCATCCACCATCTATGCAGTACTAAAAAAAGCAATCCCCCTACAAAATACGACGTTCGAAGAAGAAAACAAATTTCAAAGTATGTAAATGAATATCTACTTTATCATTAGTTTGGGGTATCTCTGTGAAATTATATTTGTCAAAGCCGTTGATTCTATTGTTGTCAGTTCTATTGTACTAAAAGACTTAACGTCTAAAACATTCCAATTACAATTTCTTTATTAATGTTACGGTAAAAAATATTACGGCACAAAATTAAGCACCGTGTCGCCATCCAACTCTCACGTTTGTGGTTCGTGGAATCAAACGTGCTGAGTTTGCGTTGATTCTGGTATCCATTGGAAAGGCACGCCTCTGCCCCACTATACCCACCTATCATAATACGTAATTATGCATTATACAAAATTACCATAGATGTGTTTAGAGTTGATAAACAGTTTATTTATTGACAAAAAACTGTTAATCTTAAGCAACTATGAAAGTATTTAATGAATGAAATCAATTATTTATAAATATTTCATTTTCTGGAGTTATGTAATTTCATATTTAGACTATTTAATTAATATTTAATTTATTGAAGTCAAAAAACGTGCTTTTCATAAGAGCTAAATAAACACATTCCATTGTAACACATTTCATAACTAATTTACTTAAATTGAGCTGTGTTTTATTTACATTGGTTCATTTATAGATTTTTGTTATTTAAACAAAAACAAGTTCCAACGACTAATTCCAATAAATTGTGGAATAAACCGTTAACATAGAAATCCAAAATATTGTTAAAAATGCTCTATTATTCTACACTACTACACATATTAATAAATCTTGGAGCTTACAGTCAATAAATACATTTTAGCTTTGTAAGTATGTTAATACTACATTGGTGAAAAGTAGCGAAAACTATATTAATTTTGTTCGATTTCAAATAGATTAAAAATTAAAATAAAGCTTTGATTGCAAACCGAAAATATAAAATAATATACTTTTATTTTATTTAGGGTATTAGGTAAAAAATGTAATATTATATATGCAAATTTTCGAGCTAATTGGACGACCTGAACTTTTTGATAATTACGTTGAAAGACTTCATTAGATTTAATATAGATAAATAGATGTGTACATGTCATGCTATTTTTTTCTAATGGAGCGTTATTAAATCAATCGGGTTGGTTTTTTATTCTTGAAAGTGTAGATTTACAAATGAGCCCACAGTGTACCTGGTTATAGATTACCAGAGGCTGTCTCCCAGGTTACAAGGTGACTCGCAAATGCACTGTAATGACAGTTATTCTGGAACGCGCGCTTGTTTTACTGTAGAGGGCAAAGTTAGTAGCTTGTTCAAAAAAAAAAAAACCACGGCTGTAGCGATAACAATATATTTAATTATTTTTTTTAATTTAATATAGTAGGACTATTTCGTGTGGCCTTAATTTTGAGTTTGTAGTTAGTATATAAAACTATCATAATCTTCAAGAAACTTATATGTAGGTGTCGATATAGACGCAGTGTGTGTCGATTTTAGTGATCAAAATAAAATAACGTATGTGATTGGCCATTGTCCTAGTTTAAATGTAATTTGTAAAATCACTATCAGTAAACAAGAAATAAAACACCGATCAACTGTTGTAATTTTCCCAGAATTTAATTACTGCTTGCCTTATAAACTTACCAGTAAGTACCTACCTAAATTTTTTCAACGTCATCCGTTATTTAAAACGAAAATTTACTTACAATTCAAATAATGCTACTGATTTTAATGCAGTATAGTATATAGTTTAAGATTATTGTATAATCAATTTAAGGTAATCTACCTATAATTAAGAAAAGAGTAGATTTTTTTTTATAAAAAATAGTTGATTTCATACTTTTTTTGACTACACAATCGATATAGAATACTGTTATTTTAAATCCTCACGTCTACTACATATATCATAAAAGTTTCACTATTTTAATTGCACAACTAATTACATTAATTCGTATTCAAAATTCATTATGTCAAATCAACTCTCTGTTTATAGTCTTCTCAAAAAACTATGAGGTAGTAAATTTGATCGTAAAATACATAGCTATGTTTTCGATACAATTATGTTTTCATGCTATAACTATATTATGTTAATTAAATACTTCATTAGTGTATTTCAAATTACAGATCTTTATAGACGTTCCTATTTCCAAGTGCTCGATATTAAAAGTAGACATGTTAGTGTTATACATATAAATGAGATGATAATTTTATCTACGGTTGGGTCATAAAATAAAACAAAAACTACGATTAAACTATTATTTGATTTAAATTTCGGGTTAATCTGGCATTTATTCGTGTTACAATAAAACAATAAACGATGTTTCTAATACGTATATAGTTATAGTATTCGTAGAATTTAAAGTTATGAAAGTGAGTTCAGTTGTGGCTTTGCGGCCATTAATGTGCTAATGTTCATACAGTATGTTGTATAGTCTATAAAATAAATATCAACACAAAAAATTAAACAATCATTTGTAATGTATTTGTGCAAGGTCCTAGCAGCTACAATCGTGAACCCTGACTGTGACTTTTAAACATGGAAACAAAGTAAGAGAAATGAGGTAAGTAAGGTATAGACGTACCTTTATGGCTTAGATATCACGTCTATATTTTTGTTTTAGTTTTTGATACCTGTAGTAGGTGTTGAGGCATAGATATATATATTTATTTGTGTGTAATTAAGAAGCAAACGGCAGGTAGTGATTATCAGGGTATACAGTTATACAATATTTTTTAAAATATTCTTATGATATACTGATCTTGTAACTTTGTTAAAGTGTGATGAAGTTAAGAAAATAGATGCTGATCAGACACTTCAATGCAAAACAAAAACGAAATAGGTACAAGTTCAAGTTCCAAAAGAATTAAAAAAGTAATGAAAATCCTGGCAAAATTTTAGTCAGTAACAGTTACATTAGGTATAATCTATCTTATTTATGCTTGAAGTAAAATATAATTAAAAAATAACGTATTTCAATTCAGTTTTGTGGTTATTTATCCAAAAGCTTTTTAGCTTAAGCAATAATATATGTAAAGTGAAATAATTTAATTTTATTATTGTTTTATTTTCCTTTCGCAAAAAACCTGCCTATAAAAATATTTATCGACAATTTCTTTACAAAATATTATGCTTTTAGTCACATTTTTACTTAAGATTATTTTTGAGCCCGGAAACTAAATAAATTACTTTTTTTTAAATTACGATACTAAGAGTATTAGAAAGTAAGGTACATACTCTTCTTGAGTATCTAAAGAGTTCCTTAACATTACGTGTCATTAGACTTCCGCGGTAAAGTGAAAGACAATGCGCTTGACCATCTTGGTTTTCGCTGGTTAGTGTCCGCTCGGTAGCGGCGCCGTAGACGTCGAGAACGCAAGGGCGCCGTGCGTCTTGCCGAAATTATTCGGGGCTCGCTGCACAATCGATTTTTCCCGCCCGATGCGGAAAATTCTTCGGGGCGGGGCGGGTGTAGATCGGTGGGAGAAGGGGGAGCGAGCCCCCCTACATTCGCATCGCCAGGGGGGCAGGTGGAGTGCAGCGGGGCGGTGCAACGCGCGCCGCCGTCCGGGCCGTCGGGCAGACAGTAGGACGGCGACGCCACTGAGAGTCGGTGACCACGGCGCGAAGAGCGCGTTCGCCGCACAGTGACATGTAGCGCGGCCGTCGCGCCGCAGCCCTGCGAAACACAGCCGGTGGCGGCGCGCCGATGCGCCTGCCGTCCGGCTTGACGCCGACGCCCGCGCCGAGATACCTTCACGCGTAATTTCCACCTTTAACCCATCATCGGTGTCACTCATACCGTGACGCCTGAAGCAAGCCCTTCAGCCCGTCTGTGTCGACGACAGTCGTCGGATGGAACCCGGAGTGCGCCGATTCGCATCAAGGTTAGACGAAATTTGAATGTGAGTGTTAGTGCGCCGCCCGCCGAACAATCAGTGCGGAGTTCGCCCTAGCGCAACCCTGTACAACAGCCGTACCTACGCACTTTAGACAACGATTGCTATAGGTAGGTCTAAAACACGTGAGAAGGTACTCAACAATGACTCATGTAAAATTACGCGACTTCGACACGTAAGTTTATGTAATTTCCCTATAAGAGAATCTTATGGTAGTTCTTGAGACGATCATAGTATGAATTGTTGTAGTCGGCTGAATTTCCCGCCCAAATATGAATCACAACGTCATCAAGCCTTGTTTGACTTCCTCTTTGTGAATTCTAGTGTTTTGTCTTTTTAAAACAGGGAAACTTAATATAAAATGCGCCAGTTGCATAATAGTACTAATGTGCTAATAATACTACAAGAAATCACTCTATTGAAACCGTTGTGCTGTTGTCGTTCTTGACGAGGCAGGTTAAAACGTTCACGTGTTTAAAATTTTTCACGTAATTTAGCAATTCACAGAACTCTATATAAACATTTTGTATAAATCGCTATGTCGTAGGCTGTAAATCCAATTTTATATAATTTATGGTTTTGACGTTATTTTAATTTAAGATGTAATTACGAGTAATAGTTTGCATTAAAAATAGTGCATAGTAAAATTCGTATTTTTCGTTTATTAAATCTATAATGCGTAATTATTACATAAATTGATATAGTCTTGTTAAAGAAAATCCCTTTCTTCAATAAAAAAACGCGACCTATTTAAGTAAATAAGTAATTTACTAATATTGGAATTCTGGCTAAGAATATTTTTTTACAATTAACTGTTATCCCTACTGTTGATAAGAATAAAGTTATGATTGATATTTTTTTCTCAGATGACTAGATAAAATTCTAACTTTAACATAGTTCTATTGTAATAAATTACTTAAGTTCCGCGATTGCAATATCGCTAATTTTGGAAAAAATCATAAATTGATTTGAAGTGGGATGAAATGTATAGTTATTGTGAAAATATTTATGTTATACTCGACGCATATAACGACGTTATAGTCGTCGTGGCCTAAAGGATAAGACGTCCGGTGCATTCGTGTTGAAGCGATGCACCGGTGTTCGAATCCCGCAGGCGGGTACCAATTTTTCTAATGAAATATGTACTCAACAAATGTTCACGATTGACTTCCACGGTGAAGGAATAACATCGTGTAATAAAAATCAAACCCGCAAAATTATAATTTGCGTAATTACTGGTGGTAGGACCTCTTGTGAGTCCGCGCGGATAGGTACCACCGCCCTGCTTATTTCTGCCGTGAAGCAGTAATGCGTTTCGGTTTGAAGGGTGGGGTAGCCGTTGTAACTATACTGAGACTTTAGAACTTGTATCTCAAGGTGGGTGGCGCGTCTACGTTGTAGATGTCTATGGGCTCCAGTAACCACTTAACATCAGGTGGGCTGTGAGCTCGTCCNAAAAAAAAAAAAAAAAAAAAAAAACGCTATTTTTCTTTAAGAAATATATTAGTTCAACCAAATTAATTCTGTAGTTAAAGCGCGTTGCTAGAACGAATAAACAATCCAAGAAACAGGCAAAAGTACAATGCATTATTTAACTTCAGTAACTAAGATCGTATTATTTTGTAATTATAAATTTTTATTTTGTTTTTGTAGGTTTTATTTCATTAGGTAGGTAGGCTTTGGTAGAATAAAATCATGCCGTAGGTTTTATATTACCGTCATATAGAAGGTAGCTTCATAAAAGCATTTAACATACACGCTAGTTACATATTTTACAATTTATTGTATGCCTACATAAAATTGCAAAAATTGATAAAAACACATACAAATGCGAACTTATCTATCTTCTATCTATATATTATTATTTAAGAATGAATTGCTGTTCGTTAGTCTCGCTAAAACTCGAGAACGGCTGGACCGATTTGGCTAACTTTGGTCTTGAATCATTTGTCGAAGCCCAGGGAAGGTTTAAAAGGTAGATAAATATGAAAATGCTCGGAATTAAATAAAAATAACAATTTTGTTTTCATTTTGATGTGTCTCCCGTCGGACGGATTCCTTTTGTTTGTTTTAAGTTTATTTTATACAAAAGTTTAAGTCTTTTATTTATCGATTGAGGCACTACGAAGTCTGCCGGGTCAGCTAGTAGGTAATACAATATAACTTGGAGTTTTATGATTTTTTTTATTATTTTGAAGTACGGGATGGCATTTTGATAAATATTTCAATAAATTATAGCTCAAAATATCAAGCTCGTATTTATGAAATGTACGCTTAAATCATACAGTTAAGCGTAATTGTGTAAATTGTTCACCATTACTTTGTAGAATTAACTCATGCGGAACATTGCATTGCTGACTTTTTGTCTCATTCTCATACGTACTCATTATAATATTTTTTTTTGCTGACATGCAATTTTATTAAGGCTTTGACCTCATGTCTCAAATGGTACCTGCGTGCGGGATTCGAACTAGCTGCACAGCTGCATGTTCGATTTAATATAAAGGACATGTTATCCGTTAAGCTTCGATTATTTAAATACCATTAAAAGTTTTATAATAAACTATTTACTGGTTTAACGTACCTACTGTTTAAATCATGGTGAAAATTTTTATTTCTATAAATTTAATTAAAACGGGTCATGATC
This sequence comes from Bombyx mandarina, assembly GCF_003987935.1. The sequence goes on along the minus strand of NW_021011516.1, from coordinate 1,236,030 downwards.
GTTATACACTCACATAAAATACAAATTTAAATAGCCATATTATACTTTTTTTAAACTTGACGCTAAAGTTATTAATATTTCACGTTTGTTACTACGGTTATTATTTATATGAGCTAGTTTGCGCTATAAAAACAAGTTATAGCTCAGGTACGCATAATATATTTTCATTAGAACGCTACGAAGAAACTCTCTTGGAGAGAAACAAATATTTGGTACCTATATACTTCGTAAATAAATAACAAAGACACAGAAACAAGTGTAGCATACAGTGGTCAAGTTTAAAATATTCCAAAAGAAAGAATTATGTTAATATTTTCAGGTTTGATTTTTCCTATTGTATCTTTATTTTATTTAGGTAATACCTACTATGTCGCGATAGAGATCCTAGTAATTGCGCGGAGTACAACAAAAATGACATAATAATTTTTTCTAGTTATATATGTTCATATATCTATCAGCTTTGTTATAATCGTTTCACTACCTAATAAATAGTGAAAATTCAATGTTTATTAGTATAAATTAAAGCTTGTTGGCAGATTTTAAATGTCATTTATCTTTTAGTACCTATGCAATAAAGTATGCTATTTGTCTCCCCTATCGGGAATTAATGTTTTCAAGTAATGCTTCAAACATTACTTTACTAAATTAAATAAAGTTAATAGTTTCATTTATTAAAAATAGGTAAATAAATACTAATAATAAAGCAATTAAACAGTATAATATGAGATGAAAATTAATTTAATATAGAAAGCAGAAAGGTTTTTTTAAAGTTTAAAAATCTTCCTTTCTTTTGTAATAGACATCAAAATAGTGAGTATAGCTAAGAAGCTATCAATCGCTTAGGAGTCTTTTCAAAACGAATTGGATGAATAATATGTTACTGCGCCGAGTAAACATAGTGCAGGAGAGTTAATGCTTTGTTAATGCAAAAACGATGAGTAAGTACGTTACCAAGGTTTCTTAAAACTCATATTGGACTTTAGTTATACCTCCCAAATGACGCTAATACTGGACAATCTCCGAAATATAGACTCCAAGATCCTCAGTACCCTTGGACGGTTGCAGAGAGACACCTTAAAATTTTGGCATCAAGAGAAACGTGTACTTGGATTGTTTCTGGACTAAATTCGATTAACTCCATTTTCCCTAAAGAGTTTTCCAATTGAAACACTAATTTCTGACGTCTTTCCTGAACCACGCATCCGAACTTCGAGGAATGACAGAGGTTAGGATTTTAAGGATAGGATTTTTACACAAACCTGTATAGTGTAGAATATTTAAGTAGTCGTGGCAGAATAGATGACGTCCGATGTACTTAAGTGAAATGTTGCGTCAAATTTTATCGACTTCACAGCAATCGTTTTTATTTCAAAATTAAACAATAATTAAATAGGACATCAATGTGTTCAACGACTTATCATTTATTAGAAAAACAGTATAAATCCCACTACACAAGTGCAATTTCAATATTACATTACGGACAAACATTTAAATCAGCTTTAAGGTATGAAGAATAATGGTTAACTAATTAGAAACAACAACAAAATAGTATGAAAAACAATATTTTTCTAAATATTAGTAATTAATACCTATTGTAATTTACGAAATAGCTACTATCCACAGCCTACCAATAGTTATAATTCATATTTAGTGGCGTATGTCGTATTTTCAATAACAGCACTGCAACGACGTGGATTAATTCAATTAATTTCATACATTTTTCTAGGGGGGATTGAATTCCATGCTTCAACAAATGCTTCATATACATATATAAGTAGTTCGTTTTGAATAGTGTTGCGTTTGTTTGAGCCTTTCTTTTTAACAATATACCAGAGATTGTCTATCGAGCTTAATTCCGGACTATTTGCTGGCCAGTCTAAAGTGGATATACAGTGTTCGCTAAGGCAACATTTGACGCTATTAGCCGCGTCTATTGTCATTGTCATGCTGAAAGATTCAGGCAAATGATCGTCCGAGTAGGGAATCATTGTGTGTTCAAAGTTATATTTGTATTGTCATTGATCAGTTATACCTTCAATATTCCGAACGGGTCCAACTACACTTCCGGAAAAAACACCCACATACTTTAATATTACCGCGTTATCCTTCTGCATTTACAATTAAAAGATTTGTTTACAGGACGTCTAACATAGCGCTTTACATCGGAATTTACCATATTTTTTTTGTTTCATCTGAAAATTACACTTTCTTCCAATCTCGTACCGTCTTCGTATCTTTTTTATCTTCTTTTGGTGTTGCTTGGTAAGAAGCGGTACCTTTCGAGTTCTTCCAAACAATTTAGCTTCCACTAATCTTCGGCGTATCTGTCTTGACGAGATGTTTCTCGGGTCATCAGGCGAAAAAAATCATTTTTAATCTGGTTGGAGCCCTTAATTGGGTATTTTTAGTAACACCAAAGATTAGCGTATGTTCTCTGGGAGAGGTTTTTCTTGGCCGAGCGTTTCTAAGAACATTTTCAACAGTTCTATGTGTTTTATAATGATCAATTGCATTAGAAAATTTCTTAACAGAACAATTTAAATGCTCCGCTATTTTTCTTTCTGTACGCCCACTTATGATCTATATGTATATTAACAATCAATGGTTTGCCTAGTTGACGCGTCATAACTTTTATTTTTGCCCCTTTTGAGAATAAAATTTAGATTAAATTTGGAATTGAGATCCTTTTTTAAAATGTTCTGATTAGGCGTCCAAGCGGCCAGTAACAGATAATAAGCTCCTACATGTTTAATTGTAATTAAAAGTAAGATATGTTTAAAAATTTATGCGTTTAGTGAGTTATTAAGTGGCTATATTATTGCATGATTATTAATTATTGAATGTGTATATATTTTTTTAAGAACATTTGTAAGTTGAAGTTTAAGTACTTTCTTTATTCATAACAAGTGTTTCTAATTCTATGACTACCGCTGTATAAACGTGTCTAATTAGTGGTGATAGGGCGTATTGTCAGGCACCTAAAATACAGGTATGTCTATTTCTGCCGTGAAAGAGAGTCCGGTTTGAAGAGTGGGACATCCATTATACGATATAATCGAGACTAAGTAAGACCTAGTGGTAGGACCTCTTGTGAGTCCGCGCGGGTAGGTAGTACCACTCTGCCTATTTCTGCCGTGAAGCAGTAATTCGTTTCGGTTTGAAGGGTAGGGCAGCCATTGTAACTTTACTGAGATCTTAGAACGTATATCTCAAGGTGGGTGGCGCATTTTCTTTATAGATGTCTATGAACTCCAGTAACCACTTAATACCGGGTGGGCTGTGAGATCTTCCACCCATCTAAGCAACAACAAAAAAATCTTACGGTTGTGACAACATTCACGGAGGGATATAATTTGTAAGCTCCAGTAATCATTTAACGTCAGGTAGAACAAAACCTACCCATCAAAGCAATAAAATAAAATATCATCTACTTAGGTCGTACATAATTTAAAAGTAATAAAGTTATTGAAAACTAAATAGTAAGTAATTACAAAAGTATTCAAAAAATATACTTGGAGAACTGAACAACGTCCGCCTTTAGAAATAAACCACTAATAAACACTGTTATTCATACACATTAGGGAAGGTAAATTTACGCTACTGATTTCAATATTATTAAGTGAAACTATTAATGCTATCGAAAAAAATATGTTATTACAACCAATATACATAAAAAATGTATCTAATTTTCTAAAGCGGCATTTCAGTATCTGATGGTGAATCAGGTTATAGTCATCGCTCATCCATTGCTATTAATTCGCTTAAAAGTTTATTCAGTAGTATAATTAATAATGCCCATGTAAGGTACATGAGAATATAAAATAAATTATCTTGAATTCTTCACAGAAATAAATTTAAAGTATGTACTAATGTGGATTCGATTATCAAAATAATTAATACGGTTAAATCAGAAGATCGTAATTTTATTCTGTGACCAATGATTTTAAGAGTGACTTAAATTTAACTTTAGTAACGAATGTGGTTTCTCATAAAAAAAAATTAATCAACTACCAAGCAATGTCCGCCATGCTTCACTGTGCCTATCGCTAAATAAATACATAAGGCGACTCGTGCTTTATCTGATCGATGATGATGGGTTAGGATGCCCGAAATGCCATCACTATCTAGAAAATGGTTACTTATTCTGAAAAAGCAAAGAAACCTACAAATATTTATTTTCATCTATAAGATTAGGTTATGAGATAAATAAAAAACCAACATCTAATAGGTCAGTAATTGAATATGTTATTGTTAATTCATAATTATTGTTTTTTATTATGTAATTAAAACAGAACAAATTACATTTGGAATGCATCATGATTTTCATGTATTTTCAAGTATTTTTAAATTTTATACTTAAGTATATGATTTGAACAGGTATCTTACGAAATACTTAATTACACTCTATCCCCTGCCTAAACAAAACAAGTGAGCGCACATCGCGTATTGGTACCTCCGCAGTATAGTATAATGCCTAGCAATTAGCATTGACACGAAATTCATCCGCGTTATATTTCGGGCATGGCAACGTATCTGCAATCTAAAAGTCAGCTGCCGTCGCCATCGCACTCACACATCTGCACAGTGCACACGAACACACATGTACACGCTGCGCTTACAATAGGCCTAGGTGTGTATCGTATTCGAGTCTATACACATACACGGAATGATTATATTAGTGTGCTTCGGGCACAGAGTTTACCCTTGAACGTACATAATAATACACGAAACTCTAGATAATTCTGCGCGCCGAATTGTGCATTGATAAAAAAATGATAACTAGAATTATCGTTGTGCAGATTTTAGTAAAATGTTTAATTCCATTAAAATTGAGTTTCAACAGTTTGCGGTTTCTTGGATAATTTTTTTTTTTATCTCATGAAGGCTAATTATCAATATAATTTATGCAACTAAACGATTTGAACCACTTCGTTAAAACTTATTTTCACGAAGTGGTCCAATCCAATACTTATTATTGGTAAAGTAATTAGATTTACACTGTTTTAATACAATTTTGTCTTACTATGGATCATATAGTGGAATAAAGTGAAAAAAAAGACGTGTGGCACTCGGAGACTGCCGCGGTAAAGCTATTGCATAGCATTTTTTATCAACTTATGTAATTACAATTATTGATTTATTTTATTTATGCAGTATTTTTTTTCTTTGTTTTTCTTTGAATTAATTCAAGTTACACTTTTTGAGCGTGGTGACCGATAAGAAAACAATTTTTTTTCTTTTATTAAATAAATGAGAAGTTAATATTGTTCAAAATATTTTTATTATCTTACAATACATGTAGGTTATTCAGGAATGTTTATCATTGAAACTATAGGTTTATGGTAACTAAAATAAGAAACATAAGTTTGAGACTTAATATCTTCTAAATATCTGGAAAATACCGCGTCAATGGTGGTCCCATATTTTGTTATAAATTATTATTTTTTAAAGTTCGAGATTTGTTCGCGAATGTTATTTAGATTATAAGTGACGCAATTTTATAATAATGTTATTATATTTTGAATGTTCTGAAAATATATTGAAATAAAATATCTTGAGTTTGTAAGAAACAATAACAATATTTCCCTTATTGTTAATAAGAATATTATAAAATAACACGAATATTTAATTCGCATACGCTTTTAAACAAATAAAGTATATATTTGATATATTTCATAGATTTTAAACAAGTTTATATGTAGGTATATTTATATTTGTAGATTAATAATTTTAAGTACTTATCCGTTTTAGAAAATTACCAATAGCACATTGTGTTTCATTTACTGTCAGTTCGGAAGTTATCCGAATTAGTTTATGTCTTTGCTAAAGCTAAATTGCTAAAGCTGAATCGCGCTATCGTTGTGTTACCCACGAAATTATATCACATATTTTGATAGTACATAAAACGGTGTTTAGACTTCTTAATTTAGACACTACACAAGCGCAACGTGTGAATTTGTTGAACGCGAGCTACATAGTACCCGTAGTGTGGGGTGGAAGGCTTTTTTCGTTACGGAATTTCACGATTCCGCTCTCAAGCCGTGCTCAAGGCCCGCGATAAAATCTATGCAATAGCTTAAAAAACAGAGTTCTTAAACATATCCTCTTAGAAGGCGGTAACATAGGTCAAGGAATTATATTTTCCAAATAAGATTTTTTTATCTAAATTAAATCTCAACAGAGATAAGTAGATGGATTGGAGATTAAAAACGGGATATTTTTATGTGATTATCTGATAGATATGCTAACTTTGTTGAAACATAGTAAAACTAATAAATAGTGTGATGCTATCAAGATATACAACTATTGGTTTGACAGCCTGTATCTCTTTTCGATCGGGAATTTAAATAATTTATTACCATGCTTACTTTTCTGCGATCTTGTTTGTGTTGAAATACGAATTAATGAGATAAATCAGAAGAAGAGATTTCAAAGTAATTTAAAAAAAAATATTTTGGGGAAAATTTAATATTTGGTAAGGTTAACTAGGACTTTGCTAAACGAAACGCTTTGAAGAGTATAGCGATTGGGTGAGAGGCGTGGAAAATTTCCTTTTTTTAAGTAAGTATGTATTATTTATACGAGTATAAAGTAATAGGTTGAAGAAAAAGTCTTTCCGCATTATAGTATGTATGAACTTGTAATAAAATCTCTTTGGCTATACTATTTGTATATGGCTGGTTTTGGTATCATTAAAGTTTAAATTTTAAAGAAGATACTTCCAAATTCAAATTAGGAAAATGTGTGATTTTTATTAATTTTTCGTACTGTCAAGATGAGTGAACCTAATAAAGAAAATCGATACGTTTTAAAATTTTACTACGAAAAAGGTAAAAATGCAACGCAAGCCGTGAAATTTTTTTGTGATGCAGTGTCTGTGAGAATAGCACAAAGGGGATGGCCCATTTTAGGCCCAAAGCGGACAATAGATTATAGAAAAAATACTTAGTGCATTAATTTTGTTATAAATAAATATGCATTTACTTTCTTGCAAATAAGCGCCACTACAGTTTACAATAAGTAGTTTAAAAAAAGTAACTCTATTGAAAAAACAAGGATTTTTATTTTTGCGGGAAAAATATTGCCAGCTTCAAAACCTTTTACGTATGAAGTAAATATTTTGAGTATATAAATAAAACATATAAATAAATCATTTTAAGTATTATCATTAATCAATCGATTTTAATGGATTTTATGCACATAAAATAACATCGAAGACATACCCATTGGACTTTAACTTGTAACTATACTTGAGACCTTAGAACTTATATCTCAAGGTGGGTGGCGCATTTACGTTGTAGATGTATGTGGGCTCGAGTAACCACTTAGCAACACCAGGGTGGCTGTGAGCTCGCCCACCCATCTAAGCAATAAAAAAAACTTTACTAGTATTGTTATTTAAATATGTACAACTAAAACAAAAACATAAAAAATAATGTGTACTCGTAAAAAAAAGATTAAGATATAAATCAATTATCGGTTATTTAAAAAAATAATCGATATATGAATTTCATGTAATTATTTTTCTTTATACTGACAACACTGAATTTAATCTGACTGACTGATACTTCGCTTGCTGCTTGTGGTGTTGTGCTTGCGTACAAAATGGATGTGTTTTGATTTTTCTTCGATTTATTTTACTTTTATCAATAACGTTTCATACTACGACTAAAAAACATTGTGTGAATTGTGGTTTTACCCTGACCGAGATTTAAAACCGTGTATATGCTCTCCTTTGCTATTTTTAGATGATACTAATTGTGTATGAAGATGAAGAAAATATAGATATTTAAAGAATTAAGTGTGTTTTTATACCCTATTGGATAAAAATACATTAGGAACATCTTAAACATTAAGAAAAGAAAAGTTCTTGAAGTATCTCACAATCCGACACTTATTTATATAGAAAATTAACCTCAAAACGAGTTTTTATTTTTATTATATTTTTTATAATAGTGGCGTCAATTTCAATATATTTTTTAGATATCCAATACATTTAAGAATTTGAATCAGTACATTTTTATAGTAATATTTGATGTCCATCTTGGGCCTAGCACACTATGGAGAGTGGGCAATCCCCTTTGGTTTATGCCTTTTCTATCCGGAAATTTTGATGTCATCGCTCAGGTCGCCCTATTACGGATAAAATGGATGGTATTTTTGAAAAAGTGGAGCAAGATTGGCATATCATGCGACGTAGCTGAAGAACTGGGAATCGACAACAAAACAGTTTTGGCGCATTTGAAAAAAACTGGGTGCACAAAAAAGCTCGATTTTTTGGTACCTCACGAACTCACTGAAAGAAATCTAATGAACCGTGTACTAATTTGTGATTTTTTATTACGACGTAATGAAACCAAACCATTTTTGAAGAAGCTGATAGCTGGTGATGAAAAGTGGATCACGCACGATCAGAACGTGCGAAAAAGGTCGTGATCAAAGGCTGGTCACACACTGGTTCACAGACTGTGGTGAAACCCGGGTTAACTCGCAATAAAGTGATGCTGTGTGTGTGGTGGGATTGGATGGGTATTATTCATTATGAACTGTTACCACCAGGCAGGACCATCGATTCTGAATTCTACTGCGAGCAACTGATGAGATTAAAGCAATAAGTTGAGAGAAAGCAGCTGGAATTAATCAACAGAAGGGGTGTGGTTTTTGATCGTGGTAACGCTAGACCTCACACATCTTTAGCCACTTACCAAAAATTAAGAGAGGCTTGGCTGGGAGGTGTTAATGCATCCGTCGTATAGTCCTGACCTTGCACCTTCAGATTTCTACCTGTTTCGGTCTCTTCAGAATTCTTTAGGCAGTGTCAGGTAAACATCACGAGAAGACCGCCAAAACCAATTGTCGCGGTATTTGATCAGAAGCCCCAAAATTTCTATAGCAATGGTCAAGTCATGTCCCTACCTACAAGATGGCAAAAAGTTATCGAACAAAATGGTACCTACGTGCTTTACTTAAATGTAAATAAACTATATTAAAAAATGTTGTGAATTTTGTTAAAAAATGCGAAGAAACTTTTCCCCCAACCTATTATAAAATGTAATCATACTGCATGAAAATGACTTCTCTAATTTAAATTACAAGCAAAAGCACGAAAAATCTACCTAAGTAAATTTTTGTACTGCACAAGAACGTCATAGATAACAACTTGATAAGATATTGAAAAAATAGCAAAAGGATAAATTTTACTACAAAAGTTGGGCCACAATGCACCCATTTTTTTATTTAATAAAAGTAGAACGGAACGTATTAAATATAATAACTTAATTGTACAGAGGTTTTGTGCTCAAAAGTTTGTTCTATTACAATATCACACTGTGCAGCAGTACACTTTAAAATCTTTTGAATAAATTAATCTAAAAGTGTTCATTCCAAAATGTTACAGACATTTAAATTCTTAATATGTTTATGTGATTGTATTTATTTAGCTTGTTATCTTTTCATCTGATCAATTTACCTGTCGCCGAAAATCTGTAAAGATAACAATCTTATGTTTTTCCCTGATTTTTAAATAAATATTTTAGTTATTATTTTACTTTGCAATGAAATAAGTTCAAAACTGTTAATGTGAAACTATAGATCTTAGTTGATCTTAGGTGATATAGATGAAACTTAAACATTTAAACAAATCTATATATATAAAAATGAATTGCTGTTCGTTAGTCTCGCTAAAACTCGAGAACGGATGGACCGATTTGGCTAATTTTGGTCTTGAATTATTCGTGAAAGTCCAGGGAAGGTTTAAAAGGTAGATAAATATGAAAATGCTTGGAATAAAAATAAAAATTACAATTTTGTTTTTCCTTTGATGTGTCGGCCGGATTCCTTGTTTGTTTTAAGCTTATTTTATATAAAAGTTTAGGTCTTTTATTTATCGATTGAGGCACTACCAAGTCTGCCGGGTCAGCTAGTCGTAAATAAAACATGCTCTACTCAAAATTCAATTTATCCTGACTTGTAAAAGATATACGAGTATATACAGTGCTAGTCGTATAATTAGTAACACGACCAACGGTCCTTGATATTATGTAAGATACTTCACGACAATCTTTTTTATTTTGAAATTAAACAATAAATATGACACCAATATGTTCAACGATTTATCATTTATTAGAAAAACATTATAAATCCCAATACACAAGTTCAGTTTCAATATTACACTACGGTCAAACATTTAAATCAGTTTTAAGGTATGAACAATAATGGTCAATCAATTAGAAACAACAGCAAAAAAGTATAACAAACAATATTTTTTAAGTATTATTATATAGTATTGTTATTTAAGAAATAGCTACTATCCACAGCCTACCAAAAGTTATAATTAATATTTAGTGGCCTATCCTTTATTTTCAATCAACAGCACTGCAACGACGTGGCATTGATTCAATCAATTTCATACATTTTTCAAGGGGGGGATTGAATTCCATGCTTCAACAAATGCTTCATATATCAGTAGTTCGTTTTGACTAGTGTTACGTTTGTTTGAGACTTTATTTTTAACAACATACCAGAGATTTTCTATCGGGTTTAAATCCGGATTATTTGCTGGCCAGTCTAACACGGATATACGCTGTTCGCTAAGGAAACATTTGACGCTATTGGCCGTGTGTTTAGGGTCATTGTCATGCTGAAAGATTCAGGTTACAGGCTAATGATCGTGCGAGTAGGGAATCATTGTGTGCTCTAAGATGTTTTTGTATTGCCATTGAACCATTGTACCTTCAATTTTCCGAACGGGTCCAACTTCACATTCGGAAAAACACCCCCAAGCCTTAATGTTACCGTCACCGTACTTGACCTTAGTCCTTGTGTATTTATAATTAAAAGCATTGTTTACAGGACGTCTAACATAGCGCTTTCCATTGGAATTTACCATATTTATTTTTGTTTCATCTGAAAATAACAGTTTTTTCCATTCTCGTACCGTCCAGTTAACATATTTTTTAGTAAATAATAATCGCTTCTCTCGGTGTTGCTTGGTAAGAAGCGGTACCTTTCGTGAGGTTCTTTCAAACAATTTAGCTTCCACTAATTTTCGGCATATCAATGACTTCAAGAGATGTTTCTCGGGTCACAGGCGAAAAACTTTATTTTTAATCTGGTTGGAGCTTTTAATTGGGTCTTTTTTAGCGATTGAACGACCAACGATTAGCGTATCTTTTCTGGGAGAAGTTTTGTCTTGGCCCAAATTTCCTTTGGCCTTTCTAAAAACATTTTCAGCAGTTCCATGTGTTTTATAATGATCAATTGCATTAAAAACTTTCTTAACAATTTAAATGCTCAGCTATTCTTCTGTACGCCCACTTATAATCAATATGTAAATTAACAATTATTTGCCTAGTTGACGTGTCCCAACTTTTATTTTTGCGCATTTTGAACAAAATAAAATTCAAATTATATTTTGAATTGCTGTCAAAATAATAATAAAAGGCAAGAAAGAAATGTTATTCTCCAATTTCAAAAAAGAACGAGCTATGGATGCTTTTTTAAATTGTTTTTAATTAGGCGTCCAAGCGGCCAGTAAGTATAGTTGTTGCAAAGTACGATCGCGCGTGGATTTTATTTGTATTTGTAATCGTAAATACACATTTTCGTTAGTGTGTGTACCCGACGGAACGGTCATTAGCGACCGGACCAAGCACTGATCCCTGGGGTCCGCAGGAGTTAATACTAAAGAGCTTCGAACAGTTTGACTTGGAATTTTCAGTGTTTTAAGTAGGAGTTCAGGAGCATGAAAAAAGAATTCGGTAGGAGGGTTTTCAATTTATATAGTAATCCCTTATGCCAGACTTTATCGAAAGCTTGTTTTATGTCAATAAATGCCGCAGAACAGTATTCCTTCTTTTCTAAGGATTGTCGAATCTTGTGAACTACTCTGTGTACTTGTTCGACAGTAGAATGCTTTGCCCGAAATCCAAACTGATGATCCGGTATAATCTTTTCCTAATCAAGAAGCGGCTTCAGTCTTTTAGAAATACCGTTTCTGTACGGTTAGGTACCACCACCTTGCCTATTTCTAGCGTGAAGCAGTAATGCGTTTCAGTTTGAATGGTAGGGCAGCCGTTGTGTTGTTAAAACTGAGACTTAGAACATATATCTCGAGGTAGGTGGCATTTACATCGTAGGTGTATATGGGCTCCGGTAACCACTTAACACCAGGTGTGCCATGAGATCGTCCAACCGCCTAAGCAATCAAAAAAAAAATTTCCTTTTTTTCATACTGCTCTATAAGAATGTGGGTGATCTTAGCAGCCCCAGAATGGGGGAATGTTAGTGGAGTGAAGGGGACGGTGTTAGTTTATAGAACCGATCGGTACCTCGATGCCGTGAAGTTCATGCTTCGGTCCTAATAACCGCAAGGTTGGTGGGACCATGGGAGGTGGTGGGAATGCTCCATAAGTCATCACTCACTTTGATAATGAACTAATCACTCCTATTAAAAATGGGTCGTCAGTTTACATAGCAACTGAGTCCCCGACCTAGCTAGACATAATTATCTCAAAGATCCTAGCGGCATTAGCATTGTGATATCTAAGGGGCTACAGCAAATATTTCATATCGGGTGGATTGTAAGCTCGTCTGCCCATTAATAGCAAAAACCGATCTTGAGGCAGGTAGTTATTTTTCTTATTTGTGTACAACATCAGGCTGCGGCTATTGTTTAGTGATAGGGGCATTAACCGCTTAACAAAAGGTGGGGTGGGAGCCCATCTACGACAGTAAATTGAAAACCTATTAATTCTTTAACATAAAATTTGAAATGAGGTCTTACATTATTATATTGAAGTGCGATAATTACACTTGTTAGCCTTCAATCAGCTCAGTATTCGTGTTGCTTGTAATGTTTATTCTAAGAACTAGTGTACATTTAAAATTATAAATATGGACACAACTATCTAGGTGTAAATTATTTTGGGACTTTTTACTTTACTTGCTTGTTTAATGTGTATCATAAATATTAAAGACTTGATAGAATCGGTATTGATTTTTTTAGAAAAAAACTAAAGGCAATCAACTTGTAATAAAAAGTCAAGTATAATAATTAATACCATCACTTAGTTTTAAAAGGAACAGAACACACCTACTAAAAATTAGAAGTTTAGAAATTGTAAAAATTATACAGAATCTTCTCTGGTTTAAATATAAATAGAGTTGAGTACATTTAACTCAATTTTTCAATGAAGTTACGTTCGGCATAAATCCCAGCTGGATGATGGTATCACCAGACCGATGTAGCGCTACTCCAGTGAGCCAAGTGACATCGATCCGCGACTTTTGTAGGCATAGATGAAGAAACGACCTCGCGATTCAATTCACGGTAGAAGCTGTTATAAGCGCGTGCTGGTTCCATGTTTGGCTTTTTGAATTTGGTCGTCTAATTTTGACTACGTAGTCTTTATAATAGACTTCGATAACGCTACGAGTACTATCCTATTACAGGTTCAAAGAACGACGTGTGATCGCTGTTTCTTGTTACAGTGAAAGTTGTATCAAATTGATGAGGTTCTTTTTAATTGGGAGATTTTTATTATTCTCGAGAAACGTCAAACCATTTTATTAATTACATAAAGTGCTTATTTATACAGATCTTTTTCAATCTTAAATAGTGTAAGCGTCAAACGAAATACTGCATTGATAGCCTAATGTTAATAATTTAATGTCATAATTTCGAAAAACTTGTATTATGTAACGATTGTAAAATATATTATTAATCAATTTAGTACATAACCAACTGTGTTAACGAATATTCTGAACATAAATTAGTTTTGGTTAAGCTTTCGAACTTACAGAATATTTTATTATGTTATAAATTATTTACACTAGTCAATACGACTTAAAAAGCTTAGGAGCTTTATTGCCCTTTTAGGTTACTACGTGACATAGATGACGAATCTGCGCTACGCAGATGACACAACTCTGCTTGCCATAACAGAAGCAGATATGACAGAGCTTTTGAACACATTGATGGAGCACATAGGGTTAGAGATGGGACTCCGCCATCAACAGATCCAAAACTAAAATCATGGTCGTTGATCGCACAAAACAGTTGGAGCTTAGTGGAGCACTAAACCATGAGCTTGTTGATAACTTTATTTACTTAGGCTCCAACATTAACAATACCGGATCCAGCGAACCTGAAATACGACGGTGTATCGGAAAGGCAAAGGGAGCCATGACCCAGCTCGGTAAAATCTGGAAGGAGCGTAACATTACCCAGAAAACAAAGATAAAACTGGTACTCACTCTGGTCTTTTCCATTTTTCTATACGGAGCGGAGACCTGGACCCTTAAGGCGGCTGATCGCAAACGCGTGGATGCTTTTGAGATGTGGTGCTGGAGAAGAATGCTCCGGACACTTTGAACAGCGAAGAGAAACAATATATCTATTTTAGACCAACTGCAGATCAAGACAAGACTGTCCACACTCTGCCTTCGCCGTGCACTCGAGTACTTCAGTCATATTGCTCGGAAAACACCGGATAGCTTAGAGAGACTATTCGTGACAGGGAAGACCGAAGGAAAGAGCCCGCGCGAGCGCAGTCCGACAAGGTGGTTCGACCAAATCCGCACCACACTAGAGATACCATTTCACGACGCCCTTTATGCGGCCAATGATCGGAGGTGCTGGCGGGACATTACAAGGAGTAAAATCCTGTCGAAATATAACGCCACGACCCTCAGCAGTGAGGAAACGACGCGAGGAGGAGGTCACTACGTACTAATTTATTGTTGCAAAAAAGTGAACGTTTCTCTATAATGGTTTGATTTTGAGATGATTAATTGTGTATTTTACCTATTTGTCTGTATATTTCACGACCTCACAATAACTACACACTTGATATTTGCAAATGTGAACATTTTTATTATTATTGACTCACCAGTGCCTACATGAAACGGGTTTTCCCCTATTTCTTAAGCTAAACTTAATCTGCTCGACCATATATTTAGGAAGGACCACTTAGATTAGAAATTTCGGGGATCACACTCGGGTAGAGTTGACGTCAGAATTAAGCGATTAGTCTTTACGGACGACTGTCGCTCAAAAAGGTTTTCAATAAATTGGGATGGATACGGGATAACAATCAGAAATCAGACAAGGACATGTGACTCGAAACAAGTCCAGCCGCATTACCATCTCATTTAAACAACAGGTGTTGTTGCTACCACCTCAGTCAGACTAGTGCAGGTTCAATTAGTTGAGCTGATAGGGCGATCACCACTATAAACAGCATTTCGGAATACAGCTTATGTTTACCAAAACGGTTTTCTCATAACTCGTTCATAACACGACTGCTGTATTGCAAATTCGGCGCTCAAGGTTATCCAACTCAAACTAACTTTTCGACGTTCCCAATCAACTAGTAACTAGCGCGCTAGCTGTCTTAACCGTAAGAAGTTTAAATAGACAATATTCTTCCCTTTCATGTAAATTATTACGAGTTTCCTTAATTTTATATGAATAGTAAATAGAAAAAACTATATAATAATAATAATAAATAATATAATATTTTACATACGCTGTATAGACGAAAGAAGCTTAGAGAACACTCCACGCTCGGTAGGCGCGTCGACCTCGATGCTCTCCGCCATCATAGTTTTTTGCACGTCTTGCGATTTGGGATTCCCGATGAGCGCGATCTATGATAATCCCAAAATAATAACTAAAAGTACGTTTATCTATTCCATATAGAGATTCTTTTTACTGAGATCACTGAACTATAATGTCGATTTACAATCTTCAAAATTTCTAATACGTAATCTGAGTCATAGCACTGCACTATTTTAGTATGTTGTGCATTCGCTGAAGTTTCTAAATATTATCTATACATTATTAAATTATTATCTATACATATGTAAGCTTAAATATTGTTTAAGATTAATGGACTTCATCGTTAGCCTTTGCGCGTTTGTTAGACGGATTTAACTCGCAGTGTACATATCTACATAAAAACTCAGACTAGAGTGATTAAGATTCCTTTTATTTATAATATTATACACTTAACTGGCATGCGCTACTTATTATGCAAAATTATTGATAAAATAATATATGTAACATTTCCAGTCATTCAAGATTATTTTAGTTACTCAAATCTTGGAAACTATTGGACATTTTTTTTCATTGTAACTAGTAAAAATAAAATAAAAGGAGAAACTGAAAAGCAAACAAATTAAATACAGTTACGATAGTATTAGTTAATAAATTAGCAATAATTTATCCTTGGTCTTCTGTGACCGCGAAAATTAAAGTAGCCGGAAATTATAAAATAAAAAATAAACACTACATTAAGCCGAAATACTTTCTTAAAAAGTTTTTTTTAATTAAATAAACATATGTTAATTAACGGTTCACTGAGTTATAAACACGCCGACGTTAAATGGGATAATATTTTATTTCGTATTAAATAAAAATAAATATTGAATAGAAATTTAGTAAACAGGGTCACCAGATTATCTGAAAAATCTTGTGAGTGTATATTGGCAGAAGGGAATCTTTTACCGGGCGGTTTTGCTCCCAGCTTTTGAAATGAATAGTAGTATGATGTAGGTAGGCTTTCGTCAGATTTCCTCGAAGCATAACATTAAACTTCCTAATTAATGGTGTTTACGTGAATGGGTCCTTATATTTAAGCGTATTAATTTGATTTTCGTAACTACTTGACCTTTGTTAGAAGTTGGTGAAGAATGCGATTTATTATTATATAAATTAAATTATTATCAATGTAAAATAGCCCTGGTATCAATGTAAAATAGTCTGGTCGTCTATATTGAGTCCATAAAGTTTGGATCTTCAAATTTATATTATTGACTTGTTTTAGATTTTCGCGATCTGTACGCATAGTTAAAATTTATCTAACACCTGGGTTCCTCCTATTATGAAGTTGAAAATTCAAGTCATTTGGCAGACAGCGGCTTGGCTGTCTCTTAGCTTTGCAGTCCATGCGCAACGAACAAAACTCCTCAGTGTAAAAAAGTCGAATAACCAAACAAAAAGTTGAACAAACTGCTATACCTAAAGATAAATTAAACTTTAGAGTAGTTATTCTGTGTGAAAGCATTGTAACTGTCAATATCTATATCTATACTAATATTATAAAGAGGAAAGATTTGTTTGTTTGTTTGTTTCGAATAGGCTCCGAAACTACTGGACCGATTTGAAAAATTCTTTTTCCATTAGAAGCCGACATTGTCCCTGATGAACATAGGCTACTTTTAAAAAAAAAAAAAAATATTTTTTTGGTTTCATGTGTGTTTTAATGTTTCCGAAGCGAAGCGAGGGCGGGTCGCTAGTTTTTTATAAAATTAGACCCTAAATATATATGCCCTGTAATAATATCAATTATATTCACATTTTGACGATTTATTGATCACGAAAACTGTAAAGTATTTGAAACGTCTGACTTTATAAAACAATAATAATAATTTCCTTAAAATAATTTCGATATTTGAACTAATTATAATAATATACAGTTTTTGTTAACCTATTTATTGCCCACCTGATAGAAACTGGTTACTGTCAAACATCGATAGAGGATATATTTTGTTAGATACACAAGACCGTCCGTTATCTAAATAAGTTTGAAAATAGTTTTCAGTGATTTACAATAATTTAGCTGTCTTTTGCCGATGTTTATGAACAACGGTAGTCAATTGAAATCATACCGAGACATGTACAAGTAATTGAGATTGTCTTTTATATAAAACAATAATTTATGATCACTAATTGACTATTATGTTTACACATTATTACAAACAGTGTACGATAAATTGCGTTGTTTTTAGTTGTATTTTGAACATAAAATAAAACAATTACCGTGTTTAAATTAATTTCAAGTCATTTGAAATTAGACTTTGTTTTTCTAGTTTTTAAATAACGCAGACGTGCTCACGAATCACTTCCACGATTAAGGCATAACGTTGCGTAAGAAAAATCAATCTGAAAAAAATTATAACTTGCGTAAATCTTAGTGGTAGGGCGTATGCAAGCAGTCAGGGATTCCAGTTTGATGGGAATAGTCGATTCAACAACACAATACAATTCCACAGAGACTACGACCTCATGTGGTGGTAGGACGTCTTGTGAATCCGCACGGGTAGGTACCACCACCCTGCCTATTTCTGCCGTGAAGCAGTAATGCGTTTCAGTTTGAAGGGCGAGACAGCCGTTGTACTGTAAAAACTGAGACCTTAGAACTCATATCTCAAGGTAGATGGAGGTATTTAGGTTGTAGATGTCTATGGGCTCTGGTAACTACTAAAAACCAGGCGGGCCGTAAGCTCGTCCACCCATCTAAGCACTAAATAAATAAGAAATGTTCCAAGGTGGGTAGCGGCATTCACGGTGTGATCAATGGGTTTCGGTAACCACCAATATGGTGAATACCAAGTGGGCCGTGAACTTGTTCACCCACACCTAGACAACAATTAAAGTAAAATATGATATAGCTTCACACGGGTCTACTTACCAGCAGTGTGTTCTGATGATAGTCTATACACTGAGATAGAATCTTATGCTGATTATCTATTTTTTTTTGTGAAAAGATAAACTTATGAACACTTCATTTAATATAAAAATACAGATCAACTATTCTTTGAAGCTGTTCCAAGTATTAAAATGATGTGAGTTAAATCTAGGATGTTTCCTATATGGGGGAGTAGATTTCTAATATCTTATTTAATATTTGGTATTATTGAAGTGTTATATTGCTTTGAAATATATGATATTTGAAAATATTGTAGAAATATTCAAGACATCAGCCTCGATATTAACGTATCTCACGTGTCCACACAGCCCTCTGTAAGGGCTTTTCTACGGATGAATTTGGATGATTTTTGTGTTTTTGTTAATTATTTGTAATATGTTCAAAGGAAAAATCGCATTTAAAGAAATGTGCACTTATAGAAAAGTATAAATTGATATAAAATTCATCGTAATCATTATCATCAGCGCACAATCGTTCACTGCTATAGGATATAGGCCTCTCCCAATCCACACCACCGATATAAAATTACGTATTGATTATTTTTTGTCCTTATTTGAAGATAAATATAGAACATAAATCAACGAATCATCTAGCTGTTAAATATAACGTATGAATATCCTGCAAGCAGGTACCATTGAACCCAGCATATATATTCACTTTTTTTCCCCTAACTATGCTGATAGCCTTGAGTTGAGAGGCCATTTCAGCTTCTTCTTGATGTGTTGGTGAGCTCACGGAGCTCAAACAGGAGTGTGCTAATACTGGCCCTAACAAGAATAGTGCTTCGCAGAATCTACCACCGGATCGGAAACGTGACCCACTGAGAAGATCCGGCAAGAAACTCAATGGTTTGTGCTTATGAGTTAATTTACTCGTCGCAAGCGACGGGCTCGACGGGGACGGTAACCGGGTATATTCACTATTAATTGACGAATTAAACGAATAATATACTGAGGCCTAACCTCCACTAACTGATATGAAAGGAATACAATACCGTTAACTTCGACTCTCATGACCTAGAGTGGATGATTACGTCTACGGGCTAAGGCTAAGATTTAAAGCTTAGCGGACTGCGAGCTCACCTGCAAATATACGGAAAAAATAAACTCACTGGGTTTATTCGGGTACCAGATATTGACATACATACGTGCTAACAACAGGTACACACAGATACTACTATGCTTATGACAAACATACAAGGTGTGTGGCGCATTTACGTTGTAGATGTCTATGGGTTCCAGTAACCACTTAACACCAGGTGGGCTGTGAGCTCGTCCACACATCTAGGCAATAAAAAAAAAACATATTGAGGGTGGATACTAAGTATGACTGAGAATCAAACCCAGACCCGGTGTATCTACAGTAGTCACTTTCCATTAAAATAAGCAGGCGATTAAAATCGTTTGTGAAAAAATAGATTAGAACTACGACCTGATATATCACTCGATAAAGGTACACTAGGCTATTTACCTACAAAGCTATAGAGACTATTAAAAAGTTGAGATACACTATGTTATATTTCGCATCCCATAAATAAATGCGCGTAGTGTTGGTCTGCAGATACCGTTGATTCTTCAAGATAACTGTATATGTACATAAGTGCACCGCAATTAACAAAATATCGAAGGCCAAGTAGCATTCATTGTATCTGACAAGATCATATTGTGAATAACAAAATAGGTGGCAAAATATATGTAAAATGAGTGTGCGTTGACCTTTATATCTGGTTAGACTGTTTATTCTAGCTTCTTTCAGTTTTACTTCAAGACCATGTAGTTATTGAAATATTGAATTATTAGTTACACACTCAATTATCGCTGGTATGCTAGACAGTGCTGCTGGGTTTGTTAAGGAAAAATGTGCATCGATATTGCTACTTGAATACACATATCTGTACCGCTTCTATTTTATGGGATTAAAATAAACTTTTGCGTTTTAATCCCCTATCTATACCTTTATTTTTAAATTTTTGACGCATTGCTATTGTCGTTGAATTGAAAATTCAAATTTTTGAAAATTACATCCACTGCCATTTTCGTTGTCAAGGTGACAAATCTGTTAGTCGTCAAAATTCTAATACAACGCAAAAACTGACGAATAAATTTTAATACTAAAGAAAACACATTTTCCACTGTCTACATTTCATTGAACACGGTAAAAACTAATAGTATATAAGTTTCTTAAGTTTCATGATCAAGGATCGAGCAATTCTGTTAATACTTTAACTGTCCCCTATTAAAACCTGGATGCTAGAAAAGTGTCAGACATCTGTGGAAGGTTCGTCATGTTTAATATCTTAGCGTACTTACTATGTGAAGAATTGAATTTGTTTTGAATATTTAAATTTCGTCAAATTGTCTAGATTAAATAGTTTATGTTGTCCAAAAATATTCACAATCCAAAATATTCACAATTCTAATGACAAATATATAATATTTAATACTAGGTACATATCGGTTTAATATAAATAGTATAAAATAATAATTAATTAATAACATTTTGGTGATGGTTTTTTCTATGCTAAAATTAAATTGTAGTTTCACATAAAAGCTATCTATATATTAATACGTGAAACAAAAACTTTGTATCCCTTTTTACGAAAATTGCGCGGCCGGAGGAGTATGAAATTTTTCCACCCATATAGAGAATATAGAGAAGAAGTGCACAATGCTAATATTTTTTTTTTTTTAAATATTGCATAAAAGATACATTAAATCAGTAAAGAAAACATTACACACACTACATACCATGTATTTGACGCACACACGTATGCATATTATTTATTGTCAAACTTTAGTTCTTGACGTCTGTGGTCAAATTGAGAATAGAAATATTGTTTGTCTTTATTCATATTTTTTTATAGTGTAGCCTTGGCGAAATTTGTGATTATAGAAGTATAAAATACAATCATAAAATAGTGTACAAACTTATTATACTGCTGAATTTCGACAACTGCGGGACCTCTAGTGGTAAATAAAACTGTAACTACTAAAACTTAATTATGCTGAAATTCCACAAACGTAGCTATCAACAACGGCTAATTATTAGTTAAAAACTTAGTTCGATGCGTTACGGACCCATGACTCAAACCCTAGTACCGACAAAACACGTTAATCTAACAAGTTAGGCACATTAGATTTAGGCGCGACCGGATATTTGGTCGACGCGACTGTTCACACGTTGCCAGGCCGTTAACATCTAGGGAAATAAACGTTAATGTTATCAACCGTTGTTAACATTTTATTAATGCGAATAATGAGATCAATAATTATAATAGATTGAATGCATTTTTACAACATTAAATATATGATTTGTGCACGAAAAATATATTCTACCTTTCAAAGAGTATGTTGGTTCTGTAGCGATATAAAATTCGTTTTTAGAGTGTTTCTTCTAAAAATGAAGTTCAAGATTTTGAAGAAAGAAAGAAATAACCTCTAATTCAAATGCCTATTCTTCGTTATCGTGATTTCTCAGTAATTTATGAACAATGTGTCGATCAAATGTAGAATAATCAGTATACTAGTTGTGTTTGAGACGACAAAAGCACACGCATGTAGATATCGCGAGCATGCAGCGGGGCGTTTGCGTTGTTCCGCACGACCTTGATCCCCACGCAGAGCACTGTTGATCTACGCGTGTAACATAAAGCCAACTTCACATGATGCACTTTCAGGACGCGTCACCGCCTATCTACATACACATATCACTTCACAAGCCAGTCCAAATCAAAAAGCATAGCTTAATAAACCTTCATACGGTGAAGATTAATTAGCGCAGCTTTCGAAAAATATGTAAGTCATTTTGAAGCGTGGCTTTATTTATCGCTAAGATACTGTGCATGTCGGAGTTCAAATCCAGGAGCAAATTACAATTATTATCAAATTTATTTGTATCCAAGCCTGTTCACAAAACGACTTTGCCATGAAGGAATAACGTTGTCCAATGAGAATTTCATTCACACAATTCATAAACTTTCGCGGTAGGCCGTACTTTGAGACTGCACAGTAGATGTTTAGCGTCGTTCCTACAGTCATGCTTTCTAGCTGGACGGGTAGAGCACTGCCGTTTTATTGAGCCATCAAAACTTCAACTTTATATCCAACACTGAGCATTTAGATTGTCATGTCTATTGACCCTATAAATGCTTTGTTGCCGTGCAAATACCAGTTACGTCAATTTTCATTTAACAAAAAAGAAAAATAATTTTGATTGAGGATCAAAAGAAAATATCGGATTCTATCATTTGTAAAAACATAGCATACATAGGTATTAAAGTACATTTATGCATTCTCATTGGCTTGGTATAAGCAATATCGTGTAGAATTTATGGTGTTCCGTATGTGTTATGTTTGCCAGTGTAATATATTTTGTTCGTGGATTTTCGGTAAACAGCAAAAACAACCGCAAGATGAACATCGTTTTATCGAGGAATAAACTCTCATATTCACTATACCAGCCATCTTTGAGCTTGCCGTTGCATTTATTGTACTTATAATTAGATGTAAATAGCCCGGAAAATAAATTAATAATGTTTTATAATTCCTCTACGTAAACAAGATGACGGGGGGAAATTAGAAGCGAATGCATAAATAGCACTATATTTCTAATGTCCAATATCCTTTAAAAAAAAAAAGTGTGTGTGTCCGCTCCGACGCACGACTGGAGTTTACTGGATATAAAAAATTAAACGAAACAATACGAGAAATAGTTCTATATTACGACAACACGATACACTACAGATTATTAACAAATTAACGAGACACAAAACAAACGACTAACAAATATATGAAAATACAATAATGAGAGAAACGCGCGATCAGTACGAGGCTTTGTGGCGGACTGCCGGCGCATGTACTAGCATGTCACACGAAATGCGCATAACGCATTTCGTGTGACATGCTAGTACGATTTTGGTCCCCATAATTTTCATACCCCGGGCCTATATATGTAAATCGATTCTAAAGGAGTAAACTCCAAAAATACTGAGACTAACTTTGACCGAGATCGTAGCCCGAGCCAGTTGTATAGTTGTCAGAGTCAACAACGTGGCTATTAGGCGTTGGTGTCGTTAAATTAATGGTTCACATGAAATATCTTATGCAACCAAATTGGTTCATAATTGATATTTTTATTTAAGACTTTATTGAAAACTATTGCATTCTTTTGGCTTTTTACGGTAGGTAGAGCGACTAGAAAACTTGTATTGAGCATCAAATATATTTGCACAACAAAAACAAATAAAACATTGAAAACATATTAGGTAATTGTGCCATGGGTAGTTTTACCGTTGGCTATTTGCTCCAGGTAAACTTAGAGAAAATACAAGAATTATAAAAAAACATAGATAGATTATAATTTGTGTTTTATTTGTTTAGAAATAATGTATGAGTCAATATGAGGAGATAGTTACCATCGAGAAATCCGTTTTATCTCGTTTACACCAAATTTCCTCATATTTCTTAAAAATAAAAAAAAATAAAGAGACATTTACCTAAGAAACCTCGTTTATTTAATGTATGTATATTAAATGAATATGAATCAAAATGTTTAATTGTAAAAAATAAAAATAGAAAATATGATGTTCTGCACCTGCTAATAGTATGAACATATTATATATTTGTAGGCAGCGGCTTGGCTCTGCCCCTGGCATAGCTGACGTCCATGAACGATGGTAACATCAGGTGGACCGTGTGCTCGTATGCTTACGAGGACCATAAAATAAAAGTACATAATAGTGAGCGAACATCTGATTCTCATCTGAAGTCTTAATTCCTCATATTGACCTATGCGACTATGCCGGTTTTCAAATCCCGCGGGTATAATATATTTTTTCTAATAAAATACATACTTAATTCATATTAGCGAATGAATATTACGGTTAATGAATTATATCGTGTAAGAATAATTATAATCAATTCCGCAAGAATAATACGAATAATTCTTACTGATAGAGCGTATGTAAGTACGCCTAGCTCTGTAACCACTTAATACCAAGTGAGCCGTGAGCTCGTGAACAGGAATAAGGAGGGTCTCATCGCGTATTATTATTCCTAATAGCTACTAATTACATAATTGACTTGTTTATTGAACCAAAAATACTAAACTTAAAAATGCGATCTTTAACTATTCAATGTAACAATACTTATATTTTTGTTGCGGTACAAAGATCATTTCTTGTCATTAAACGTCCCGTTTACGGTCAAAAGTTATCTGAAATGTTTAAAAAAATATTTTGTTTCATTTACTGACTTAAATGTGCACATATCAACTGTTTATACAGGTAAATCACATGACGTAGGCATGTGCAACAATTTTAATATTGTGCCTTGAGTTTTAGCATTGCCTAAAACGATAACATTGATAACGCTTATCTGTTGCAACTTTATCGAGTGCAAGCAAAAACCAATTGTAAATTTAAATTTATTTGCAATAAGAACGATGTCATAATATCACCATGCAGAATAATCCGCGTATACATGTTATAATCTACGTGAATTAGACCTAATAAGCTAAAAATTAAAATTGTGCGCGCAGGACCTACCTAAATAAAAATTGATAGAGTGAAGCAGCAGACATAATAGGCACATAAAATTTGTACGGTCCTAAATTATAAATAGAATGTTCCGCGTCCGCGGCCTTTAGAACGGGCGTGTGATGCGAGAGCTAGAGTGGGGAGACACAGACGGCTCGATGACATCACTGTTGAGTTGCAGTGCGGTGCGACCGCCAACTCTTGCGCAATCGCACGCGCCCTTGATCTTGACTGCGCTGCGGCCGCAACGCACGCGTGTTCGCACCTACGTCTACGTATAAATACTAGGTAGGTACTACCGCAACTATATTTATCAATGCGCATGTAGGCGCGAAACTGTAATTGTACTAGTAAAACAACGTGATTGCGCTGCTATGTACTTCTAAGAGAATCGGATAGTTCCGGCTCTCCGCTGTACCATAGGTAAATGCTGCAATTAATATTTTAAATGCACCGAACATATAATAAATAGTATTGAGTTAAAAAAAAACATTTAACCGTAACTATTTGCGAATCCGAATTTTTAATATTATGTTAAATCATTAATGAATCCCAACTTTAACTGGTAAATTCTTGAGTAATCGAAATTAACTTATCCCCTATTACTTTCACATAGTGAAGACTATTTAATCTGATCATTCGTAGCCTTGGAAATAGACTTCGATGTTCAACGTGGCCAAATACTTTTTTTAGATTACGTCTAAGACGCCATCAACTGCCGATAAATGAGATCCTCATGCTAGCACACGATTATCTTACTTGGCTTTTGAAAAGTAGATAACATCCATACTATTAATTTCGTTAAGCTTGTAGAAAATTATCTTACTTACTTACTCGCAACAGCACAAGTATCTATCTATTGGTAAAAGTTAGAAGCGATCGAATCAATTAACATGCGTTAAGATAATTTAATCCATAATGATTAATTTAATCCCACGACAGGTGTTTTATCTGGGTTGCTTTTCATCTCGTAACCATGTTACATTTGGACTCGCTTAGATCTATTTCATTAATATTAATTCGTTATACATATGGCATGAAATCACAGTAACGTCTGACACGACCAAACTGTATTTAAGGCAACCATTATCCATCACAATATACTCAGCAACTACAAAATAAGTGCTCAAGAGGAGGAACATTACATCTGGTTAAGCCTGACCTAATGAATATAGCAATAATAATGTATGAAGAACCACATCACGTCAATTCCATATTACAGAAAAGAAATAGAAGTGCTTTCAATATTCAAGAAATGACCCAAAAAAGACAATGACCTACAATTAGTTCAAGCTTCAAGCCTTAAGTCAACTCACTCACATATTATTATGGAATGAATTGAAATGTTGTCAATACTAAAATGTTAAAATATGTTAATAAATAAGATGATAATAGAAGTGAAATAAAATGCTCTAAATTAATTCGTATCACATAAAAAGTTACATTCTAGATGGATATATTTTGTCCAGGATACCTGTACTTTAACATAATCTGTGGATAAAATAAAATTGATAATTTAATCCAAAAGGTTCAAATCAAGCAAAACAAAGAAATATAATAATAGTATATCGAAGAATTAAATTAAAGTTCTGAAATATAAGCAATCAAAGCTTTTGATGAAAAGATTCAGAGGGAACGAATAACTGGACATAACGGGACAACTCTTAGTTTTAAAATGACCAAGATTTTTTATAAATACTATATTGGGCGGAACACAAGTTCATTCTTGTAATGAACTTAATCTATGGAATAACCGACACACCTAATCTCTTAACCCAGATTTAAAAAAAATCAGCCCCTAAGTACCCTACCATGAACGATGAAATATAAACCGTTTATAAGAAAGCCCGCTCATTCGAATTTAGGTGCGTACTCTCCCTTAAACAGAATCTTTTGGGACTACAATAATGACCACGGTAGCGCGGTCTCCGTCAATGTTCGTTCGGAGTTGTCCGATTGCGCTGAACTAATTTTAAGTGAACTTGATGTTTTTTCTAACTGTCTCACAACTTCAGGAAAATCTGTTGCGGATCATTTCCCAATTAAATATAAATTAATCTTAAGAAATCAATCAAATGTAATCAAATCTTAATTATATAATCTTTTTATTTTTGTTGTTAATGCATTGTCGATTGCACCTATAATTGAGGTGACATCTGCCATGAACTTTTGTCAGTTTGTCAATGTTTTGTATTGGTGATCACTTTGTTGGTGCAACTTAATATATAAATAAATAAATAAAATAAAACTTGTGTTCAGACGTCATCTGAGCCCAAAATATATCTTTATCATCATTACTTTCTGATCCAGAATTGTTAGTTTAACCTTTGATTACATAAATTGACTATGGCGATGTTGTTGCTACCGTTCTAAAAGTTGTTTATAACAAATTATGAATAAATTCAGAATTTTAAATTCATTTAAAATGTATGTTGTAATACTATAGACAGCTTAATAACGGGGGAAATAAGTGGAAATTATCTGGCTTAAAATGTATATGTGTTTGTATTGTAGGATATACCTTCGACTATATCAATTTATTAAAGTACGATAGGTAACCCAGGTAGCCCAGGAGCGCCATGCAACTATTTCGGTATTGAAATCCCGCAAGCAGCTACCAGTTTTTTCTGACTGACTTTCATAGCAATAATATCGTATGGTAAAAATTAAACCCACAAAATATTTAATTAGCGGAATTACTGGTAGTATGACGTAAGATGATCGCACTGGTAAGTACCACCACTTCAACCACTCATACCATACAGCAACGTTATATTTTCTACTAAGACTTCAATTTCATGTCCTAAGGAGGGTGGCATTTATGTTTGAGATCTATGGTTTCCGGTAATCATAAAGTAGGTCGTGTACTCATTAATCTCTCCATTTTATGTTTTCGTGATAGTCATACAAAGCATAATCGGATTTCATTGGTTTTTAATCATCCTCAATGACTTTGTTGGTGATATACACATTTCTAGACCCGTCAGCCTATCTAAAGCTTCAATAACCGCTCTATTAATAGAATATGATATTAATACAGGTCTACAGAACTATATTTATGCCTATTTGTTACTGATTCACAGCGGCGGGAGCTAGCTCAGACATGGGAAGTGAGCACTATTGCCTAAGGTGGAACAATCATCAGAGCAACCTGCTGGGAGTATTCAGCCAGTTGCTGCACGACGAAAGTTTGGTAGACGTCACACTTGCTTGTGCCGAAGGTGCATCCATCAGAGCGCACAAGGTAATTTATTTCAAGTCATTTATTAAGTAACCTTATATTTAAAAAAAGGAAAAGGTGCTTTTGTTCGGTGAATATGCCTACTATTCCATATTGCATAAAACGAATTCCAAAACGTACAAGAGCACGAGTATCAAGAGATTCTCTGTTAACATTCACATATGAACCCATGTAACAACTTTACAGAGGTAGATAATTAATTCCAATATGCGTTTCGCTATGTCTGCAAGGTTTTTATAAAAACTGAATTTTAAGTACCCAATGTAACATTGTTTCTCAGAAAACAAATTTCCTTGAGCACCACTGAGGGATGTAAATTTTATTTACATTAATATTTATGATCTGTAATTTCATCAACTGATTACTAATATTTTTTATAAGAGAAATTATAATTTTGTTACTTTGTTAACAAGTTCTACCCTCCATGCTTATTAAGTTTATTCATCAGAAACGCACTGAACTCGCTGTTTCTTAATAAAATGTTGTGATACGTTACTGCAAACACTCGTATATGTACTAGTACCATATCTACATTAATCGAAGAATAGTTAATAAATAAAATTAAGTCGCCGTAGCCTAAATCATAAGACCCCGGTAGTACTCGAATCGAGCGATGTGACCGTGCCATTGTTGAAACTCCGCATGCAGATGCTAATTTTATAATGAAATGCATACGTAAAATTAGGTTCAAGTACGACTTTCACTTTACTGGTGGTAAGACGTCTTGTGAGTTCGCACGAGTAGGTACCACCATCTTGCCTATTTCTGCTTTAAAGCAGTAATGCGTTTCGGTTTGAAGGGCAGGGCAGCCGTTGTACTGTAAAAACTTCAGACTGTTAGAACTGTACTCTTAGAGCTCATGCCTCACGGAGAATTATAAGCTAGTTGGGGATTTTGTTATGTTGTAAACGTTAATGCTATTTATCCGTCTTTTGGTTTAATGGCAACTGGTTTAATTCCCAAATTATTCTTTTTTTGTTAACTACGATGTATTCAAGTAATATGAATATAAAACAGTTGGATCTAACTTGATGTTTACTCGAATCGTCATTTGTCACCAAAATATGTCAATGCACATCAAAATTTTATTTTTTCGTTTCCTTTATATCTTAAACCTTTTAATAATGAAAAATTGTATGGTTCAAATTAATTTATTCTTTACAAATTTATTATATAGTAGTTTAACTTTGGTATGTTATTACATATTAATATTAAGCATTATTGTTATTGTTTTGCAAAACTCGATAATTTTTGCTGATGTGTGTTTGCGTGTGTTTCAAAGGTTTCATTCAGAAGGCATTTTGATTTCGTCAAGTCTATTCTTTGAGGAATTTTTGTATTAATTGTAGGAGATACATAACTTTTTCTGGAAGTTCATCTCACGCAGTCATAACTAGGGTAGGCAAAAACGGTTTTTGTCGTTATTATATTTTCTTCGTTTTAGTGACAAAGAGCTGTGAGTGCGTTCGTTCGTTTTTCAACGTTTTAGTAACAATAAGGGTCCGTAAACTCATGATTTTCTTAAATGCTATAGCTTTTACAATTCAGGTACATCATAATAACCTATGAATTTATTTTATGTTTTAATTGAGCTTCCTCTCTCTTACGTTATTCAAGTGTAGTCAGACCAAAATTTCTAAATCGATGCTCCTACGGCTTTTGATGAACAGATTAGCGGAGAAAGGGTATTTTGTTTTTCTCTGCTGGACTGGATCCAATAGGTTTAAGAACCTTTGAAGTAAGAATAATTATGGGGATTTTAAGATGGATAATAATATTAGTATATTCCAAATGTATATCTTTAATGTACCTATATGCTACCATTACATAAATGCATACGTTTTTTTTATGAATGAGGGATTAGTTGTGGCCCAGAGGTTTTTCCAATTTCACCAGAACATACGCAAAAGAGCAAAGGCTTAGGCAGGAGGGGTAGGATGTGCTAATGTGCTGCCCGAGCGCCTCCAAAGGAGACATAACAACTCAAGAGCAGCTGCATCGCGAATGAATCTACTACCGGATCAAAATCGCGATCCGCTGAGAAGTTCCGGCGAGAAACTCAGCGGGCTGATGCATTGGTTAGGTTGCACGGCGAACTTTTTGCCGAGTTCCACGAGTAGGGTTACTGGAGTCCCTAAGCCTGCTCCCAACGTTAGAGCTGAAAGCGTCTAATACAAGGGTTATTGGATCTGATGGATCCGTGAGGAATGCATACTATTCGAATTAATACATTTATATACATATGTACTCGTATATATGTATTAGGTTTGTTGATTTGTTTCGGCTCTAATATCCTATTTTTATAATAGCGCTCAGTAAAGAAACCAATTTGCCCTATAAAGGTCAAATGAACTTGGTTGGGTTTTATTAAAGAAGTTGAGCGGTAGAAGCGTAACTATAATTTTATTATGAAGTTTATAGTATCTTTATATTTATATTAGGGATTAATAAAGTATGAAATTGCCGATTTGTACTGAAAAATTGAAATTCGTTTTTTATTTTATTTAACATATTTATTTAATCAAAATATCTACCATTATTATCTATACATTGCTGCCATCTAATAAGAAGGTCATTTATGCCTTTGAGATAGAACCTTGGTGATCTAGATTCTACAAACTGTGTGAAAGCATTTTGTACTTCCTCCTGGGAAGAAAACTTTTTATCACGTAGATAATTATCCAAATCACGAAAAAATTATAGTCCGTTGGAGCAAGGTCTGGCGAATACGGAGGGTGACGAATGGTTTCTAATTGCAGTTCCTGTAGAGTTAAAACGGTTTCTTGTGCTGTGTGAGGTCTCGCGTTATCATGGAGCAATAATGGTGAAAAACGATTCATGAGTCGGGGCTGTTTTACTGCAAGTTTTGCTATCATTGTTTGGAGTTCCGCACAGTACCTAAATATCTACCGTTATTGCTTGACCAGATCGGAGAGAGCTATAGTGAATAACACCATGCTGAGACCACCAAACAGTTACCATCACCTTTTTATTAGACACTGTTGCGGCGTTTGACCTGGGGTCAGCCATTGCATTTTTCGCTTACGGTTATCGTAAAGAATCGACTTTTCATCACCTGTTCGATGCAATATTCCTTCATTTCTGCATCGATTCAACAGGGCAACACATCTTTTAACACGCGTTTCTTTCTGCAGATCAGTCAAATCATGAGGCACCCATTTTTCATATTTTTTTTATTTTATTGATTTGACGCAAATGAGTCCATTTTGTTGGTAAGGTATCGTGAAGCCATGCCGCTAATTCCTGGGTAGTTTCGCTTCAGGTGATCCTTCGCTGTTTCGCTTCGAGTAGTTCCGATTACTGACTGACTGCGTGCCATCCCTACAACGCATTTATACCTCATCCCTAGAATGATCGAGAATATTCTACACATCTCTAGTAGTAGTTTCCGCTATCTGTCAATAGATGGCGTTACTAGTGCCGGCGTAACATTATGAAATGAAGTTGATTATTATGAAACATGGCATGAAAAAAAATGAAATGAAATGAAATGATATGGGATGAAATATAATCTTAGTAATATGGTAGTCATTTACTGAGACTTCTACAGTGGACTTTTTGGAGGATCCCGAAAAGTTACGTTCAGCGGCTTTGTTTCATTATGCCACATTTGTGCACTTTCACAGATACTAAACAGTTAATAAACTGCCGCTATTACACATTTAAATCTGAAGAAACACTAAATAGACAGAATAAAACAAATCACACAACTTCACTCCTCGCGTTCCCGCCAAAGAGTCCACGCAACTTTGATATTGCGAGTAGTTTCTGCAGCGTTAGTTCCGCATCGAAACTCGTATTAAAAAATCACTCGAATTTTCAAAGTATCCGTCTTACTTGTCTAAGATGAATAAAAAAAAACAACTGAAATTCGATAATCGAATCTTGCACATTTTTTAAAAGAAGAACCTCATAGGTACCATTTGAAAAAGTTTCATTCAAAAATCTCAAGCCATGAAGGTTATATGTCAATTTGAAGTACCTATTACAATGAAACGGCAATTTCATACTTTAATCCATCCCCTATTAATATACATACCAAAATATTACGACAATATTGTTTTAATTAATACGTGAAGCAAAAACTTGGTATCCCTTTTTACGAAAATTGCGCGGACGGAGGAGTATGAAATTTTCCACACTTATAGAGAATATAGAGAAGAAGTGCACAATGCTAATATTTTATTTAAATAATGCATAAAAGATACATTAAATCAATAAAGAAAACATTACACATACTACATACCATGTATTTGACGTACACACGCATGCATACTATTTATTGTCAAACTTTTGTTCTTGACGTCTGTTATCAAATTGAGAATAGATTAAATATTGTTTGTCTTAGATAATATTTTTTATAGTATAGTCTTGGTGAAATTTATGATTATCGAAATATAAAATACACACATAATAGTCTACAAACTTACAATCTCAATTAATTATAGTCGAATTTCGACTACTGCGGGACCTCTAGTTTTTTTAATTTGTCTAACGTCAAATTGTAACGTCTGTTTATGTCAGGTTATTTTTTAATCAAGTCACAATTAGTACTCAAAGAACTACGTGTACAATAAATACCTAATACCCGCAAATTAAGCATGTGTTAGTAACATACATAAAACAAATGACAAATATATTTAATTTGAATGCGAATTTAAATCTCTGTATATCTTTATACATAAGAGAAAACTTAGACCCTGACTTTAGAATGATTGAAAATAAGGCTTTTCAGAGATACATGAAGTCATAACGAAAATTAAATGAATTAATTTTGGAATGCACTCAATTTTTATCTTGACAAAATATGACTAAATATTTTCATTTGAAGATGAAAGATAAAGTAGTTATAGTGGCCCAAAGCATAAGTTGCTTAGTATATTTTCGTCAAGCGATGCGACTATATCGGTGTTGAAATCATACAAGCACATCCCAATATTTCTAAAGAAATACGTACTTCACACGTGACTACAAAACTACTTCACAATGAAGTTATAATATCAGGTACTAATAACTAAGCCCACAAAAGTTACGAAGTTGGTTCGTGCTAGGGTGACGTATTCTAAGCCCACATTGATAGGTCCCACCTCTCGTCTGTTGAGCGACCGGATGCTATCTATTTCTGCTGCGCAACAGTAAAGTATTTTGTTTTGAAGGGTGAAAAATCCATTATGTAATAGAACTAGTATGTACTTATGATCGGATGTCTCAAGGTGGATGGCGGCATTCATGTTGTATTATCTGGAAGTGTTTTGCTACGATTACTTTCAACTGAGAAGTCCCAGCCATGTTTTGGTATTAGTAACATAGGCTCATTTTCAATGTCATGACCTTTTCTGCATTTATAAGTCATCAATCAAACTAGTCAAACGATAAGATATACATTTTACATTTTAGATAAGGATGCACCGAAAAGTTTGCATGTTTCTCAAGGTAGATGTAGACCTTTCATTTTATCTTATCTGATAATGTAATATATTTATGCTATAAATTGGTATGAAAACTTTCCAAGGGTGTAAACTTGTTAAATGATATGATCGTTAGCTAAACTAAACTAACCTAAAAGTAAATGTAAACTATGAACATCAGAGTTAAGTTACCATGTTGCTTTTCTTTCTGTACTGTTATTTAAGTTACGTACAGTTAAAAGTTTTTATCTAGATTTCCTAGGTCTTGTTCATGTCAATTCAGAAAGTCATATAGAACTCGTTACTTCATTGAAAGTCTTAGTGGACGTTTGTCAGTGGACGATACTTGGACAGTAACTACTCGCTAGCATTCTACCCATAACAAAATTTTTAAACTAGGTACTGTTAAATGACTCATAGCTCGAAGTTATGTTGTATTGGAAATTGAAACTAATTAATAAAATATAAACAAATATACAGTGCTGTGTTATGGTCAAAAGGCTATTAGTAGCTATTATATTTTATGTTCCAGAACCAGGTACAGAATGTCTTTTATAATAGTATGCAATAATTTTAATGTTAACTCTAAGGTAAATAAATTCCAGGTAGTTCTATCTGCGTGTTCTTCGTACTTCCGTTCGCTGTTCGTGGATCATCCTTCACGTCACCCTATCGTGATTCTAAAAGACGTCGGCTTAGAAGAGCTACGTACTCTCGTCGACTTCATGTACAAAGGCGAGGTCAACGTCCAGTACTGTCAGCTGCCTGCGCTCCTCAGAACTGCTGAAAGCCTTCAGGTAAATAAATGACTATTTTAAATATCAAAGAAGATAATTTCATCCCACCTAAGCTCTAAGGGGAATTCATTTTGCTACATATCATATTATTGTATCGCAGGTCAAAGGATTAGCTGAAATGACGACTTTAAACGCAGCCGGTATCGAAACAAGAAGTGTTTCGGAGCAAAGAGAGCAGGGCCAAAGCCAAGACGCTAGAGAAGGCCCAGAAAATCACGAACGTCTTGAAGGCAAAGAGGTTCGTGATAGAGATGACAGACGAGAACCAAAAGATTTACGAGATAGAGATAACAAAGATCTCCGAGATAGTCATTTACGAGACTGTCGAGAATCCCGAGAGCAACGAGAACATAGGGAACAAAGGGAATCTCGCGATCTTAGGGAAATAAGGGACTTACGCGAAATGCGCGAGTTAAGGGACTCTCGAGAACACAGAGATCTTAGAGAATCTAGAGATATTCGAGACCCTCGGGATCTTCGAGACGTTAGAGATTCCAGAGAGATAAGAGATGTTCGTGATCAAAGAGATACGACAGAGTCGTCACCATCACGAATATCCCCTTTATTGACTGTACGTCGATTTAGAACAGAAACTTCGACAGAGACACAATCGTTAGTGCACCCGCCGTTGCCTAAAGATGAACCACCTGACGAGCCAATGCCATCTTCATCTCCAGAGGATGATTCAGCATCTTTAAGGTCAAATGGAGCCCAGAATGAAAGTATGGGTACGTATCGTTTAACGATTATTGTTTAAATTAATCTTGAAATTTAAATAGATAATATTAGTTTTTTTTTTTTTTAATAAATATAAATATTTACTAACAATCACGCCACGTTAACTGGTCCCGTGCTAAGTTCGTAAAGAACTTGTGTTACAAGTACCAGATAACGGAAATAAATATAATATTTTTATTATACACATACAGATTATATTTAATATACACCCATAACTCTGGAAAGACATATTTATCATACAAATATCTTCCCTTGGCGGGATTCGAACCCGCGACCCCCTTGTGTAGTGACCATGTCACTTACCACTACACCAGACACTACACAGACCTTACTTCAACTTTATCACTTCCCTTGAACTAAGCAATAATTTTCCAACGTATTACCGGTGAAACAGTAAAACTGAATAGTATGGAACAGCTATTTCTAATTAAATCAAAACGGTTTCTTAGAATTATTCTATAGTAAGCCCGCGGCACGAATACAAGTTCAATATTCGTATGAAAGATTGCTGCTACGTAGTCCCAGTTACATATTTTGCGTAGCGTAAGTCTTTTTGTATAGTCCGCTCTATTTGCGATAATTTTAAAATTTTCATAACGTTCGTTTCATAACATTTCGTTTGCTAAAATGCAGAAATAAACTCTTGATCTTGGTCTATTCACAAATCACAGGCAGGATTAAAATCATCGATCACGTTCAAGCATTCCTGCTTCGGGGCAAAGATTGGCAAGACGGTAGTACCAATACATGCCTGCAGAATTATTACTCTACAACTAATATTTGATACAGTTATTAGTAGTTTAGGAATTACGGAACATAGTAGGAAAATAGGTGAGGATATTACTACCAACGACCGGACGATAAGGAAGTAATGGCTCGAAAATGACAACATTGCTCATCTGTAATATCATACATTTATAAAGTACACAATTACTTATCCTGACTGACTGATAACTCAATACAAATATATCACGTAGATCAGTTTTAAAAAAAGACCTATGAGAGTGAATTAAGGATTGAAACTTTAAATTAAAAGTTCTCTCCCTTGCGAGTTCACGTTCTCTTGGTACCCATTCAATGATTATCGATGCCTGTAATAGAGTATTTTAGAAAACGCGGGGAAAGTCTCAATTGTTTTATAATAATTAATAAATATTCGAAAACACACGGTCACCTTGCCCCAATCTAGCATTCCTTCTTACACTATGGGAATCAGATAAATTATGTATATAGCTATAGGCGTCTAAAATATACATATATTGGACTGGTGGTAGGACCTCTTATGAGTCCGCGCGGGTGGGTACCACCACCCTGCCTATTTCTACCGTGAAGCAGTAATGCGTTTCGGATTGAAGGGGGGGGGGGGGGGGTAGCCGTTGTAACTATACTTGAGACTTTAGAACTTATATCTCAAGGTGGGTGGCGCATTTACGTTATGGATGTCTATGGGCTCCAGTAACTACTTAATACCAGGTGGGCTGTGAGCTCGTCCACCCATCTAAGCAATAAAAAATAAAAAAAACACAAGTTGTTCTTTCCAGATTTTATTTAAACCTAATAGGTGTGGAGGATCACAATTATTTAAGTTTATCAGTTTGTACTATTGCTTAGTTTGTAGGCTTGGTATACTAGGTACACAATTTAACCCAGCGAGTAAATATTATTCTATCCAAAAAGCTAAAATATGATGCAGAGACTGCATGGTTAGAAATGATCCTATGGCGAACATTTCCGAGAGAAAAATCTGTTATCTATTAAATTATTTAACATGAATGTTCCTTCGATGTTTAGTGTTGTGTTCATATTTATTTCAATCGATAGGTAGGTAAGTATACCGCGTGTAGTTTGTTTTTAAATAATTCTTATCCACCTGATGGAAGAGATCGATCTTAGCGATAACATCGCCAAATGCACTTTTTTTGTACGTATTGTTAGGCACATATTGTTACTCCACAATCCTTTGCAATATTTTGGTTAGGCTTAGAACTATAACTACAACGCTAAGGCCT
This sequence comes from Bombyx mandarina, assembly GCF_003987935.1. The sequence goes on along the minus strand of NW_021011516.1, from coordinate 1,198,787 downwards.
ATACTGTACTATCTAGGCCTGTACTATCTATATATGTAGACACATAAAACTCACCTATGTAGTATCTCTACAGCTCGTCACACACACGGGTTTTTTGTGATGTTATTTAAGCGAAATGGAAAAACACTACACAGAACAAAACAGAAAACTTAAATAGGTTTTGAATTTATTTGTTAGATATTGGAAGAGAAACAACAGCGTACAGAAAAATTATTTCGACTTATTAAGACAATTCTTTAATGTAAAAAAAGGAAAAAAAATATATTTTTTTTAGCGTTTTTATTGGATTACAAAGAAGGAACAACAAGGATATAGACTTGAAACTCAAATTGTATTAAGAAATTATTAATTTAAAGTTAGTAAATACCCAGAAAATGTCAATAAGTTTTTTAAGTATGACTTCGCTATTTCATAAATATGTGGTGTGAATAGATGCTATTGAAAACTTCAGTATTATTTGGCGTAATAACAAAGTCCAAAATTTTTAATTAAGAAATTAGTACGTTAATATTCAGCTTTTCATCACAATGCAAAAAAAAACATGTGCGCCCCCGTTAGCAACGACGTCCCTTGCGTTCAATACCTACCATAAATTAAAGACATAATATTTGAGACCTACTCTATTTGACACTTATACAATGTGTTACCTAAGCCCATAGACATTATGCATTATGCCGTCGTATATTCATAAAGTATGTACCTACACAAAGAGCTCTGTTGTCCATTCTCTGGTTCTCTTGTCCCTTAGAGTTTACACAACACCCAGGAGAAGATATAACGCTATGCTGTAGATTAAATATATATAGCTATAGAATATGTTTGGTCTCTAGGGCAAGAAATATCCAAATTTATAAATACCATATTAATCTAATAAGTAGTTCATCTCAGTTTCGTTTTTGTACGGTCGTAAGGTCACATTCATTTATAGTTAAACTAGTAGTTCTAATTATTTTAATTAGATGACAATTTCTATTATTCAATCTTAGTCGAGAGCCGCGTTAAGGAATTTTGTTTAATATATGTATAAAACCCGAAAAAAATATTCAGCTGATTCCAAATTTAAAAAAAACCCAAAACTTAAAACGCATCTTCTCGAACACGACACCGAGACGTAAATCAATGCTTAAATTATATACATATATTGAGTAGACGCTGTATCCCTACTATACATAGTATATAGTTAATGTCTTCTCAGGCTTTTAGCAGCACGGCTTTCACAGAACACAGATAGGTAGCTATTATAATTTACCATTACTACATGCTCATTTAAGCTTAGACTGACGTTGGCTAATACACAAACCGTGCCAGAGCCAAAAAATAAAGAAGAAGAATAAGCTGACTGTCAGTGTCAGTGTCAAGTATGAACTACTGCCATCTGTCACATTTGCATTAATAGTGCAAATTGCCAAAAATAAACAAAAAATGTCACAAGAGTGCTGTTTTAACTTCAATTAAGTTTAGAATTAATATTTTTTCTCGACATTGTGTGTTACTGTGATATTTGAAGTTAATTTGTATTATAATAAAAATATAGCTAGCTTAAGATCCTTAGAGAAGTAGTAAGCAGGAATTAAAGAATATATTGTAATTTGTTATTAATGTCATGGATGAAGACAATAAACAATGTACAGTTTTCACAAGAGCTTTCGGCTGTCATTGTTAACATACTTTATAATAATTATACAATATAATAAAATATGTTCTTGGTCATTTTTAATCGAACGGAGTGACTGGATTGTATCAAATAACATAAGAATACAGTATCGTATTATACAGGATGAAAGAATTTAAGATAGCGAATAAAAAAAGGACAAGTTTTACAAATAAAATGAAAAAGAAAAGTAAAACGATATATATTGAATTGCATCTTAATTTTAGATCTCTAACTCTTTAGAACATAGGTAAGACAAAAATTATGTGCTTAATTTAAGATAACAAAGCTAATTTAAACTTTACTTTGTGTAAAACTTTTTCTTCAAGTAATACTGTATAAAATTAAAACAATTTTACAACCTCTGCTATATTTACTCTAAGAAACTACAGAAAAAACACAAAAATTTCATAAATACAAATTCAGGTCTTTAATGGAATTAATGCATTGTTTTCAGGTATTAATATGACAATAAATAGTCACAATACTGGTGTGCTGAGTACTCGCTATTCTCCAGTTGAGCGAATGAGTGTACTCAATGCTATACCCCACCCTGGACTGCCACATCCCTCTCTTCCATCACTTTCAAGCCCTAGAAGTGAGCCTATTCCGGGACCTTCTGGACTACCTCCAGTTCAACAAGCTCCTTTGGTAAGTCTATTTTTATTGATCTAAATTTGTTGGTCATAGAAATTAATTCTGTAAGTCAGTTACAAACACAAAAAAAAATACTTCATTGATTGTGTTCTTTTATGCATTACCTTAGAAAGGTTAATGTATAAGAAATTTTAAAATCATTGAATCACCAGTTTGTATCTGCTATAGTTAAGGATGAATTGTAATAAATCTTCATAGCTATTATTGGCAGTAAACAAAAATAAACTCTTAAGGTCTTTCAGCGATTCAAGCTTTTTTTTTTTCTTTTTTTTTTATTGCTTAGATGGGTGGACGAGCTCACAGCCCACCTCGTGTTAAGTGGTTACTGGAGCCCATAGACGTCCACAACGTAAATGTGCCACCCACCTTGAGATACAAGTTCTAAGGTCTCAAGTATAGTTACAACGGCTGCCCCACCCTTCAAACCGAAACGCATTACTGTTTATTAATTGAACTCTTATGGTTGTGGATTATTGTTTTATTGCTTAGATTGGTCAGTAAGCTGCTGAGCTGGTCCACCAGCTCATACACTTTATGATTTTTATGTCACCTACTACTCAGCGTGAGACATTAGGTAAGAGTCTCAATTAATTGTAAAATGGTTGTTCCACGATTCAAATCGGAGTGCAGGACTGCTTCATGGTAGAAATAGACAAGTTTTTGGTCTTTTCCTGTGTGGCCTAGCTACATTATATATAGCTTATCACCAATATAAACTATATATAAATAAATACGCCATACAAATTCACAACAACTTTTATTAAATGATTATATCAAATTCTTGCAGTCCTTGAAGAAAGAATTGGTTGATTGGGATAGAAATAATGAAGACAGAGGTGGTGAAACTTCAGCAGACTACAGGCTTCAACATGAACCGGTATGTAGTAATTTATTTCTAAATAATTTCTTTATTATATGTATATATCAAAAATTTTAGTAATTGGAAATGTTCTTGCAATAACTTACATATTTTTGTAATCTTAAAGAAACTTGTTCTAATCGAATAAGAAATTTTATTAAAAAAAAAAACAATTAACATACCTTAAGTAGCATCTTTTGTTAAGGTTTTAGGTCAGGTGCATACTTTATGAATTCATGTCTGTCCAGCATGCTAACAGATAGACATCCCTCTTGCTCTAAAGTTTGCTACCAATAGACAGGCATGTGGTGAAAAATACATTTGGGATCATAAATTGATTTTAAATGTGCATGCATGTATCAAAATTATTCATAAACACGTAACTAAATATTTTTAATCTTCCATACTTAATTTGGTTAAAAATTATTCAAATATGTGGCCTATGTTTCCAAATTAATTGCAAGTATCTTTTGGGATACATATTTCAGACAGAATAAGCAGTACTAAATTAAAATCGAAACTATGTTGAAAATCCTCATTTTCATTATCTGTGACAAGATCTCATAAGATTTTAAAACATTATGTAATTTAGCTTTGTCTACGTCAGATATCCGCTGTAGTTGTAGAGTTGAATTGAATTTTCCTGTCATATTGAAGTTGATTTTTACATGCATGCTTGTTTATACGCTACGCTGTTTAATAGATCGAGTATCTATGCCTTGCTGTCAAGAAGTTGACCTTCATTTTGTTGGCCATCATTTTTAAACCATTCATTTTGTTTGAGGTATATTTTGGGCAGTATTTTTTTTATTTTAAATTTGGCCATTCACTCGTACATGCATACCGTTACAGTACGAAACACGAGTTAGTGTGCGCGCGCGCGTTGCTAAACAACAAGGCATTACGCGTAGCCGGCTCCCGGGTCACTCCTGCACATTTCTTGGGCAAAATGAGCGTCAACTTCTTATTTAGATAGTGAAGATTGAAAAATTACCAAGACTGCATCTAAAATTAGAAACGTAGTGGTAGAGACAATGCACAGAGTTTGATCGTGCCAAAAATGGAACTGAAGAAAAAGAAGTTGATGTTCTTTTTGTGGTTGCAGGAGTACGATGGGTCCGGTAGGGGGCGTGTTGATGAAGGGGACCGGGGTTACGTTTGTATTCACTGCGGTGCGGCCTTCCCTCATCAGAGCAAACTTACCAGGCACATATTGACGACTCACACACTTGACACTCTCAAGTATCGAGATGCAATGCTGGGAAGACCCTTAGGCATACCTATGATAGGACAATATAGCGAACCCACTTATATGAACATACACCCGGAAGAAGCTCCGATAGATTTGGACATCGGCCCAGTAGAGCCTGGAAATGTGGTGCTGTGCAAATTTTGCGGGAAAAGCTTTCCAGACGTGTCGTCTTTGATAGCACATTTACCAGTACACACTGGCGATCGGCCATTTAAGTGTGAATTTTGCGGCAAAGCCTTTAAACTTAGGCACCATATGAAGGATCACTGTAGAGTCCATACAGGTAAGCTTAACTAACTAAAATATTATTTTTACATTAATATTTATAACTAATAAATAACCTCACACTTATACGCGACTAAGCCAATTTGGCTCCATTCCCAAATACACACTTGTATGAGTTAATACATTTAACAAGAATATTTTCAGATTAATATTTATATTTCAGGAGAACGACCATTTCGTTGTGGATTATGTGGAAAAACATTTTCACGTTCAACCATACTGAAGGCACATGAAAAGACACATTATCCTAAATACGCACGTAAATTTTTATCACCCAGCCCCGTAGATACGGAAGAGGAGAGTCCACATCAATGAGCACGCGACCGAAATAGTGCACAATTAGCCTTCGATCACATTTTAGTCAATAAAACGTTCATCAATTGAGAATGGTGGGCGAAGTTTTATAGTCGAGTGAACAAACAGAGGACAATGTGTTTTAATTAGTTAAGAATAAAAATGAACGCCGCAACTGTGATCTGAATGATATGAATAATATTTGATATTTCACTAGTAGATAAATAGCGCAAGTTGTTAATTTTTAGGTATATTTTTTAAATCACTGTTTCAGTTCGATTATTTTATCGATAATATGTTTTCAATTATATAGGTGCTGTCTTTGTTTATGCTTGTGAGGAATCATTTATGGTGAGGTCATTAGACGGCATAGCCAAAGCTAGTTAGAGAAGTGAAACTTCGTTAATTTTTATATTGGGAAAGGAATAAATCGCCCATTTTTGTCATGTTTTTTCAGTTGTTTTGTTTACTTTTTAAAATAATTTGCTATTTCAAATTAAAAATAAAATAAAAAAAATATTAATACGAATGGACCCGAAAATATCAAATTAATTTGAAATTATGACCATTAGAGTAACGAGACTTTTTTTAGATTTCGTTCTTTGTAAAATAAGGAAGGATTGTTTTAAACGTGATTCGACAACTTTATTAAAAAAAAAGGCATACATACATATATACGTGCACTTCGTAGTATGCAATTATAAAAATATAGGGATTTGAGGTTTTTTATTTATAATTTTATGTCTAATGAAAGTACTGACGCACGCTCCCCTGACGTAACTCGAAAGCAATATTACGACATATAATAAAATATGTAAATAAAATATAGTTTGATAATATTGAATTTTTAGAAAATTAATTAGAGTAAAATAAATGCTTCAGTAGCTCTATATTTGGTAAATATGGGGAGATTTCTGGATGTGATCATGGGAATCAAAGCTTTAAACCCTTCATTTCTGTCCGTTTGTTACGTCTCGGCCCTCCTATACGAACATAAAAACTATAACACATAAATAAAAAATAATTATTGTGACACAATTAATCTATCGGGAGAGGCGTAGCATTATAAAGCATACATATATATATATATATTGAATTTTTCCATATACTATTTTCATACTACAAATCCACATTTTATTGTTAATAGAGAATAATAAAAACAGTGCCTATTTTAATTTCTAATAATATTTTATGTGGGATTTTTTATTCATTTTAACTATAAGACACTGGATGTTTAAAATAATAATAATACATAAATACAGAAACTATTTAAATTTCAGATTTTATCATAATTTCAACAAAGGAATAGAATGTGCATTGTTTTTAAAATTCTCACAATAATACTGTGTTCAGTAAATTCAACAGAGTCGTATACAGGGATATTTTATGGATGTTAAAGTTATTATTTTACAGTAAATTCTTTCAATTTAAACTGCCTTCTATGAACATGATTGTTGTTAATTTAATGTTCACAAAATGTTATCGATCATATTGTCTATATAGCTACGCGAAAAACTAAAGCTTTGATTTGGTGTTGATTGAATTGTCAGTTTACGTTAGTCTCTAAGATTGAATAATAATAAAAATTTGATGTCTTCTCGGTACTCACAAGCTGATTCATTCTTATCTCATTAAAAATAATAAAATTCGTTTCGTATATTTTGATCTTTAACATATCATATTATGAAATATCATTGAAATTTAGAAGTGCTCTTACCTACGTCTTAAATTTTTTCTTACTTAATCTGTTCAATTCAAATGTAGGCGTTTTAATAAAAATTTAATAATATTTAGGAATTAAGTGATAGATCATTGAGATCTTACCAAAAGAAAGTATTATAAATTTAGGAAAAGATCTGTGATATTTAAAAAGTAATGACGCAACATCTGGGAGTGTAAAGTATCGATCTCAGATAGATTTTACTATTAGGCATTTTAAACTATTTTCGAAATCAAAAATATATGTTGGTTTTAGAAACAGACGCCGTAAACGGTTAGGTTGTCACAGCGTTACTCTTTAGATCTCACTATTTTAAGTTTAGTGATTAGGGTCTTTTGTGTATGAAGTAAAATTGTTTGGCTGTTTTTTTTTTTCTTTTTCTTTTTCTTTGTATCAAACGCCTTACATTCCAAAATTATTCCAATTTCATTTTGAATATGTAGGTTATCAACTCCACCGATAGATACTTTTTTTAGTGATAATTATTTATGGATTTCCTATTTTTTTAAATAATTCTGTCGGCCGTGAGTACCATTAGGCGTCAAAATATATCGTTGAATTTGTTTATTGATTTCCGCTGGAATGTTGTGAGGGAATTAAGGGACAGAAATAATAAAATAAAAACTCTGTTTTATAGTTAATTATTTATGTAACGCGATTATTCCATCATCGTTTAAAAGTATTGAATACATTAAAACTGGGCGTAGTGTAAACCTCAAACATTAGTTTTTATTTGTGCATAAAATTGTCATTTTCAATATCACCGTAAGTGTGATAATTTATCAATTTACCTTATTATAACTTTTATCCTATAATTGATTAATCGGTTCATGTGGATTTCAAACAGCAGCAGCAATGTATCGTCTTATTAAAATATTTAAATGCAACTGACAACATTCCACGAATTTGGTATTGAAATTCACCGTAATATTGATGAATTGGAGATTACATTTCCATGTCCTAGGAACAGCGTGAAGTAACTTTGAATACCTACCAGAGCTATTGTTTTATTATAAGAAAGAAATAATGTTTGTATGCTTATAGTATATATATATAAAGGAAAAAGTAAACACAAAGAAATTTAAATACGTCGGTCTATAGTGTAAAATCACGCAAAATGAAACTGCAAGTTAGGTGATAGATTCGTAGAAGCGTTAATTCCCGGAGCTAGTATTTGAATTTGAGGAAAAACGGAAAAAAAAGTAAAAAAAAAAATGTTTCTATTTGAAAAGCTGCACTGTCTTTAAGTTTTCTTTACCGAACATTACCAAACGTTAAGCAATACAGATACTTTATTAATGTTCCTCTTCTTGTTTTAAGAAAGATAAAGTATTTACAATAACCATTAGCAATAAATAAATTTTATAGTGAAGCGAATTAACATTTTTATAAAGTTTAATTAAAAGTAGTTTTTTATAATAGTACAGAATGTTGATTGTAATGCTATTTTATTTTCCGATTTTCTCAGAGATACTATTTATTGATGATAATGATATTGATATAGGATAATATACATATAGTTCTTAGGTAGAGCGCATTATTAGTGCCGGTGTACAACATATCCCTAAGTGCAGTTATTCAAATTTTAACATCAACAGGCTGTTCACGTCCCTGCAGATTACACAAGCAGTTAGAATAAAATATATGTAGACACATAGATTAATAATTATTAATTATCTAAGTTTCGATTTTGAGTAAGTATTTTTTTTAGAAATACATACTAAACATCGCAACATGGAACACTAGCACGAAATATTTCATGTTTGAAATAGTTTAAATACGTAGATTCATTTTTATATATATAAAATTGTGACCACGGTTTTATATTTAGAGTGCCTCTTGCCTATATAAGACTTACGTAAAGGCTGCAATTCACGGAATATAGAGTACATAGTGGATAGATAGGTGGTCCCGTATTTTATGGTTAAAATTGTAAGTTTGGTTATGGTATGTGATTGGCGCAATTTATTCTATTCAAATTTAATTATCAAGAATATATTATATCATCCATACGTCGTATTTGAAGAATTTCTAAATGAGATTAATTTTTAACTGTCAATTATGAACCTAATTTTTTTTTCCGAATATCGACTTCCCTTTCGTCGTTTATCATTAAAGTTGTTTTAAGTGGCATAACTAAATATAGAACTTAAATTGCAATTTTTTCTAAGTTCCTGTAGGTATATTAATTACTTTAAAATGGTACAATTTGTTTTATATTAATAAGTTATTTAGGTTAAACTTTTCGTGACGGATTTTGTACTGGTATATAGTACGCAATGGGCGAGTAGATCTCAAACATTGTGTTTCTGTGGCTTCGTAAATAAAAATACAAGCTCAGTATACATTGTGCTCGTACAAAATACTTTTAGCACAAGTTCAAATAATGTAGGTCCACTTTTATTTATGGAGCTCTTCGTAACTTGAAAATGATTATTAATTCCCATAAGCTGTTTTATTTAACATTCATTGTTGATATTTTAGTGTAATGTAATATGTTTGCCTTAAAGTAATTAGTAGATCATCAAATAACAGTGAGTGTATTTTTGTTAAATGTCATGAGAGAAATGAGATTTAGACGGTGTATAGTCAATTGTACAACATTCATGAAACCCTCTTGCTGTTGATCATTGTAACTTTTGAAACAAATATAAGCATATCATAGCTGTAATAATACAATTTTGACAAATAAAAGCTCTACAATCATTACAATATCGTTATTTTACTATATTTTATATTTAGCTTTCATTTCCTTGATTACAAAGGTATGTATGTTATAGTTTCGTTCTAAATTTTACTTTCATTTAAAATTCATTCAAGTGTTGATACACACAATAATAAAATATTATTTTTTGTTTAAAGGTTTGCCTGGATATGTCGTGTCCGCCTGGTATCCCGAGCCCGTTATCGGCACGCAGTTCTACAGTTCTGCCGCTATGGTCGCCGCTGTTTGCGCTCCAAGCATGTCGCCTGCGTCGGTACTTGTCTGACGACTGCATGGGCTACCCCACAACTAGACACTTGATACCATCAGAGCGCCGTAGGTGTGGTGTTTGTCTCGCATCATTCCCCTCAGCGTGGTTGCTTGAGAGGCACGCGGCTCTACAGCATGCTTCCCAATCTGCCTGCGACGACAAACCATTCGTGTGCGAACAGTGCGGTCAAAGCTATAGATATCGATCGGCTTACGTCAAGCATCGAGAACAAAACCATCGAGCCAGACTGCCTGCTGATAAACTTTTTACTTGCGACGTTTGCGGCATGCAATTCAGATATTTAAAATCGTTCAAAAAACATCGTTTGAACCACACGTTAGAGAGACTTCACACCAAAAACACCGATGTCCCTGAAGGAGACGTTTCCAGTACAAATGAAGCTTTGATTGGTAAATGTGGCGAGATGGACCTTTCTATGAAAAAGAAAAATAGAGTCGATGAGATCCGGTCTCCTTCCATTGACGTCTTACGAGAAGCTGAACAAGATAGTACCGTCGACTCGAACGATCCTGCCGATTCAATTGTAACAGTAGACGATTCGACTGAATGTCGGAACTCCAGTGCTGAGAGCGAAAGTAGGCGCGATGAGGACACAACTTCGGAGAGCAGAAGACGCATACCCGTTTCCTTTGCCAGCGTCAGTTCGATGGCTGATAGTTCAGAAAATGAGTCACGTACTGACAGCAAAAACGAGAGTTCAAGCTCTCGTTCTGCCATCCTCGGATTTATGCAGAACGATGAAAGACAGAGAGATAGGGAGAGAAAATTCGCTTGTCCGTTCTGTGGTAAGTGCGTGCGCTCTAAGGAGAATTTAAAGTTACATGTAAGGAAACACACTGGAGAGCGTCCGTTCGTTTGTCTATTTTGTGGCAGAGCTTTTGGGGGTAAGAGCGATCTAACCCGTCATCTCAGAATCCATACAGGCGAGCGTCCGTACCATTGTGAGGCATGTGGTAAGTGTTTCGCTCGCGCCGATTATCTGTCAAAGCATCTAACTACACACGTACATAACACTCGATGAGCAGACACATCGCCGTCCTGTTTCAATTCTTCACATACCTCTATATTAAACCAACGGTAATAATTGGGAATATTTTTTTACAGTTTTTAAATTTTACAAGTCATGATAATCAATATATTGACTGTTTTAATTAAAAATTTACAAAATATTCGTTTTTGAAGTTGTTTTACGCATATTGTTATTTAAATGAATTATCAATAACGTGATCCACATACAAAGCCTAATTGTCGATAATGTCAACATTTATATTTTTATTATTTAAGTACTCTGTGTAATTACAATAAGAGACTTCATGGCAAATTAATATAGTTCGAATTCCACCCACGAAATGCAAGCTAACGTATCCACATAAAGTTGAGGGCATACGTACGTACATGTTAGCTACGTAGCATAAATAAATATAATAAAAGAGTTTTAAGTTATTTTTTAAAAGACACCATTAGGAGCAATATATTAATATTTTCTACGTTTTGAATATAGGATACCAGTCTCTCATCATGTGTTACATTTTTATACTACCAAAAATATCTCGTTTCGTTTAAAGATGAGGGACCAAAAAACCGAAAGCAATAGTGGAGTGGTAATTATATTTTGTTAAAAACGCTACGTTTTAAGGGGATGCTGGTTTTCATTATATTTTCATTTTGCCATATTTTTATATGTGTACGTATTTAAGATTAATAAAACTCATTCCAATGAAAATTGATAGTGGTGACGATATATAATAGACGAATGAGATAAACTGTGATTTGTACGATAAGATCAGTCAAACGAGTTTTAGAACATCGAAAAAAGTTTTTAGTAATTTTAAAATAATTTTACCTAAACTAAGATATATACATATTTATATATATATACGTATAAATTATTGATTATAGTTTTAAGTAATCTCTCTGTGCCAAAATAATTACCTCGTATAGTAAACATTGATGTAGATAAATTGACTATCTATACAATACATTATAACGGTTTGTTTTCATCTTGTTTTTGATTAAGAAGTGAAATACATTGGCAGATTTTTGTAGAATATCGGTGTAACGTAATATTCTTTAACATACTTTTCACTATCGTTAAAACCTTAAATAATAACATTAATCTATTTTCCATACAACGAAATCATAAAACAAGAAATGTCCTGCGAAAACGAGGCAAATTCTATAAATGACGTTACCAAAACATTGTTATTTCGGTCTTAAAAAATACAAGCTCGCAATTCAATGTATATGTATTATTAAAATATTAAAAGGTTTTGTTATCATACTAATACTAACTGCAGATCTTGTGATATTATTTCTATAAGAGATATTATACTACACATAGAAAAATAGCTCATATATTTTTTTAAAATATCCAATTTTATACAAGTCACATTTTTATTTTTAAATCGTCTTACAGTCAATTAAATAGGTTAAGTAAATAAAAATAAGATTTTTGAAATTAAATGGATTGCGAGCTGTATTTCTCGTAAGTGTATAATAATTTTATGTGTTCACAGAACATTACCATTGTCTATTTAAAGTAAGTAGCCAATACAACGAAACAACGCCAAACAGGTACAGTAAAGATAAATCGAAAACTTTGTTAGATTATTAGTTCTGTGTATTTAGTTATTACGTACGTTTGTAAAGGGCGGAAATGTTTTTTTACACATTTTATTTATATTCATTCTTTGTTAAAATTAAGGATAATTTTGTAATATTTTACATAAAAACTGCCAGAGGGATAATTATAAGCTAGAGAAGTAATTGAAAATTACTACTACTGTAAACAAAAATAGTACTCTCTGACTATTTGCAAATGGAAATATTCAAGTTTATGTACGTTGGAGTGAAAACTGGTAATTAGTAACAATTGTTCAATAAAACTGAACATGCTGCAGTTATTGTTTCCAAGTTAATCAACTATTACACAAAATTTATTCAAAACTTTGAAGCAGTTTTCTTATTAATCAATACACCAGATATTTTGATTCTGTTTATTCATTATCTGGCGTATGATGATCTTGTTTGTAAAGCTCATGAAATCAGCAGCTGATGATTCGCTGGAACACTTATTACAGATTAAGGGTAAATTAGTAATGAAAACCGTGTTTAGATAAATGGATTTTATAAATAAATAACTATTAGGACATTACAATGAGAAGTTCATTGTGTGTACATTGTAGATATTTTGCCATTACGTCAAATTAAAAAAAAATATAGAAATATTCAAAATTGGTGTTGATTGTTTTATAATTTTAATACATTATTGGCTGTAGTTACTTGATGTTGTGGTGTAATTTAGTGTCTTATAGTAAATAAGGTTGTAAATCACTCAAAGTTTATTACCGCGTGAACATTGAACCTAAGAAAATGTCGAAATGAAATTTTTAGAGGAAGCTGTAAACTTTGAGTGGTTTTATTTATATTGAATTCTCGTAGTGTTTTAATATTGGTGTGGTAATGTTTATATCTGTTCATGTCGCATACATTTGAACTCTTATAGGAAAATTAATTTTTAAATTAAAAACTTATTGAGTTTATTGACCACGACGCGACGACTGTGTGAGTACGCATTAGCCGAAACCGATCGATTGTGATAAATTATTAGTTACGTTGAATTTCTGAGACTAAAAAATAGAAATTCGTAAATGGTTACCATTTCGCCTTCTACAGTTTTGTTATTGAGACGTGGACACTATTTACATTCTATATTGTTTTATTCAGATTTTTTGTTTACTGTCGACTGTTAATTAACGGGCATTATTAATTGTACACTTAATTTACGTATTTTATGCTTTGGAGGACTTCTAGGAAAACATAAATCATTCGGACAAGATTATATCGATTTGAAATAATAAGTTATTATAAAAAAACGCAAACAAATAATATTTATTCAAAACTTTTATATGAGTATTGTATCCGTCCAGATCGTTAATTTTGTTTTTGATTGGCAAAGATTGTATTCTGACTCTCATGCGACATTATTTTAGACTCTTACTTATTAATATGATATTAAGTACAATTCATAGCAGTCATTTTTTTTAGCCACTATTTTAATTAATATCTACGATAGTCAAAGTCACTTGGTATTAAAATGGAAAAATATTTAAAGACGGATAATTTAATGGTGTGGTGGTTTTTAAATGTTCGAATAATGTATCGGAATGAAGAGGTCTGTAATATTTTAAATATGCTATCCAAAGAACGTAGATAGTAAGTGAACTGAACACTAGGCGTGTGAAAGTTTATGGATAGAAACGTTTTGCTTTGGTTAGATATTGAATGTGATATTATTCTAAGTAAACCACCTCGATCAACCTCAATTCTGAAGTCTCTCCAAAACAGATTTAACGAAGAATGAATCCAGACTGATTTTCGGGTAGAAATAAAGTAGGCCAGAAATATTACAGTCAAATAATGTTAAAGTATAAGTATTGATTTTATAATGTTTAAAGAAAGCCAAAACGCAGTCGCAATAGTTAACTACATAAAACAATAAGAGAATTATTTATTTAATTTTAAATGTATATTATACAAAACTTAAATGTTATCTATGTGAATTTTAAATTATTTTTCAGATGTATTCATTTTTATACATCTCCATATACAACAATGAATAGAGGTAAGTGTAGACGTAGATGGGTCTATTAACCGCGTGGTGCTACAATGTGTAATGATATGTGATAGAAACTGTTCTTCAGAGACATTTTATTTATTGAAGCTTCCATAGGTTATTAATATAGATAGTCACATACATTTTAACATACCAATATCAGCAATAATTTTGGCGTAGATGATTATATGGGGTTTTATTTAATACAGTATTTTTATTTCATATTGTTGGTCGAATGTGTCTCAGGAACCAAAGCTATCAAATGTTTAATGTAAGAAGCCGTACGCATACTATGTCTATTATACTGTAATCGTTTCGCGAAACATCGTGTTATTTGTTACTGCTTGAATCAACTTGACCGCGAACGTAATAATATGCAACACAGTGCACATTAAAAGGACAGTTTCCAATAAGAGTTTATGATAATATACACAGACGTCCGAACTTCTAAGGCCAAACAGATATATGTTTTATGTTAAATTATGAATGTTAATATTAATAGCTAGTGAAATTCAAAAGCGTCTATTCGGTTTGTCAAAGGTATTGAATATTAAGTGTGTTATTGTAATTTGTTTTAGGTCCTTATTATTTTATGGGTAAAAGGTAAAGAAAATTTTAATCATTAAAGTTTGAAATCAGTCGATACGTAATATTTTTCCTTTAATTCGTTTCATTATTTTTATTGAAATAAAATTAGTATTAGTGGTTTTTTTTTTAATTATCATTATCACTAAAGTGTATTTTGTCTCTAAATGAAATAGTTCACCGTTGGCAATAATGAAATATTCTATGTTACACAAATGACGTATGGTGTCCGGTTTTAGTCTGAAATACCTACTAGTTCATAGTACATAACTGTTACATAATATATATTTTTTACATGTATATTTCAGATAATTATTATTGTTACAAATTGTCCTGTTTTATATTTTAATACAATTAACTATTAAGTATATTTTGATTGTCAGGTTATTATTTTACAATACTACGTATTTTTTATCGAGCAGTCCATTAATCATATATCTTGTCCATTGTCCAACTAACCTAGGTATAGTTCCATATTTTGGATGTGTATTATACCACGATCTAAATTTAATGCTATTGTGTATATTATTTCATTTAATGTCGATGTGCAAAATTATAGTAAATGTCTTGGATCTCTAAATTAAGAAAAAATTAAAAAAGACAAAAAATACTTTTTAAAATTTCTATATGTGCAATAAATATGTATGTTGTAGTGTTACCATTAGGCGTAAAAAAATTTCACTGTTTATATAGTTACTGATGGTGTCTATGAACAATATGTATATTTTATTGTTCATTTTAGTGTTGTTATTGGAATGATCTCAAGGTGCCATAGTAACTATATAAATATGAACTCTAATAATATTTGGCACTTAAAAAAAAACGGCACATTTTCCTGTCATAATTGAAAAAATGATTTGTAAACGTGTTGAAATGGATTTGTTGGTAATTGATTTCGCAATGAAATAATTATATTTGTTTCATTAATTATAATTCTTTTATTTTATAAACAACTTACTCCATGAATCCGATGTCCTTAAACAAAGATATCCTAAGTTTTAGTAGATACAATAACAAAAGTGCTCAACAATAATATAAAAAATCGTAAGGCAATCGTAATCTTCTACACATACTCATCTCTGTTAATTATTATTCTTATGCTCCTGTCACAGACCCGCTGCTAGAAGTTTATTGAAGAAATAGGAAATTTCTTATCATGACATTTAGCTTGAAGAGATTACCGTAATATACATAGGCGGCACTGAAAATTTCGGGAATTAACGAAGTGACACAACATTACTATTTAAAAATGTATTTATTGCTTTTCGAAGTATTCGAAATTTGACACCTTTTTCCATACGATGGAACCAATCATTGAAGCAACCATTCCATTCGGAAGTTGGGGTCTCCAAAATGGCCGTTTTGTAGGCGTCCACAGCTTCTTCAGGTGATAAAAATCTCTGTCCACGCAATTTATTCTTTATTTTAGGGAAAGTATAGAAATCATTAGGGCTTAGGTCGGGGCTGTACGGCGGATAGTCTAATAATTCTATGTTTTCTTGCTCTAAAAACTCTTTTGTTCTGTGCGCGGTGTGAGAACTCGCATTGTCGTGATGGAGGATGATGCGGCGGTTGCAGTTCTCTTTACGGAGTTCAGAAACGACCTGTGGCAAACAAATGCTAGCATACCATTTTGCATTAACCGTTCTTTGTCCCTCAAGAGGAATAGTCGTAACATGGNCTGTGCGCGGTGTGAGAACTCGCATTGTCGTGATGGAGGATGATGCGGCGGTTGCAGTTCTCTTTACGGAGTTCAGAAACGACCTGTGGCAAACAAATGCTAGCATACCATTTTGCATTAACCGTTCTTTGTCCCTCAAGAGGAATAGTCGTAACATGGCCGGTTTTGGAGACAAACGTGGCCACCATTTTTTTTGCAACACTCCGTGAACGAACAATTTTTGTTGGCTTTAATTCATTTTCGAACACCCAAACTCGTGACTGGTTTTTTGTTTCGGGTTACTCCCCGACTCCTGATCACGCAGGAGCCAGTCACCGTCGACGCTCTAGACAAGTCCTTACGGATCCATCAGATCCAATAACCTTTGCATTAGACGCCTTCAGCTCTAACACTAGGAGCAGGCTTAGGGACCCCGGTAACCGTACTCGTCGAACTCGACAAAGAGTTCGCCGTGCAACCTAACCCATGAATCAACTCGCTGAGTTTCTCGCCGGATCTTCTCAGCGGGTCGCGATCCCGATCCGGTAGTAGATTCATTCGCGAAGCAGTTGCTCTTGAGCTGTTAGGTCTCCTTCGGAGACGCTCGGGTAGCTGTTAGCAAATCCCACCCTCCTGGCTGAGCCTTTGCTCGCCCACCTGTCCTGGTGAAACTGGAAAGGCCTCCGGGCCACCAGTAATCCTTCAATCATAAAAAAAAAGATTAACCTCTAAAACTAGCTGTCGCATCAGACGTAACATACCGGCTGATGTAGCGAAAATGAAGTAGTAGTATTACAGTTAACTGTAAATGCGAATCTGGCTTATACCGCAACCGCTAAATTTATATGTCACAAAAAAGTAACATTTATATTTATTTATTTCTTAAGTTGGTGGACGAGCTCACGGCCCAACTGGTGTTAAGCGGTTACCGGAGCCCATAGACATCTACAACATAAAGGCCACGATGACTGAAATCTTAGTATCCTTACTACTTACTACTCTATTTACAAGGACTTATCATATATGAAATGTCTTCATAAAACGAGGCTTGTGGAGATTACTTAGCGGTAGGCAGTGCCTTGCCTCTGTCCCGACCATTGCTGACGTCCAACTCACCATCAGGTTGGCCATATGCTCGTCTACTTACAAGGGCAATAAAATGAATACACTTCGAAATTAGTTCTGATTATAACCTACAAAAAAAATTGAATGAAACTTAATCGTAAATATGGCTCGACTTAAACCGATCGATAGTCAAAATCAAGAAATTAGAGATCGGAAACTGACAGTTCGACGTCTCTGTGACAATTTCTGTTCCGATATTTCTTGTCGGTCGTTGGCTTAGACGTGATGTTTCGCAATTCACTGTCATGAATACTAATAGGGGCAAGTGTACAACTAAAATGAGCTTGGATTTTGGGTAACGCGCTATAGCACCCTCGATATTGTGTAAACGATACGAGACTTTAACTTTAGAAGACGTTGTCTTATACTTTTTCTTTGAAAGGGTGCTAAAATATTGTAGGTTATGAAGGTCACTATTCTAATCGGAAGACATGACCGCTCTCTACCACCAGTAATTCTGCAATTATACATTTTCCTCCCTTACCGTGAAAGTCATTCATGGTACATTCAATAAACGAATTAGTTATTTTTACATAGTTTTAATAAAAAAAACTGACTTTCTTAAATTTGCTTCTTTTTAATTGTAGAATGCTGCTAAGTAAAACACATTTATCTATTTAGGCACTCTTTGCGGTCAAGGCGGCCGGCCGAACCATCGGCTGGCGGATCCTTCGGCTGGGCGTAGGACCGTCGAGGCGAATCGTCTGGTCCTAGTGGATTGGGTGAATCGTGACAGAGGACGTCTTACTTTTTAGCTCACGCAAGTGCTCACTGATCATGGTTGCTTCGGTGAGTCCCTGCACCGGATCGGGACCGATCCAACCAGAGTGCCACCATTGTGGTGTCCCTCCTGATCGGTGCCATCTAGGCGGGCTTCGGATAGCCTGCAGACCGAAAGGGCTGGTGGTCGTGGTGCCGACGATCTCCGTTCTGGCGTCCCGAGGGGGAGGATGATGGGAGAGATGTGCTCCGCACTAAACACTTCACTTTCCCTCTTTTGCCTTTTCATGAATTCTGTCTAATGTGAGGTTCGGACTTGGGTTGTTGAGCGACAGGACATTTTAGTCCGTTCGACTCCAACATTTTTCCTGATTTTCTCCTGACCAAAAAAAACTAAAGTGACGTAATGTCGCCCCTGATTTAAAATGTAGAGGTCTGAATTGAATTAAGATAACGACTGTGTGGTTTTAGAAGCGGAACTTATACTTATATATATTTGTTTTGCCGTATAGATAACTAGACCGACGCGTCGGTACTCTCTCACTCGTAAAGGTTAGGAGTACTTGTATTTAAAGCATATACAGAAATAGGACCCTAAAAATAAAATACGCAGATCGTTAAATTGTGTCTTAATATAAAATACGTTACATAAGTAACCTACTTATTATAATATTCTGGGTCAATGCAAGGGTTTATTGTGCATAGTAGGCGTGGTTTATTTTTAACATTTTCCCTTTGTGTCTATATAAAGACTGCTGTATTTGTACACAATTACATCATTTTGACCGTTTAAATAATAACGTGTAAAGCGGTGGTATAAAAATTGTAATGATAATTTATAACTAAATAAAATCTAATCTAATCTTATAATTAAAATAAACATCTTCCTTTATAATACACTAGCGGCCCGCTCCGGCTCGGCTCGGGTCTTTAACAAAAGTCTTTTCAACGATATTTGACGTTGTTTTATTTTTTAAAATAAAAGAACACTTATTGCAGCATAACTACAATAGTTATACATATGCTGTCGCGACACTTTTAGTAATTAATAATGTGTTCTACAAAGTAGTATTGCATTATTTTATTCATCGTCAATAGTTTTCGCAGGGCACGCCATATAAAGAATATTTTAGGTAATTATTTTTACACCCTTTTTTCAAAAAAGATTATAAGCCTATGTCACTCGGGAATAGTGTGGCTTCCAAACAGTGAAATAATTTTTTAAATTGATTCAGTAGTTTCGGAGCCTATTCAAAACAAACAAACAAACAAATCTTTACTCTTTATAATATTAGTATATTAATATAGAAGTATAAATATCTACTATTTATAGCTATGTGGTATGAAGATGCATATTCTGAAGTAACACTTTTCGATCTGATAATTAGTGAAAATGACTTAAAGACAATTGGGATTGTCGTAAATTAGCAGATTAATAACAAGAGTCTAAAGAAGCTCTTCCACGTAGTCAATATAATATTACCAAGTTCAAGCTCCCCCACTATGCAGCTGAAGCTGTCGCCGCGTATCCAACTACTTGCGGGTACTATGCATGGTGTTATGGCGGTGCGAGTGGACCACGGAAACATGCAGCGCTTTCTTTGAAACAAGTATGTGAAGGTCGAGGTGGGCACTTCGGTGCTTTACTTCCGATTTTAGGTTGAAATGAGCACTTCGGTGCTTTCCTTCCTGATTATTTTTAGCAGCATGGTAGATGCGGATTCGACCCGATTTTGGCGTCCCTACTGTGTTTGTTGTATCGGTAATGTTCATTATCAGTATTGGTGAATATGGCCGACAACAGGGCTCTGCTGTGTTAGTCGTTTTATATACAGGCTAACACAATAGAGGTATCGTGTATAGGTGTGTTAAATTGCAGTATTTTTTTATTGCTCAGATGGGTGGACGACCTGGTATTAAGTGGTTACTGGAGCCCATAAACATCTACGATGTAAATGCGCCACCCACCTTGAGATTTAAGTTCTAAGGTATCAAGTATAATTACAACGGCTGCCCCACCCTTCAAACCGAAATGCATTACTACTTTTCGGGAAAGTGGTGCAATATCCACTCTTCTCACTTCAAAAAAATATTTTAGACTCGTCCTCACTGCAGATGTAAGAGTGCACGCTTGCTTCTGTAGTGGAGATTCTAAATTTTAGAAGGCTTTAGAACATTAAGGCCTGAGTGTAAGATTTTCTATGTTACACAGGGTGAACTTTTTTTATTATTATTATTTTATTGCTTAGATGTGTAGACGAGCTCACAGCCCACCTGGTATTAAGTGGTTACCTGAGCCCATAGACATCTACAACATAAATGGGCCACCCTAGTTGAGATATTAGTTCTAAGGTCTCAAGTATAGTTACAACAGCTGCCCCACCCTTCGAACCGAAACGCATTACTGCTTCACGGCAGAAATAGGTAGAGTTGTGGTACCTACCCGTGCGGACTCACAAGAGGTCCTATCACCAGTAAAACTCAATGATGCAAACACTGACGTAGCTGGAAGAGACATGGCTCTGTTAAGAGATGATGGGATCGAGGACGCCTCGCCATCAGGAACGGCTGTATTACAAACTCCAAGCCTGCACTATAAAAACGTGCGCTCACTAGGCAAATTTGTTTGTTTGCTTACCTACTGTAAGTTTGCTGTTTGTTACTGCTTGTTTATTTTTTGCTAAAACCTACATGTTCCAATTCTTTATGATCGTGTCTACCTTTATTATCAGAATCTAGGCCACGCCAGCGACGTCACGCCTTCCCTCTAATATTGACACAATTGAAATAAATTGAAACATTCAGTTACAATTAAATTTATCGTTTTAAATATGTTGTATTGTTTACGTATGTGACGGTGGGTATAGAGTTGAGAAAAAAGAGACGGCGGCTTCATAACAGAAATTGTACTAAATCGGGGAAGACGGAGGAGCGTCAGCGGTGAGGGAAAAAAGGACCAGACTCTCCACGGACCTGGACTGTGGGGACACACACCACACTAACCAACAAAGAGAAATATGGCAAGCCACCTATTACAACTGAGGTGCATTTCCATCATTACACATCATACATCAAGCGATCTTCATACATCATTTACTACCCATCTTAAATCATATTCACCGCCAGCTCCATTTTGCAAGCTTGGAGGCAAAGCGTATCGCGCGGAGCATTTGTCTCTACATCGCCCTACGCTCACTTGATGCCAGACCACTTGACCCAGATCCAGACGGCGGACTATTGGAAACTCGCCTAGGCATAACCCACTTGTAGCCCATTGGGTCAGAACTAGTGTTTTTTTTTTTTTTTTTTTTTATTGCCCTTGTAGGCAGACGAGCATACGGCCCACCTGATGGTGAGTGGTTACCGTCGCCCATGGACTTCAGCAATGCCAGGGGCAGAGCCAAGCCGCTGCCTAGTGTGGGTCGGGGAGTGCGGTTACCCGTCACTCCTATACTTACTGATGAGCTACCTAATGAATACTGCTCTCCTGCATTCATCCCAGGCATCGGCTTGGCAGCGACGGGTTTGGTACGGCGAGACAATTTCTTTCTCACGTCCTGTAGTGCCAAGGTAGAATTCGCGAAAAAGTTCCACGGGCCACGAACAGCGTGTCGTTCAAGTAACAGATCAATAGTAGGACACAAAATCGCGTATAAGCTCTACACATTTTTACATAATAATAATAGCTACGAAACACAACGGAGCGACATGCTGTTCCGTGCCCTTAAGTTTATTTGGGAAACAGATTTTGAAATGCTTCCTTCAACTGAAATCTCAGATCAATAAATTATTTATGAAATTTTAAAATAAGCTTAGTCACTCAGAAAATCTTTTATTGGGCAGCTATAGACTTTATAAATTTGTTACGATTTATATTAGATACTCCAATTTTATATTAGTATTGTAATATTTTACTATTTTCTCTTTCTAAATAAAACGTTGTAGTGGGTAGATTTTTATGATTCCCGGACGTGGAATAAAGACGAATATGCAAATTTCACTCATAACTTATTTCTCATGGGTCTCTACAATGATGTTGAAGTATCTGCGCACTAAAAGTTTTAATGACGACTCCAGAATTACGACCAAGTCTTCATGGGTAGATACAGACGGAGGATAACCCACATATCATTTCATGATAACATCGACGTGTATGTTTATTGTTTTGTCATTTGTGTTCTTAGGCTCTTTCCTTATCGGCATAGGTAGCGCCTTGGCTGTGCACCTGAGATTGCTGACGTCATATAAACTCATAAGTTATGATTGGATGTATGCAACTAGTATAGTGTCATCTTATTACGAAAGGACAGTAAACTTTGCTTGCAAATGATGTAGTAAAACCTACCGAGAATGAACGCGGTGCGATCTGACTGGTTTAATACCACAATGCATGGCCATGCAGTTATCTGTTATGACGTCCAGGTACTTGAACTTCCTAACCTAGGGTATCGATTAGGTGAAGAGAATGATCGTGATGTGACGGAATTCTCCAGCTAAACTATTTGTTATTTCACTGCTGATAATATTTTTGAATCGGTTGGTCCACCGTATAGATTTTTTGGAAGAAATCGTATTTAGCGATCATTTGTTTTGCTTTTTTTTTCTTATTTAATCCCTAGTAGCCTCGAGGTGCTATTTCGACTACGTCGGCTTGGTAAGCAAGCTCAAAGGGATCAGCCTTAGAGAAATTGCTAACACTAGTTTTAGCTAGAGCATTGCTTTGCTGAATCTACCAAAGGATTGAAATCACGCACCTACTGGCAAAATCCGACGAGAAACTTAGTGCGTTGTGTCTGTGGCTTAGGTTAGACGTGACCGATTCTGGGAATGCCTAAAAGCATAGAGTGGTGAAGCAGTAATATATTCAGGTTTAAAGGGTTGGGTAAGCGTTATGCAATACAATTGATACTTTGACTACATGTCCCAAAGTAGGTGGTGACATTTATGGTGTCTAGGGACTCTGTTAGCCACATAAGCTATTCAAAAAGAAAAATGAACGCAAATTATTCTACGTAAGTGAAAGTTTTTGACCTGATTCTCAATAATACGTCAAAACATTGCCTTTACAAATTTCCTACAGAACGCCCCAAATTCTTGGAAATTTTACAAACAAAATAATGAAAAACCGCGAATATTCAATTAATTTATTCGAGTTCGGTGTGTTGTGCTAGGGAAGCTCTAGCTCCGAAATGAGATTGGATGGAAAATTTCATACACCTTAAATCACCACGTACATTGCTGGTTAAGCAGAAAATACAAGTATTTTTTTACCACGAAACAGTCGATGGAAATAAGAACTGACGGAAAAGTCTTGACTAGTTAGTCATCTACATAGTAGGGGATTATAGTACGGGGTGCTTCGGCGCGATACTGAACGGGAAGAGTAATCAAACTCACAGCGAGGGATGCTGGTGTTATAAGAATCCCCATAACTCTAGGAAAAATCGAAAAGTTTTGCAATTTCAATATTCATAATATAGATAATTTGGATGTTTTCTCTTATATTTCGGCATAGTGGCTTTGAAACTCAAATGAATAAGAACACTATGTGCTATAGATATATTATACAATCACCGGTATTATCATTGTATTTTCTTGGTTTCTTCGTTTCGAAAGAAGGAAAATTAGCTTTCCCTCGGCTTGATATTAAGGGCTTACTTACAGCTCTTAGAAATTAGCGATGCCGGGCACAATCAAGTCACTGCCTATTTAAGCTTTCTTTCAATTCTTCGCTTGAAGAAAGGTAAATTTTAGCCCTCAGTTTCTATTAGAAATCTATTGCAATTAAGAAACGAATTAAATTATGAAAATAAAAATAAAAACTGATACACAGGGTAACCTTTAATCAACAAATTTTCTATTTTAGAATATAAGATTGTTTCTTTCTGATTCAATTTCATGAGCTTTTGAAGTATAATATACCGAAGCATAGACTTAGATTTAGTACTACAAGTTCCTCCTACTGAATTAGTGGAACAGAAATTACCGCCTCTAATTGCTGGGCCAAAAAGTCAGGAATTTGGTTGTGGATACCCACATGCAGCACATATTCGTGTTACAAATAGACGTGCTTTCTTCTTGTCGAGGTGTACAATGTGTACCCATATTCCAATGTATACAAGTAATTCATACTTCTCTGTCTCTTCATTGGTCTCTGGTCCCCAGACTACCAAGAAACCAGTTGGTTGCAGATAATCATGCTTGTTTTGTCTCTGATAAATAGATAATTGAGAAATATGTCATGTGAAACTTTGCAAAATATATTGCCTTTGAAAGGATCGCTTTGACACTTATAGGGCTAAATTCAATTTGCTTATTTTAGTTTCAATATATAACATCGGCAAGGCTGGGTTCAAGATGCTTAGTTTACTTTCAGTGGGCGTTGTTGGATAATTTAGGAGAAACGAAAAAAATTAAGTTAACTCAGGCACATTATACTAGTTTGCTACGCGGACGACACTTTGGTCGTGGCCCGGGGGAAGGATTTACGCGAGTCTGCCCGTTTTTCCTGCGCGGGTGTGGCCTTCGTCGTCGGCAGGATCCGAAGGCTGGGTCTGGAGGTGGCGCTCGATAAATCCCAGGCCCTGTTGTTTCACGGGGCCCGGAGAGCGCCGCCTCAGGGGGCCCACCTCGTGATCGGAGGCGTTCGCGTCGAGATTGAGGCGACCGGGTACCTCGTACCTCGGTCTCGTACTGGACGGTCGTTGGAGCTTCCGCGCTCACTTTGAAAGATTAGGTCCCCTACTGATGGCAGCCGCCGGCTCGCTGAGTCGACTGTTGCCGAACGTCGGGGGGCCTGACGTGGTGGTGCGCCGCCTCTACACGGGGGTGGTGTGGTCGATGGCACTGTACGGCGCTCCCGTGTGGTGCCACGCCCTGACCCGCGACAACGTCGCGGCGTTGCGACGGCCACAGCGGGCGATTGCGGTCAGGGCGGTTCGCGGGTACCGCACCGTCTCGTTCGAGGCGGCGTGCGTGCTCGCCGGGACGCCTCCCTGGGACCTGGAAGCGGAGGCGCTCGCTGCGGATTACGCGTGGCGATGTGATCTCCGCTCCAGGGGGGAGCCGCGTCCCGGCGCGGCGGAAGTTCGAGTGCGGAAGCTTCAATCTCGGCGTGCCGTGCTCGAGGCGTGGTCTCGCCGCCTGGCGGACCCTGCCTACGGGCGACGGACCGTCGAGGCGATCCGCCCGGTCCTCTCGGACTGGGTGAATCGCGACCGAGGACGTCTCACCTTCCGAGCGACGCAGGTGCTTACGGGACACGGCTGTTTCGGTCGCTACCTGCACCTCGTCGCCCGGAGGGAGCCGACGCCGAAGTGCCACCACTGCAGTGGCTGCAACGAGGACACAGCGGAGCACACGCTCGCGTACTGCCCCGCTTTCGCGGAGCAGCGCCGCGTCCTCGTTGCAAAAATAGGACCGGACTTGTCGCTTCCGACCGTCGTGGCTACGATGCTCGGCAGCGACGAGTCCTGGCAGGCGATGCTCGACTTCTGCGAGTCCACCATCTCGCAGAAGGAGGCGGCGGAACGGGAGAGGGAGAGCTCTTCTTCCCTCTCGGCGCCGTGCCGCCGCCGTCGAGCCGGGGGTCGGAGGAGGGCGTTTGTCCAGCTCCAGCCCCTATGAGGAGGCAGTCTCCTCCCGGTGATGGTCACGGGGCGACCTAAGGGGGTTGAGGCTGCGCCGCACGCTACCGTCACTCTAGCGCGCTGGCACCAGGAGGACGGGACGGCGCGTCGGCGGCTGCGGACTGCGATGCGGTCCGCATTTTCGTCGTCGCTGTCGTCGCCGAACATACTGTTGAAGAGCAACCCGGTCGGCGGTGTATCGCGTTCCGACCCGGCAGGCTGGTTCTGGCCCAGCGGGGTATCCCGGAACACCAGCGGCACCGCCCGGGCGGCCTGGTAGGGCCACCGTACCGCGGAGACCGACGTCGTTGGTCGTCGACTATCGCCTCGACGACCCGTCGGTCGGGCGTCCTCAGGGTGGCGCCGCGTGTCTGGTTGTAGTGTTGACCGCGGGAACCCCCCTACTCTGAACGAGTTCTGACCCCGGACGGAGATTGGACGTCGGGTGTAAGAGTGCAGGGGAGTCCTTTAGTGGGTGGGCCCTAAAATCCTTGAGCCCGCGATCTGCTCTCAACACCTGCAGATCGTAGAGTCTCACATACCCCGCGCGCCCCCTAGGCGCGGGGACCTCGTAGGAGGTTCGGCCCCCGGCCCGAAAGAAAAAAAAAAAAAAAAGGCACATTATACTGTCAAATGATTTCACAAGAAACGCTATACAACTTTTGGGTAGATACGTATATAGGAACACGCGATGGTTCAATTTCGACCGCTCTAGCCGACTGTCCCACGATAAGTGTTGATCATGTGCTCCGCTCGGCCGGTGAATAGTGAAGACCATCGAACGCCGATAGACGGCGCGTGCGTCCCGTATCTCGTATTGGTAGCGGCAATCACGTGTTGATTGCGACATATATATATTTCATATATATTTTTACATCCATAAGATATCACAGCATGTCATTTAATACACTTATATTCCCTTTAAATGGTTATTTACAGTCACCATCGCTTTGACGCGGTAAAATCAATATCGACAAACAGATAGAGTGGTCGTGTAAAACAAGGAAAGCGTGATCGGAAGCTGGCAACTTTTTGAGCGAACACCGGCTCAGTCTAGTTCGTTACTCAGTCTACACTGCTTCGTTGGTGGAGACGTAACTCGCAAGTCGCGCTCTCCGCCCTCAGTACTTTATAGTGTACAAATCGCGAGTGAACGTGTGAGGCTTCATTCGAACTTAATGTTGTTTACGTCCATTCTTCTGACAAACTGTCCAGTCAAGGTCATCGTTATCGTTTTGACACCTGTTGTTTGGATACTTTAAGTGAGTATACAATAATTATTATAGTCTCTACTCTGTTTTATAACCTCTAAGCTACTCTATGTTGAATAGATCCTAAATAAAAAAATAGTATTGTTCATAACATTTTATGATATCAAGAGAGCATTTCTCATATTCTACATTTTTATATGTTACATATTTCATACATTCATATGCTGTATTGACAAATTATTGAATTAAGCATGTATTTTTATTTAACTGATATAAATTTGTCATTATTCATTAATTCTCATTATGTTTTCTTTTAATCGAATTTTTTTAATAATATTATCAATTGAAATGCTTAATCTCAAAATTAAATATATAAATTGCTAAATAAAATGAATCCAATCAATAGCAAGACTTAACCAGACGTAGTTTTCGTTATATAGATTCAAAGCTTTTTCGAGAAATTATTGGTCAATTAATAGCTAATAGTCTACCAAATAATTGTCACTGAATCTATGAGTGTGGAATGGAAATACATATTTTGAAGTGGCAATTGGTATATCCTGCACAGTGGGCCGATTCGATCTCATCACGGGACGGCGGAAACGTCGGATTCATTCAAATAATTCAATTAAATATCTCGTTGAACAGAGGGCAGTCTCGCTTCACAACTACAAACTCGCGTAGGGATCTACGTAAATATTAATTTGTATTCATTTCTCATCGGATAATAAAATAAGTAATCACTACATAGTATAAAACAAAGTCGCTTTCTCTGTTCCTATATCCCTATGTATGCTTAAATCTTTAGAACTACGCAACGGATTTTGATGCGGTTTTTTTAATAGATAGAGTGATTAAAGAGGTAGGTTTATATGTATAATAACATCCATTAAATAGTGGAGAAATCAATAATAAATTACAGTTCCCGAAGCGAAGCGAGGGCGGGTCGCTAGCAATTTAAATAAAATAAGCTCCGATATAAGTTTACGGGGGCTGAGAATTTTGATAATATTATACCCGTAGAGTGAAAAATGAAGCATCAAGTTCAAGGGTCAAGATCCTTTTTAGTATACGCGTTTAAAATAGGTGAGTAAGAGGTTAAAACTTGTTCCCTAATTACTACTGCGACCATGATTACGGTAGATAAGCTCCCTATCTTGTCGTTTTGTGTTCGCATAAAAGGGAAGCCCTTGAAATTTTTGCGAACATTAACCGGTTCTTAATTATCCTAAATACAATTTGTACTCTTATGTCATGTCTCCAGGTAGACGGTGGTATTCGGCAGTTGATGTATGTTATGTACCGTGTGTTCCATGAGCAGTTCTCTTAGGAATCATTCGAGATAATTCCTTCATCTATATTTTACAATTGCACGATTCGCCGCCGGAGCAGTGTTTATTTATCTGAAACCGCTGCGATCATCCACAGCACTTTTACAGAGAGCTTTTGCTACGTACCACCTGCCTCTGGAATGAACTCCCTTCCACGATATTTTTCGAGCGCTATGAGTACTTCTTTCAACTAGGTTTGTAGAGTCTTTAGTCTTTGGCATTACTGGTGTCGGTAATCGAAGGTGACTATTTATGTCATAAAAAATAGTTGATTTAATGTGATCTATATCGTGCGCTCCAAATACTACACATAGCAACTTGAAGACATCTTCTTACTTAGGGAAAATTTACCATACATCCGGAGATTTATCTGAAGATGCAATAATAAAATCATCCACGTTGGGCACTAACTTAATTGTAATTTGTAGTTCATGATGTATAACATTAAATGTTTTACAATTACGATAGTATGTTTACATCACAAGCTTCAATCCAGTAATTCGCTAATGGAAACTTTTGCTACTGTAGATATATCTCACAGGCATACAAGTCGCTTCGGTGTTTACCGAGGGTCTGATAAATCGCTCGCTTTAATGAAATACTCTTCCGGCCGAATCCCAGGACCGCGGGCCGCCGCTTTTATTTTTAATTTTTCTTTTTTTAATATTGACAGGCGTAATGACCTGTCCAATTTCGAAACGTAAATTCTTATTTATTGTTAATCTATGTAAGCCTTTTTTTTAAAGTTTTGATGCTCAGTCATTTTATACTAGCTCATGTCAACCTGTAAATATTACGTGCATTCCTTATTGCACATAATTTTTACGCTACTGTCGTAATGCAGGTAGAATTATCCAATTCATCAACACAATTTAGAACATACGTACTTAGGTGTTTTTTTTTTCTAAGATGGTAAGATATTTTCGAAATGCTAGTTACTGGTTACTGTTTTTTTTGGTACCGATTACTCTAAAATAAATAAAGGTTTATATTCTTCAAAATTATAGCTAGTTTACAATAAATTCCGTTTATATAGATATTAATATATTTCATTATTGATTTATGAAAGACAAATTCAAATTCAATATCAAAAGGGACGGACATATAGCATAGCTAAAACTAAAATTTAAATCTTTTTGTATAATTCAGATAGGTTTATGGACACAACCTCACGCCCTGTTGGATGTTGGACCACCTGGATAGAGGTTAGATTTTTAATGCTTAGACCTTAATAAGTAAAGATATATTCTGGGATATTCTCCCAGAACATTGAGATTTAAATCAGAACACGTGATCGCTTCACAACAGTAAATACGCAAAACCGACTTACAACATGCTAAGCTATCGTAATTACATAAACATTTTACCTAGCGTTCGATTTAATTACTGGCATTTTACAGTATTCGTTCAAAGTACACCTAAGTCGTTTGTGTTAGGTACATGATTAGCTACTTAGAAAATTAGTACATGCCAAAATATCGATCTGTAGCAGTTGCATGACTAGAACTCTTACTTATAAGACCTTGATTATTTATATAACTCCTTCAACGTGAATTGTACTGTAAATAAATAATAAAATAGTTCCGAGAATAGTAATGATACTATTGTTTTATTTATTTGAAGGATTTATATCAAAAAAATTTTTTTTGTTGAAATTAATGAAAAAAAAATTTTTTTTTTCGGTTGTTTCATCCGCTTTTCCTACTTTTACACTAAACAGTGGCTTGGTTTTGCCTTTGACGGTGCGGACGCGTGGCAAAAAAGTCTAATTTCCTTATTAGCTTATATCCGGTCTGGTATCGACACCTTGCCGTCTTCAATGGCGAAAAAGTGTAGTTTGAAGGGTAGGGATGACTGAAACTTCAATTTTACGATTTTATTAGCTAGTTATAGGGGTTTGTTTTAAACACAACTCAACTCAATTATTCCTCAACATGAAAATCTACTATATTTACTAAATTTTACCTGAAAAATTAGTACCTGTGGATGATATCAGCTCCGTAATAGTTATATATACTCTTTCAACGTATGTGGACATATTATGCTTATGTTTACTCTGCACTAATTCCATTAGTCAGTGGTGAAAACCTAAATATTACTCGAAGTAATATAAGCCGTACTGTCATTCACATAGCAGAAGAGTAGGATCGGTTAGAATCTGAGGGATGATCACGTATATCTAACACTAGATCCAGCAGACAATTGGGTAATGACCCCATTGGTTAAGGCTTACAATTCTCCAGGTGGGGTGAATGGAATTTGATTCAATTTAACCCATTGACAGGCTTGCGCGTTCACTGCGACAAAGGACCCTTTTGTTATAGCACCGCAAATCGAAGGAGTATCACTGTGATCTTCCACGGGCATACGGATTCTTGGAGTCGACGTTTCGAGTTCATCCTGTTCTCATAAATAGTTTGAAGCCTCTGGGTCTACGGAGAATCTTCGATTCTCTATGTATTTTGAGCCATATGTTCCATAGGGATCGCTCTAAGTATTTGCTTAAAATGTTGCCATCATCTCATCATCATGTGAAAGGAAATTTACGTGAGCCTAGTATCGGTCTGGCAAGATGTTGCACAGCGCCGGGATGAATGGCAAAGCCGGAGGCCAAGACCCACTTCGGGGTCATAGCATCAGCTCAGTAGTAGTATTATCTCGTTTTTACCATCGCACCGCCCGCTACCGTGGCAGATTTCATCAATACTACCTAGAACTACTGCGTTTATCCAGAGCTCGTTTGCAGAGGATTTTTCTGTCATTGTGGGCGGCGGCTTGACTCTGGCATTTAACAAGTCCATAAGCGACGGTAATCGTGGAAAGACAGTAAAAAAGGTCAAAGTTTATATAAATTATCCAGACATTTAACTTGGAAATAATTACGAAACGGGTGAAGTCTCATCAAACGTCCTATTCATTGTCCATACGTATTGCACATGAACTCGATATTCGAGAATTGTGTACAGATTCAATAATATTTATAATCTATATATATAAAAATGAATTGCTGTTCGTTAGTCTCGCTAAAACTCGAGAATGGCTGGACCGATTTGGCTAATTTTGGTCTTGAATTAATTGTGGAAGTCCAGAGAAGGTTTAAAAGGTAGACAAATATGAAAATGCTCGGATTTAATAAAAATAACAATTTTGTTTTTCCTTTGATGTGTCCCCCCCCCGTCGGACGGGTTCCTTTAGTTTGTTTTAAGTTTATTTTATACGAAAGTTTAGGTATTTTATTTATCGATTGAGGCACTACGAAGTCTGCCGGGTCAGCTAGTTACGTATAAATTTATAAAGCAGAATTTCGATAACACTAGAAGCGTCCAAGAGATAATGAAATCGTATATCAGTTACGAATACTACTCGAGGAGTCTAAATGGTTTGTTTTTCCCTACCTATTTGCCGGTAGTCTAAGGGGCTATTCCAGCTACGCGCGGACGGGATTATTAATCTATTTAAATGAAAAATTCTGTATTAGTGTGCATGCCATACTAAATATGTCCCGTGTGAAGTGTGCTGCGAGTAAATTATGATTAGGGTTGGTACGCATTTGTAAAATTGCTTAAGATAAAAATGAACAGAAAGCTGGTGGTCGTGGCACCGAAGACCGTAACCTTAACAAGTAGGTGAGCTCACGGGGCTCAAACCTGACGTCTTTGCTAACACTAAACCTAGCAAGAGAAGTGTTTCGCAGAATCTTAGAGTCGTCGCGGCCTAAAGGATAAGACAACCGGTGCATTCGTGTTGAGCGATGCACCGGTGTTCGAATCCCAGGCGCGTACCAGTTTTTCTAATGAAATAAGTAGGTACTTAATTACGATTGGGTTCCACGGTGAAGGAATAACATCGTGTAATACAAATCAAACGCGCAAAATTATAATTTGTGTAATTACTGGTGGTAATTACCACCACCCTTCTTATTTCTGCCGTGAAGCAGTAATGCGTTTCGGTTTGAAGGGTGGGGCAGCTGTGTTACTGTAAAAAGTGAGACTTAGAACTCATGTCGCAAGGTGGATAGTGGCATTTGCGTTTTTGATGTCTATGGGCTCCAGTAACTACTTAACACTAGGAGCCATGAGCTCGTTAATCATTTAATAGCCGTTTTGTTGTGTGTGGTGGTTATCTGGAGAAATTTTGTGCTATGTGATTTTTCTGTTTAGATCTGCTTTATTAATTACAGTCAGTTGAACGGTTTCAATAACTTAATTTAAATGCATGTACGATAGGTAAGAAAGGAGCTTGGAACGGGGCGTTGAGGCGTGAGTAAGAGAGTGTGAGTAATGGTAAGAATGGGAGAAAACAAATTAATGAAAAAAACAAGATGGCGAGGACGATTTTTTTGTTGCTCTTGTAGGCAGACAAGCATACGGCCCACCTGACGGGGAATGGTTACCGCCGCCTATGGACCTCAGCAATGCCAGGGGCAGAGCCAAGCCGCTGCGTACAATCTGAGTGAACAAGGTGTAAAAAAGGGTGTCAATTATTTTTTAGTTATAATAACTTTCCTTATATTTCACATAAAAAATGTATCAATAAAACTACAGTAGTACACCAATTCTACTTTATTACATGTATAGTAAAAAATATATTTCCAATTCATGTACAATGATAACCCTAGATGACCCCATACGGAACTCGATATCAGAACCACTGTCGACCACGCTGTCCTACTTACATCAGTTTTCTGATGTAGCATTTGCAATATAACCATTTGTATTATTATTAGATTACTTCATTGTAACAGATTAATTCAAAATGAAAGTGGAACATTAACATTTTATATGTAATAAAATTATCCGCTACCAATAGTTAGGAAGCATGCGTTCCAGCTTGAATTATGGGACAGCTGTTCCAATATATTGTTATAGCATACATATTAAGCATGCATTTTAAGTTCTGTGGTTTCCATATTTCCCGGAAATTTTGAATTTGGAACTGTTCTATATTCGAATGTGTTTAAATTTTAATCTCAAAACAGTTGAATGTATTAGGATTAATGCTATTGTTTAGTCACAGCGTCGATTAGAATCTGTCAGGCCTGACACGGCTTCAGTGTTTTGAAGAGCTAACATCTGTGTTCAGTGATGAAGCCCCATGTCTGCGGACTGTCAAACGCTGGTATTTAGATTTCCAGCGCGGACATACTAGTGTTAGTGACAAAACTCGCGAAGGACACCCAAAATCCGCGTTCA
The DNA here is from genome assembly GCF_003987935.1 of Bombyx mandarina. Next base: position 1,165,006 of record NW_021011516.1, on the reverse strand, counting down.
CTGAAGATAACACCATTGCTGTGAGACAACGAATTCTCGAAGATCGTCATGTGACGCATCGAGAGATAGAGGCTCCATTAGACATCTCAGCGACCACCATTCAGAAGATCTTACATAAAGCGCTTGGTGGCGTTTGGCGTTGGATACCGCATCTGCTTTAAGAGGATCACGGCGGCCCGCGTCAGATGGTAAGAAAATTCTGCAAAGGCTCGACCGAGGAGAACCAAATCACGTCTACGACATCATCAGTGGTGACGAATCTTGGATCTATTCCTACGATTCTGATTCCAAGCAACAATCTACAATTTGGGTCTTTCAAGACGAGCCAAAGATGTAGATGAAGAACGAACTTGAAGATCGTAGAACTGTTAACGCAGAGTGGTATACCACAGCTTGTTTACCACAAGTCATCGTGGAACTTTGAAAATCTAACTCAAAGCGATGCATCGTCCTGCACCACGACAACGTAAGCTCACACAGCGCTCGTCAAACGATTGAGTATTTGAATCAGGAAAAAGTAGAAATTTTGGACGCTTCAACGCTTTAAAGTCAGTCATTTCGAACATCTCCACTTTAGAGTGGAATAAATGTTATAATAACTGGTTTGGGCGAATGAAAAAGTGTATTAAACTACGTGGTGAATACTTTGAAAAACAATAAAAAGTACTATAAGGTTCTAGTTGTGTTTTTTTCTTCAAACGACCAAACTTAAAAGGCATGCCTCGTATAAAATTCATTAGTCACTGAGATGTGAAGTCATCTACCAAACAAAGCAGTTAAAAAGTAGCTTTCTGAAAAGAAATCGCCCATTTTGTCAAAAGTAAAAATTGTGATTAAATTTCAAGCAATCCAAACGTTCGCGAAAAACAAAATCTAATGAAGACGATAAAAAATGGATTCGCGTTTATATATACATATTATATTACCCACTCTCTAGAGAAAGTACACGTGTAGAGCTTTTGGTATTCGTACGGAATCTCAAAGACGTTCGAATGAAATATGGAAATCACAAAGATTACAGTCCTGGAATTATCTGGAATACCTAGAATTATGTTGTCAATATTTATATTTTTTATTATTTAGATGTGTGGAAGAGGTCATGGCCCCCCTGGTATTAAGTGTTTACTGGAGCTTATAGTTATCAAGAACGTTAATGCCGCCACCCATCTTGAGACATAAGTTCTAAGTTTCAGTTTTACATTATGTCCCATTCATCAAACTGAAATGCATTACTGCTTCACGGCAGAAATAGGTAAGGTGATGGTACCTACCCCTGCGGGCTTAGAAGACGCCCTACTACCAGTAGTTATGCAAATCATTATATTTTACGGGTTTGGTAGAATTCAATCACGTAGGTATCCTTTTTTTTTAATTTTTTTACTAAGCAGGCGAGCATGCAGTTCCCCTTAAGGAATGTGGCTATGAGAGAAAATGTACGTATAGCCATAGTTTTTGAGTATTTGGAGGTAAAAACAAATTTTTTAATAGGCTTACAGTAGTGCATAACATAAAGTAAGTACCTAGTTAAAATGTGATTTCTCACAAAAAAAATAATCTAACTGCTGCATTGTTCATTTAACTTCATATAATAGGTAAAAAGCACATAAGTTGACTTTGGTACTAATATATTACGATTGAGAGTGAATTAACGATTTATTCGGAGATACTTCTTTTTTTAATTTTTAAGGTATTGCATAGATTTTATCGCGGGCCTTGAGCGCGGCGACCGAATCATGAAATTCCGTAACGGAAAACAACCTTACACCCCTCACTCCGCCTACCATGTAGCTCGCGTTCAACACATTCACACGTTGCGCTTGTGTAGTGTTTGCGAATAAGCGCGTGGCGTGACGTCACACTGCATGCGCATCATGAAAAGTCTGCCCATCACTCTCTCGCGCGGTCTAGCTTATGAGTGTGAAGGGGACAGTTAAGGTTTTGCTTTTATTAATGTTTAATATAGCGTGGTCTTGTTTTATTATTTTTTTAATATTAAATTATCATTGTCTAATTATAATTGCATAAGTTGATAAAAAATGCTATGCAATAGCTTTACCGCGGCAGTTCCCGAGTGCCACACGTTTTTTTTTATTAATTAGATGGGTGGACGAGCTCACAGCCCACCTGGTATTAAGTGGCTACTGGAGCCCATAGACATCTACATCTACATCACGCAGCACTTATTTAAGATGTCAGAATTTACAAAATGAAAGAATTATGTAATAATGTGGTTACGAAGTGATCTCGTTTCCTACCTAGCTACATTAATTTGTTAGATCGCGTGGCCATTATTATTACACGGTAAATTCTGGTCTTGCTACAGACTTTCATTACAATTAAGTCAACCTTTTAGAAGGTGAAAATATTCATTTATTTATTTTGATTATTATCGAAATAGAAGTCGATAGTCTGTATATATCATTTTAAAATGTAAACGATTTATCATCACAATTATTATTATTTTCAAATACATTTGGAAATGAAAGTTTTTGTAATATATCATTATTGAAAATATGAAACTAATAGCTTATTTTTATTTTCAATACAATGAAATAAAAGAGAAAAAACTGGGTATCTGTTCTATCTGAATTAATAATATAAAATATATGAAAAAAAACACTGAAAAAATTCATCGTTGAAATGAAAAATAGTGAACATTAATCATGATTATATTGGGACTAGCTATCGTGAAACTAGACCACTGAACACGCAAACATAGCGTCTCCACGCTAAAGAGGCTCATGAAAGTCATAAATCACACTTAATTCAGCTCAGAGTTGGTCTGCTCTCGCCCGTGCACAGAATGCTTATTATGTGATTTAAAAACGGTCGAAAAAATCTGAATGTTTCTTTCCAAAACCAGTACATTCAAATAAAATAATAGATTTGTTGTTACTTTTAAAATAAAAACATACAATTATTGTTTGATTTATTGAAATTCGAATCGATAGTTCTTAATGCTAGTAAAAAGATACAAAACCACCAAGTGGTTAGATGTTCGGCTTACTCGTATCGAGTGATGCAAATATGATTAATATATTTTGGATTGTGGGGCAGGTACCATTTTTTATATGTCAATACATTTAATAGACGAGGAAATTAATAAAAGTAAAAAAATAAGTCACACAAAAATACGAAATATCTCAAAAGCCATCGATCGACGTTCTGAGCCATGTCCAAAAACTTAAACGGAAAAGGGTGGGCCACGTAGCGAGATTACAAGATGAAAAATTGACCAAAAGAGTAGCTTCGTGGAATGGTCCAAGTGGAAAGCGATACATAGGTAGAGCTCACACAAGATGACAGGATGATATCACAAAGACAGTGAGATCAAACCTCAAGGAGATATTCTTGCAAGTAAATAAAAGTATATATTATGTATACAGTATAAAAATGTATAGCTATATGTATTATAAGTTTTTTTTTAATTGTACTGTATTGTTTATTTAATTGTTTTTTTAGTTGTATTATTGGTTTAAAGGCTTTTTAAATTTTTTATTTATACATATTAACTTCTTTCTTCTATCTGCCTACTTGGAATAAATTAGTGTAGGCAATAAATATAAACTATATATAGAAATTATATTATATTATATACTAGTTACTACATTATATTTAATTCCGTTACAGTGATGGATGTCGGAGATGTAACAAAACTAGTTGTTTAACTATTATATTATTTACGAAATACATGATTATAATGCAATTTTCTGCTATCGTTATTCTTGGTATTATTAACAGATATGAAATTGTATATCTGTGTAATTTACAAACATCTTTAATACTTTATTTACTTCGTTGAGTAATGCCGTTAAATAGCTATACTTATTTCATCTAAGTGATGTTTATATTCAATTACAATAACAAAATATATGGCGATAGATTAAATTGTTTTCAACTTTCTAACTAATACTCCTGAAAATTAGATGCTGGCATTATAATTTCATTAAATTACTATATCCGATTTAGTTACACAAGTTTGATAGATCCTCAATCCCTGCGAGAGTAGTGTATAAACTACTATGTAACATAATTCGTCAATTTTCTCTAGTCAGTATTCTGCGTGGGTTAGTCAAACAACATCAAAGGTTACTTACTACCATTGACATCTCTTTGAGATCTTTTTTTACCGGGATCATAAAAACTAAGGATATACATCTGCTATAAGACGTTTCGCTGTGCTACATGTTTGATACATGTTATTTTTAGAAATAAGTGCCCAATTTGGTCATATTTTTTTATTTTGAGATGTGATATTTTTTAAAAGAAAGTAGTAATCAGGGAAAAATATTTTTTCTCAAAGGAACTACGCTGTTTGAAATAAACATTCCATCAGTTGTGAGAATCGATAAGAGAAGTTTGAGAAAAATAATATTCTAACCTAAGCTAAGCAAAATGCATGTTATTGTAAGTAAGTTTATTTTTGGGGGTTTATTTTATTAATAATAATAATTTAATAATAATAAGGGTAATTTTATTTTTACAATTTAAGGGAAATATCGAAAACGCTGATCATTCGAGGTACTTGACAACGCGCGTCAGATTAAGTTCATGTATGTTAGTTAACCTTGACTGCAATTCAAAAACACTAGGGTAGTATTTTTACACTGAGATTTTAAAGTTGCCGCATAAGGAATCTAGTAATCCTCCATTAGTGCATGTATACGGCTCAATATACAAGGTCTTGCCAAAGGTGAGAGGGTTCTTGACGGTGATGAGCCGTCTCTACATAGTGATGCAGTATTCGATAGTGAATCACGGAACCCTGTACGGTATTTGTAAACTACAAAGTTATAGACCAACCGAAAAACAGTTTGACATCTTTATAACACTCCTGTTCTTTTAGTTACTTAAGCGTAATAAAAAATAAGATCACCTATGAAAAAACGATATACAATTATTCAGAACAAAATTTTGCGCTAAGCCAAATTGTTCCATAAATTATAACGTAATTTGTTTTCCCATGGCGTGACTGCGCGACACCGAGCATAAACCACTACCAGTACACGAGCCTAATCTGTGTTGTGCTATCAAATACCCATTAGTTCTGATGTTAATTATCAAGTTTAATTGATGGTATGGAAAGTGTACAAACGTCTGTGGCGTGGTGGAAAAAACGTATGCCCTACGTTGAGAATTTTCTCTGTATTTTTGGTCTGCAAATTTGAAAAAAAAAAGGTCACATTATTTATACTGTGCTACGATGGTCGCTTCGTAAGAAGCGTAGTAATCCTTCCTATTTCTGCCATGAAGCAGTTATGAATTCTAGTTCTATAGGTAAGACAATTGTTATTGTATTTCCAATGAGATTTCAAATCTAACTCTATAGATGATATGAATTCCTGTAGCCACTTAAAACAGAGTGGGCTTTGAGCTTCTAACTTCTTACGGTAAGAATCGTTTTTAAAAAAAAAATGTAACGTTATTAAAATAATAATAAATATACAACTGTAGTTTTAAGGGTTAATATTTTTTTGTTACTGTATATCTTGAAACTTTCTTTAAGATTTGCTGCTTTTTTGTACAATAAATGTCTATTAGCTATCGCATTATGCTGGTATAATACTCAGAGAACACAGCTACCTATTCTCCGATGAATCCCTTAGTCATCCTTACAATATACTACTGCTATAAGGAGTATATATTTAGAAGTCGTCGTGGCCTACAGGATAAGACATCTGGTGCATTCGTGTTGAGCGATGCACCGGTGTTCGAATCTCAGCCGGGTATAAATTTTTCTAATGAAATACGTACTCAACAAATGTTCACGATTGACTTCCACGGTGAAGGAATAACATTGTGTAATAAAAATTAAACCCGCAAAATTATAATTTGCGTAATTACTGGTGGTAGGACCTCTTGTGATTCCGCGAGGGTAGGTACCACCACCCTGCCTATTTTTGCCGTGAAGCAGTAATGCGTTTCGGTTTGAAGGGTGGGGCAGCCGTTGTAACTATACTGAGACCTTAGAACTTATATCTCAAGGTGGGTGGTGTATTTACGGTTTAGATGACTATGGGCTCTAGTAACCACTTAACACCAGGTGGGCTGTGAGCTCGTCCACCCATATAAGCAATTAAAGAAAGGAAGTAGTAGAAGCACGTCGAGAAGGTCGGGATCGCATATTCTTTTGATTACTACCCGGAACATCATTAAGGTCCTCAAGCCAAATTAGTTTCAGTAGGTATTTTTAATTAACCACTAAAAGCACAAATACAAACCGTATTCTGGCCTTGTGCCTATTCAACCTTGTTTCTATTTCAGATCTGGGAAGGTCGTTTGACTTTTAAGTATGCGATTTAAATGCAAATAAAATTGTATAACAATATTTACTTTGAGGCGGGAAGGTACTTGCGATTTAATATTATTTTGAACTATTATAATTTAAGACAGAAACTTTAACATTATTTTCTAAAAATGTTGACTGTCTGTTCTAAAAATGTATACTGTTCTAGAAATGTCACCAAATGTCAGACAGATAGTTTAGAAATTAGGCTTAAGTGTAGTAAAATATATCTGATCATTATATTTTAATACAACATCGACCCCCGTTCCATTGTACATTTGCAAATAAGGTCTCTTAAGCTTTTATTTTGAGTTCGTTCTCGGACTTAATAAGCAATTATGTAGACGGGTAGCGCAATTCTACAAAACGCATATGAGAAAACTATCTTTTAAGATTCATGACAAAAATTCCTGTGTTTCATTTCAAGTTTCTGCGTCTAATGAATACATCATGTACTAAAAATATCTAAATAGTACATTGTGCATCAAGGGAGAAAAGAGCCTTCGGCTCGGGTGGCAATTTTAGACGTGGGAGGAAATGTCCTACTTTTTTCCCGCGGTGCACATACTATTTTTTCTCCTACCAGGCCGTCAGTTCGTGGACTACCGAGCCGGGGTCCAGGGGCGAAGCTCTGATAGGGGGTAGGGGGGGGGGCGGATTACTAATAAATAAATAATTTAACTGTTTTTTAATTTTTAAATAAACTACTACTAATTGAATAAGAACTGTCTGATGAACTGATGAATGACTCATCTTCGTTTAATACTTCACTATTAAATTTTATTGCCTTTTGCTTATTTCACATTTACACTAAACACAATATTGCAAATTACTCGAGCACAACAATGCGGAGAATTTTAGGTGCGTGAGAGCAGACGTAGACACTAACGCGCATGCGCACTTGTCAGTACCCAGGGAGGAAAAGTTAGAATTTTTTCCCTGTACAGCGGGAGGAAAACCGAACTTTCGGCGTAGGTAGGAGAAAAGTATTGTTGTATAGTGTTTGCAAATACTGGAAAAAAATTACATAATACAAATTGGTTTTTATTAAGAAACGAATACAACTTTCCCTTGATATCACTGATGTTGATCATTATCGGGAGACTCGAAAACAATAAAACATTGAACATGCCATTAGGGTCTTCAGATGATTTCATTTCTTCGATTTTAAGTTAGATCACTATTTTACACAAAAATATTTATCACACAAAAATATAAGTCCTGTAGTGAGGCCACTGTCACTTTTTTTTTCTCACATATGGCCGAACCTCATTACCGAGGTTTCTGCGCGTAGGCACTCGGACTGCGGGCCCAAAGATGTTTTAGAGCCCTGTCCACCAAATCACCCCCCTGTACTAGACTAGGGTAGAAGTAGTCTACCAATTTGTTTTATTGCTAGAGGATCGGACGAACTCATGACTCGCCTGATGTTAAGTAGTCACTGAAGCCCATAGACATCAACAACGTAAATCCCGCTATTATAATTTATGCGGGCTTGAAACACGATGTTAGTATTTCACCGTGGCAATCATTCGTGAACATTTGTAAAGTACGTATTTCATTAGAACCAGCAGTTGGTACCTGCTTGCAGATTCAAACACCGGTACAGTCGCATCATTCGATACAAATACACCGGGGGTTTTTTTCTTACCAAATCAAGTTATTTTGTAAATAGAATGCGTGATTTAAAAAAAATCAATTTAAGCTTTCGTTTAATACGACATTAATATCACATTTTTTATAAATTTAATGTAACTAAAAAGGCTACCTTTGGTTGCCCAGTACGGCAATTAATTACACAGCAACTTATTTCAAGCTAATTATTTTTTAGTGAGTGCTTGTTTACTTGGGTTCGAAAATAATGGTGCTATTTAGATTTATGATTGCTTTGATGGAACTAAAAAAAGGCGACTTTATAAGGTTATACAGTAAGACTGTATATTTAAAAAAAATATTGAATTTGACGTATGCATTTTATAGTACTCGTAGTAGTGCATTTTACAAACGACAATTCCACAATCGACATAATTATAACTACGTCATTGTATGTATTGTGTTCTCTTTTTTTTGCGTAAACTTAAATTTCTAAATTTCTCTTTTTTTTCCTTTCCTCTACTTATATGCTATTTTAATGGTGGAAACATGTTTGGTTATGGTTTAAGCTATATTTTTTAAATATAAATAATTAAAAAGAAATAATGTATTATAATTTCCAATGTTTTGAATACTTTACATTTTTCGTGGTCAAGGACGATTAAAGTGTCGTCGAAATTTGAATATTGGGTTCACTATCGTCTACTACGTTTCATGTCACACAGTACGAATTAATAGTGTTGTGCTGGTGGTCTATGATCTGGGAGTTTGTTTGACTTGGGTTTTCATCTTCACGATAAAAGGGGAGTTCCAGAAACATCTGTAGTATCTATCAGGGAATCATGTAGTATCTAACAAGTTACTACATGATTGCCTGAGTGTTCTTCAAAACACAAGTCTATTCAGTTGCCTATGAAAAGATAAAGTATGTGGATTCGTCCCAGTCGAGCTATTTTTACATCCATGATTTTATTTTCCTATTAACACCTAATTAATGTCTTTAGAATTAGTGGTCCGCATATCAAGATCCCGCAAGGGATGTACCACTATACTTTCTATATCTAACGTGATTTAACCATATGCTAACAAAACTAACTACGAATGTTTCTTTTTTCTACATAAAACATAGCAAAAGCTATAGGCAACCAAATTATATACAACACGCTAGGATTGGCTACGGTTCGCAAATCTTCAGTTGTGTCACGCCGGTCTGTGAAATAAATGTCTCTGCCTAGCAAAGTTCAAGGGCAACATAATTTTCATACTACGTAATACATACATAATGTCTTTTAATGCAATAGTAACAATATTTTAGTGTGTTTCAAAAGTTTTCCGAAATGATGGATTCTCACAGTATTAAATTAGGCATATTTTTTTTAAGCGATCTAAATATATATTGAATAATGTATAATGTCGTTTAAGGTTTATTTATTGGTTAAAAATTTCGGTGGTCTTCTTGGCGATAATTTAATATAGTTTGAATTAATAATTAATTATCAACGTGCCTCCATGAACTTAGATATATGTAGGTATGTATTTGTGATGACAAGAGCGTGGACGAATAGTTTCGTAACCAAAAGCTGAATGTTGTTAATGTTCTACATTTGCAAGTACAGTAGTTAAGCGCTCGTTGGCAATGAACTTGGCAATTGAAAGGGGGTGTGTCCTGCAGTTTGCAGGTGCTCAAGGCCGTCTTACCGCATAGCATTGTATTACCCACATCGATTTATCGAGCGGCGCGCGCCGGCCTCTTCGTCGCCTCCCGCACCCTACCGTCTCTTTCCCTACTAAGGCAGGTGCCACACGGTTAAGACAGCCGGCTTGTACTTGTCTAGTAAATTAAATTTCACGCACACTACATTAAAGGAAATCATTTATAAAAAATAGTTTTTAAAATAAAAGCAAAACCGTCAAATTGATTTTTCAATGTATTTCACTCAATATAGTTTAATATGTTTTAATTGAAAACGCTAGATTAATATCACTGCTATTATAGTTAATAGATAATTTAGAAATTTATCAATGAAATCATTAATAAGCTATAATGGTCGTTGACGGACTACGGTGACCGCAACCATTTACTTAATTCGTTTACTAATGAAAATTCGTAACAAACGTATAGTATTTTTTATTATTTAACTTCAAAACCAAATATTGATTTAAATTTTTTTTTACTCAGAAAACGTAATTGAAACTTTAAATCACGTAAGTTATAAAAAAAATCACTTAAAACGGATCAGTTCAATTCTAAAGAAAATGGACAACTGACGGATATAGCTAATTGATCAGTACTAAATGTAGAGTTCTTGAAAAGTATATTCGGGTGCCAGTTATTGTTTCTAAGCTTCTGTTGTCATCATCATTTATGAGCAGAATTATTTACGTTATTTGCCCTTGTATACACAGACCCCTTGGACCCACTGAATAAAACACTTTAACATTGATTAAAATGCGAGAAATTTGTTGAGTGCTACTTGGAGAATGTTGTCAAAGATATTATTTTTATTGAGTAAGCATTGTTTTTTTTTAGAGAATGTTTAATTAATTCAATGCTTCTGTCAATATTTATAAGTGAATTTGTTGATTTTGAATGAGTTTACATTGGTACATTAAATTTAACTAACAAAAACAACCTTGTGATGTTCAGTTTTAAAACATTTGCTTAGGAATTATACTAATTTGAAACCCCTTCCCATTCCCATTGTTGCGTCCCGTTTTTGCAAGATAGTCGTCTGAGCACCGTGGTTCATGAGGAACGTGAATCTCCACGATCTGGAGATTTACTCCTTCAGTGAGTATTTCCAGTCGGCATCAGTGCGTCATTTTGAGAAGGCGGCACGACACGAAAACCCTCTTGTCGTGGTTGCCGATAAGTTCATACCCGATCCCGCGGACCGAATGATAAACAGTCGACGTCGCCCCAAACATGTCATTTCGGAACCTCCCGATCCACTTCGGTGCTTTTAGGTACCTCAGGCACCGATCACCTTTCACGTCGAACCCGTCGCTTGCGACGAAGGGCTCGGCGAATAAATTAACACACACAGCCCACTGAGTTTTTCGCTGGATCTTCTCAGTTGGTAGCGTTTCCGACCTAGTGGTAGATTCTGCAACGCATTGCTTTTGCTAGGGCTAGTGCTAGCAACGTCCTCAGGTTAGAGCCTCGTGAGCTCACCTAGTCACTCGGTTACGCTGGCATAGCCTCTAAAGGCTACCAGAATAGTTAAAAAAAAAGAAGGAATTTTAGTCATTGTTCTACTAGAATGTAATAAATATCGGATCGATTTTGGTAGCAGTATCATTTCGGAATATGTAAGCTAGATACATTTTTAGAAATACATATTTTTCTGCATTTCGTTTTAGTTCAAACGTTTTGTTAAACTATTGAACTCTGATGTAAAATTCGATTACACCAGCGACGCTGTCTTGCCATGGAAATTTAAAAGTTTTCGATTTTAATCGTAGCGGATACCGGTAATTACGCAAATTATAATTTTGCGGGTTTGATTTTTATTACCCGATGTTATTCCTTCACCGTGGAAGTCAATCGTGAACATTTGTTAAGTAAGTAGATATTTCATTAGAAAAAATGGTACCCGCCCGCGAGATTCGAACACCGTCTTATCCTTTAACGACGACAAATGAAAAACATTCGCACTTGACATAAACCGTAATTAAACTTACTTAACAAAGTAAACAAACACTGAATTGTCTGTGTAATCATATATCTATTTAGTAGTATATATATTTCATTATAAGCCAATATCCGTTAAATAGAAATTGATTATCAATCGATACATCAAACGTTCTCGACTGTGAAGATTGATTGTCCACTCAAAAGTTAATAGCCTAATAACAGGGATCGCTTGCTACAAGAGGTCTCAGTTTGCAATCCAGGGGGGACTCGAATATTTAACTGCGCGTCATAACTTAAGGAACATAACTCGTATCCCGACGGGACGCTACAGGGTCTCGGACTTCGTTAGAAGACACGACATTCTGCATACAGATTACAGAGTAAAGGTAAGTAAATTTAGAAGGAGTACTCCTCCCCGGAGAGACTGTGGCTTGTACAAACGTTGTTTGGTATGCTCCAATTTTAAGCATGATGTGAATTTGTTTAAAGTTCGCCTTTCAATTTAAGGCTAACTTTATTTCTTCAACTAGCGACCCGCCCTCGCTTCGCTTCGGAAACATTTAAACACACAGGAAACCAAAAAAAAAAAAAAAAAAGTAGCCTATGTTCATCAGGGACAATGTCGGCTTATAATGGAAAAATAATTTTTCAAATCGGTCCAGTAGTTTCGGAGCCTATTCGAAACAAACAAACAAACAAACAAATCTTTCCTCTTTATAATATTAGTATAGATATAGATTAACGAGTATAATATAATATTAAGTATTAAGTACGAATAAATCGTACCTATACTCGTACCGAAATATGCCACGAAAAAGGATTGTTTACTGAACTATTATAGTTAATTTAGATACGTATTCTTGTTCGTTACAAATAGTATATAAGCAATAATATAATATGAAATAATTTTAATGACAATATTTTTTTTATCTTTTAGATCCGTATACAAGAGTATCTTTCTACTAAACTTTAAATACATTTAACAGATAGACAGTATTACCATCAATTTACGTCTCTGAGGGCTATCCCATGCTTTTATCTTAAGTAATGTCATTATTTGACAAATGACAATCCAAATGATCGTTTCCAAATGATTCTTGTCCACCTGATGGTTGTCTGGAAGAGATCGCTCTTAGCGATAAGACCGCCAATTGTACTTTTTTGTTTTTAATGTATCGCACTGTTTATTTGTTTTTTGGTGTACAATAAAGAATACTCTCTCTCTCACTCTCTCTATTTCATAAGGACTAAAGATTGGTAATTCAACACATACCACTGGATAGCTGAACGTTACAAGCGAAATTAAATTTGTATATGTTTACGCTGAGTAACCACTTTTTAAAGTAGATCCAAATTAAATTGGTAAAAGACTAGCATTATAAACATGAACAAATAATTTTAAAGGTTGTGACACTGACATGCTTAAACTGTAAATCCATTGCATAGTTATTACCTACGACCAACCCACTACCACTAACTCTACTCCACTAACAATCGCACGGTTTGATTGTGATTGATTTACCATTTCGACGACAGCAACCTTTAATGTATGTATTTTTATATTTCAATAAAGAAAGAACTTGCAATTTCGGTGATTGTATTTTATTCAGCAAACCAAAAACATAAGTAAAATTCAGAAATTTCATCAGTACTTTATTTATGTTTATTTAATTATCGTAATTCAAGAGCACACTTCAATTATTTAAATGAACATTTTCTATAAAAAAAATATTTCGCACCCTTAAAACATAAATGGCACTATACAAAAAATGCTATTTTTTAGTTAAGTATAGTGTCAAAATGCGTAAGACGAAACGCGCCTAATGCAAAGACCCCTGTAGCTCTAATGTGCTTAATTTTCGCTAGATGTTACTAGTGTCACTTATGAATTTGTAACAACTTGTACGGTCGGTAACTAATAAACCGGCACTATGNCTTTTACAATTCCTACTTTGACAGAGTTTTGAACTAGGTGGGTAGTGTCCACCCTTTAAAAATGTAGTTGATTAATTATTATTTGTAAGAAGAGGTTTTTGATAGGTGTTTTTTTGTGATCTATTTTACGGATTTTTGTGCGGAAATGTTTTTAAGTTACTGTCACTTTATTCATATTTTTCTCGGTTCTAGAACTTGATGCTTAAGACCGAATTGCTAAAAGACGACCGGCTCTTACATAATTCAGTTTTACAAGATTTTATAGGATGTACCTACCTACATGATGTTGATACAATATTTTTTATAATTACTTACGGTTTTTTGTGAAAAACAATATTTTTAAGTTAAGTACCTACTGTAAGTTATAATAAATAATATTTTTGCTGACTCTTGTGATTAAGCCTTTAATACGCTGATTTATACGTAACTTTTACAGTTCCTACTTTGAAAGACTTTTAACCTTGGTATTTAATTTGGAATACCTCTATTAATTTGTATTGATTAGTAAGTAGTAAGAACAATATTCTAATATAATATTAATTCTGATAAAATTACGAATTTTATTCAAACACAAATCCTAAGTTTCTGTTTTTTTGACAATACCATTGTCTAGATTTAGACAGATTTTTTTTAATGATTATTTGCGGTAGTTTTGACCTAAAACTGTGAGCGTGAGTCAAATAAATAGTATTCTTTAATATTTCAGTAATTATATTGTTTTATTTGTCTCTTTTTTATCATTACAATGTAGGTAAAATAACGACTTAGAGGTCATTAAGCAAAAATTATTGAATAACTATCAAACTATAACCGACACTATACAAAACTTTTTTTTTAAATGCTTCTCCATTGATAAATAATCAATAATTTTATGGTACGCCACTGGATTCTGAAACAGCGTTAGTTAAACTGTTATTTTAAGCCGATCACGAAGCTTTATTTACATTTTTTATGTTCCATATCACCCATACAATACTTAAAAAAACTTAAAACGGCCATACTGTAAAATGAACATTTTCGTATAGTGTCATTTATATTTTAAGGGTGCGATTTGATAACCTGAACACTGTGAAACATAACTATAATCTTGAAGGATGTTAAACCCTCCTCAATTTTACTTGAAATTAAATGCCAAACAAAATATAACAGCCTAACAAATCTACTTTGCTTACAAACAAATTTTTGTTCATAATAAAACGCTTATGTATGTTTTGAAATTCCTTACTTTATCTATGTGCTCTATAAGCAGAGTGATAGATAGACCCATTTTAAAATTGTGTTTCAACATGGTGTACGTTTAAAACACCTGAGCAAACCAGACTTGACCTGACACCTGAATAGGTGAACAGATGTGTGTCCATGAGGGCATTTATTCCCCCAACTTCATTTTAAATTGCAGGCTCATGAAAAACGAACCTCCAAAAACGAATATCATTTATGATTCGTTTACCAAATAAGTATTATTTTCCCCTGTATTAAGGTTAGATTAATCTCTTTTGGCTTCGGTTATACTGTATAATAATCAAAATTAATCTCAGTCTTCCTGATTCATGGAAACATAATAATTTCATATTCATTATCCTTCATTGGATAACAATAAATCTTATAAAGCAACATAATAAAGAATTTGTGCTTTTTATTTCATGAACTTTTATTTGTTCCAGGTATCGCAGTATCAATATTGAAAAGAACTAATCTAGAAATGTGTTATAACAAGCACTTAATAAAACTCGCAGACTACTTCAGATTGTATTTCGATACTTCTCATTGAATGTGTAGTGGCAATCAGAATCACAATGATCAACTACGGCAAGATTGTATTCACTAAGCTTCTTCTATGCGTACTCATATCCGGTACTTTTGCTCGATCTTGGGCCAATCACCATGATACCACAACATCTACAACACAAACTACCCCAACGACAAGTCCGGTACCAAAAAATATCCACAACGATCCACTTATTGTCGAAACAAAGAGCGGTCTCATCAAAGGATACGCAAAAACTGTAATGGGACGCGAGGTACACATTTTTACAGGTATCCCGTTTGCGAAACCTCCATTAGGACCCCTGAGATTCCGTAAACCGGTACCAATCGAGCCATGGCATGGCGTGCTTGAAGCAAACTTAATGCCAAACAGTTGCTATCAAGAACGCTACGAATATTTCCCAGGTTTCGAAGGAGAAGAAATGTGGAATCCAAATACTAATATATCAGAAGATTGCCTTTATTTGAATATTTGGGTACCACAGCACTTACGAGTTCGTCACCATCAAGATAAACCACTCGCCGAAAGACCTAAAGTGCCGATTCTTGTGTGGATTTACGGCGGTGGCTACATGAGTGGCACGGCTACACTTGACCTATATAAAGCAGATATAATGGCATCTACAAGCGACGTAATAGTGGCTTCTATGCAATACAGGGTTGGTGCATTTGGATTTTTATATTTGAATAAATATTTTTCTCCGGGTAGTGAAGAAGCTCCTGGAAATATGGGTTTATGGGATCAACAACTCGCTATTCGTTGGATAAAAGAGAACGCTCGTGCTTTTGGAGGAGACCCTGAACTCATTACGCTGTTCGGGGAATCTGCCGGTGGCGGTAGTGTAAGCCTTCATATGCTATCACCTGAAATGAAAGGATTGTTTAAAAGAGGTATATTGCAATCAGGAACGTTGAATGCACCTTGGAGTTGGATGACTGGAGAAAGAGCTCAAGATATTGGAAAAGTATTAATTGATGACTGTAACTGCAACAGTAGTCTTTTAGCCAAGGATCCTAGTCTCGTAATGGATTGCATGCGCGGAGTTGACGCTAAAACGATTTCTGTCCAGCAATGGAATTCTTATACTGGAATTTTGGGTTTTCCGTCCGCACCTACGGTTGATGGTATTTTTTTGCCAAAAGATCCTGATACCATGATGAAGGAAGGAAATTTCCATAATAGTGAAGTGCTACTTGGCAGTAACCAAGACGAAGGTAAGATTTTTCTAAATTAAGTTAATCAAATAAATGACATCTTAAGAGGCTAAATAGTAGTGTATTACGTCGTGTGTAAAATTTCTTCAAGTTCGTCCTATCAATATCAATAGTAAGCTTCGAGGTCATTTGCGTCTAGGCGATCCACGAGCGGCGGGTGGCGCGCATGCGCAAATCTATGTAGACACAACAATAACACGCTGTAGATTTTAGTCGTACTACAAGGTACTACAGACTCGCCCACGTAGCTCGAAGCTCCCTACGCCTCGCTCCCCACACACCACCTCGTGTCAGACTGTTGCTACGCACCCTTCTCCACAGTCGACTACAGCTACATTTAAGAAAACTTGTTGAAATAATAAAATATTCAATATACCTAGAATATTTTGGAAAACTTAAAATCAACCCACCTTTCTTGAAAAAAACCTTTTATAAAGTGTAACTAACTACTCAAGAGACAAATTGATGTCTGGAAGTGTGTGATATGAATTTGCATAAATTAAACACAAAAACGTTGTTAATATTCATTTTTTGTTTAGAATGAATTTATCAGATATTCAAACAAATATAACTGCTTATGATGATGGGGTGCTTGTCAATTTATCTTTCCTGTATTTAATGAAATTCAGAGTGGAGATTATAATGTTACGTTACAAGATTTTGATCCAACCTTTTTTACATTTTGTGATGATAACAAGTGCTGATTTCCATTTAATTTTGAATTAATCTAAATTTTTAAACGTAAATCGTTCTGAGCTTAAATAATTGCTCTTGCTATGTATCAGATAATAGATTCAGATAGGTTTCTGTGTGGACCAGCTCACGGCCCACCTGATGTTACGTGGTTAGTCGATAGACATCCACAACGTAAATTCCGCCACCTACCTTGAGATATGAGTGCTCAAGGTCTCAGTTTTTACAGTATAACAGCTGCCCCACACTTCAAACTAAAACGCATTACTGCTTCACGGCAAAAATAGGCAGGATGTTGGCACCTACCCGTGCAGACTCACAAGATGTCCTATCACCAGTCATTGCGTAAATTATAATTTTTCGGGTTTGATTTTTATTATACGATGTTATTCCTTCACCGTGGAAGTTAATCGTTAACATTTGTAAAGTACTCATTTCATTAGAAAAATTGATACCTGCCTGCGGGATCCGGACACTGGTGCATCGCAAGATACGAATGCACTGCACGTCTTATACTTTTAGGCCACGACGACCTCGAACCGTATTCTCTTCATGTGGGTAATTCAATATGTCAACTAACAAATCGGACAGCCAAAAACAAAATTCCCGTAGAAAATAATGCATAATACACTTTCATCCTTAAGTAAAATATAAACCTATTTATCCTGAAAACGTAATCCAACACTCTACTTGTGTTCAAGAAAATACTATTGGGATATTTCTTCTTCTTCCAGTGCCTCTTCAATCCTGAAGGTTGGCCGTTAGCTTTCTATATTCGTTTTTATCTGCAGCCAGCCGGAACAGCTGTTCGACGGAGGCAATACCGGTCCACTCCCGGATATTCCGGAGCCATGATTTCTTTCTTCGCCCAGCACGTCTCTTTCCGTCCACTTTGCCCATAATTATCAGCTGCATTTTGCATTTGCAATTGGGATACTCAGAACGATAATATATATAATCTCATGGTATCCTAGATGTTTATATAATGCTTTATTGTTACTGGGCAGTCATGGCAGCTATGTATTGTTGGTCCTTTTGTTTTGAATGTCGAGTCTAGGGGCGCGTTTCTATTGTGCATCGGCAGTCTAAGATGACATTACACATGTAATCATGATATATCATATATACTCTATTTTAATAAGACACAAGTTTTTTGCTCACATAATGGAGAAAATAAAATTTAAAAGATACATTATTTTCTTGAAATATCCCCTTCATGTCTCCAGATACATAGCAACAATAATGATAATTTCCCAACACAAGTTGCGTAGTAAAATCTTTTACTCATCCACAGCTACAAATTAATTAAAAGCTAATTACAGCCGCGCTCGTTTACTCCTACAGATATTCTAATTGTTGAATATTGAATTGATTATTCACTGTACTACCGAACGAGTCGGAGTTGTTATTAACTTCTTATTTTAAATCGATGGGTAAATTTATTCTAAGAACTTTAAAGGTCGTTTTAACCTGACACCGACCTTTTTATGACCTTAAAACTCCTTGGACAATGTCACTGAGATAGACTGTTTGCATTTACAAATGAGCCATTGATATTGACTGATCAACATACACTTGAATTATTAAGCCTTTTACAATAAATATACTTAGCATTAGGTCAATTATTTATTAAATCAAAATAGTAAAAAGGAGATAGAAATCGCCTTCAAATTTAATTAAAACAAATCAGAAACACAAAATGTATAATGAAGTTTGAAACTTTACTGGTATAGTTGTTCTTGATCATTTTATACCTGAGAGCCCAGTTTAGATTCCCGGTTAGAGTTAGAGATAGTCCAATATGTGACATCTTCATTGTGTATCGATTAATTATGTAAAGCAAAAAGTGGAGAAATTCGATGAAATGCTGTGTATGGTTTTTTTTTAAAACTCCCTTTAAAATATAAATAGAATGCATAAGTACAGAAGTAGCTTTCATCTAAAAGTATATAACATTAATTCTTGCAATTTTAAGCTATTGCATAGATTTTATCGCGGGCCTTGAGCGCGGCTTGAGAGCGGAATCGTGAAATTCCGTAACGAAAAAAACCTTACACCCCTCACTACGCCTACTATGTAGCTCGCGTTCAACACATTCACACATTGCACTTGTGTAGTGTTTAAAGTAAGAAGTCTAAACACCGATTTGTGTACTATCAAAATATGTGATATAATTTCGTGGGTAACAGAACGATAGCGCGATTCAACTTTTGCGTCAAGCGCCATTATCGGCGACAAACGGAATTGTAAAATAGAAAATTATATCACATTACAATGTTGTTATCACGTTGGGCGTGCCATTTTCTATCACTTAGTCGAAGAATTTTATTACTACTCCTACTACTCATTCAGTGATTGGAGTGGCATTAAAAATAAGCTAGCTAAACCGTTGATTCTGGGCGAATGAGAGTTAGAACTAGCATCCAAAGACGTGTCTCTATCCCATGTAGCGCCCTCTAGTGAGTGCGTGGTCAAAATGGAATACAATGTAGCAGATTAATTGAAAGTTAGCCCACTGAGTTTATCGCTGGATCTTATTTTATTGTTGTTTTAATATTAAATTATTCTAGTCGATTTATAATTGCATAAGTTGATAAAAAATGCTATGCAATAGCTTTACCGCGGCAGTTTCCGAGTGCCACACGTCTTTTTTTTATGTGACTGATAGAATTAAGCGATTTATGCAGTGAACGAATCAAATAGGATTTATACAGTATAGTCCAACGTCACTTCCATATTTATAAGCATTTTTTTACAAATTGTGATGTCTCTGTTCTCTATTCTGTTGCTATCCGGAAAAAGAAAACACAATTCAAACCACATTTTTATGTTTATTTTGGAATTATTGTGTTATATAATACTGTGTCCGTTAAAATAAAAAAAAATAAGTTCTCTCAAAATTTACACGCTGAGAAGATCCGGCGAGAAACTCAGTGGGCTGATGCATGGGTTAGATTGCACGTCGAACTCTTTGTCGAGTTCCACGAGTACGGTTACTGGGGTCCCTAAGCCTGCTCCTAGTGTTAGAGCTGAAGAGGTCTAAAGCAAAGGTTATTGAATCTGATGGATCCGTAAGGACATGTCTGGGGCGTCGACGGTGACTGGCGTGATCAGGATTCGGGGAGTAGTCATCTATTTCCGGATTGATTCAGGGCGGAATGTCATGGATGCATCCAGTGTGACTCCCAGGTACTTGACCTTCCTAGCCCAGGGTAAAGGTTGGCTAAAGAAGGGTAATCGGGTGTATGAGACTCCACTCGTATTCCGGGAGGAAATGCGTGTGGAGTTTCCCCTTTGAAATAGCACCACTGTGCTTTTCGCTGGGTTGATGTCTATGCGCCATTTTTGGAAACACTATCCTAAGGTTACGGCTGCGCTTTGGAGTTTTTTTTATTGCCCTTGTAGGCAGACGTGCATACGGCCCACCTGATGGTGAGTGGTTACCGTCGCCCATGGACTTCAGCAATGCCAGGGGCAGAGCCAAGCCGCTGCCTACCGAGTTTCCTCGCGATCAGGGACTTGTTTCTACTCGAGTAGTTGAAATTAATAAATAAAATAAATAAGAGCGGAGAGAGGACGGAGCCCTGTGGGACTCCAGTGGGCGATCGCGCTGAAGAACGGCTGGACCCAATAACGAAAATAGCGGCTCGACAAGAAGTCGGTTTGTATGGTGTCCAGCCATATTACTATACAAGTTACACTTAGACGTCGATTCTTAAATTGATATCTAAGTCTCACTTGTGGGTGGCAGGCAGCATTTATGTGGTAATGTCTATGTGCTCTAACTAACTCCCCCTAACACCAGGTGGGCCGTATGTTTGTTCACATGTCTTTGCAATAAATAAATAAAAATAAGTGTTCGTTCACCCATTTACGATATAAATAAAATTCTTAAAAAATAAAAACTTTACGAAAACAATTATTTAATAAAACAACTAATAATACACGCTCGTCAAATGTACGGGCTAAGTATGCTAGCTCGAACAAATTCATACTCGATGAGCTTAGTCAACCTAGAGTTCATTTACATCCTTTTAGGTTGATCATCTCAACTAGCTCAACGTTAAGGTATCCCGTTTCGTTATTTTGCGCGATTCCGATCCGGTGGTAGATTCTGTGAAGCACTGCTCTTGGTAGGACCAATGTTACTAAAGGCTCTCAGGTAATGCCCTGTGAGGTCACCTACTATAAAGTAGGTCACATACCACCCATAAAGTATCTGGAATAGCCTCTTGGGCTGCCAGCGAATAGAAAGGTAAAAAGTTAGTTTACTATTTTGTTCTGAAAAATTTCTTCTGACGTTTAAACAATTAAAAGTGAGTGAGAATTAAATTTTAAATATTCTATTCTAGTCTATAAAACTAGCTAGCAGTATTTTCCGTTCGTTACTTTGAACAATGTGTTTTGACGAACGTAGTTCATTAGCAGAACTCACTAGTATTTGACATTGCCTTACGTTGTTTAATGATTCAAAGAAGCACTTTTGAATCGCGGAATGCAACAAAGGCCAAAATTGAAAACCATAGAGATATTACCTAACAACCAAGACCGAGACACCATCAATACATGTTTTGTCTGGCAATGTTAAATGGAAAAGAAGAATTTTGATAGAAACTAGGTATTGTTTTAAAGTTTACAAAATACATATAAAAAGTAACAAGCTTCTCTCAAATAACAATAGGGCTAGACGATTTTCGCTTGACCGCTTGCTCATTTTTAATGAACAATACAAAATTATGGCCGCTGCCTCTTTGAAACATGGCTTACGGTAAAGTGTTTTAATAATGAGTAGGGTTAAACTTCGACACACAACATGCTTACCTCAGGACTGCTGAACACATATTGTCTTTATTTAATTATGTATATTCGGTTAAACTAACATGCGGAAGACTGTTATAAATTGAAACTTGTTATATGTATTATGACAGTTTTCTGTAGTAGTAGTAGCTTTATTTTTTCAACTGGAAAGGCAAAGGTGTCATACCATACAGCCTAATCTTTTATATAATTTTTTATTTATGAAAAATGATATTATGAAATGACATGAAGTTGATTAATATGAAACATGCCATGAAATCATAGATAGGTTTCATACTTCAGTGCATGAAATGAAATGAAAACGAAATGGAATGAAATGAAATGAGATGAGATGATATGGGATGAAATATAATCTCAGTAAAATGGTGGTCATTTACTGAGACTTTTTCAGTGGACTTTTGGAGAATCCCGTGAAGTTAAGCTCAGTGGCTTTGTTTCATTTTCCCACATTTGTGTACTTTCACAGATAATAAACCATCGTTATTACACATTTAAACCTGAAAAGATACTAAATAGACAAAATACAACAAAACACACAACTTCACTCCTCGCGTTGCCGCCAAAAAGTCCAGTTTTCGTAAAAACAAATAGAATAATGACAGACACAGACAAATGAAAATAGTAAAATAGCCGACCACAGAATTACACAAAATTAAATCAACCTATTACTTTTGAGTAAAATTAATTTTGCCACAAAAATTTACATTTGTCTTTTGTTTTCTTTCAGGGACATATTTTTTGCTGTACGACTTCCTGGATTATTTCGAAAAGGATGGGCCTAGTTTTCTTCAGAGGGAGAAATTTCTCGAAATCGTTGACACTATTTTCAAGGACTTTTCTAAAATTAAGAGAGAAGCCATTGTGTTCCAGGTACATTTTTAATTTAAAGAACAAGCTACGTTTGAGCGAATCCATACAAAAGCGTGGTTCATGTTTCACAAAAATATTTTCTTTTTCGTGTTAACACAATGTGGACCCGAGAATTAAGTTCTCAAATGGATATGTTCTGTTTAACAAGGGTCAAATGCCAAACCCTAAACAATGTAAACGTTTCGTGTTTCATTTTAAAGCAACTGTCCGCTGCCACAACAACAAACGCTTTTTGTCTCATTACTACCGCTTCGAGGAAAACTAAAAAGGATATCCTATCTGAAATTAGCTTTAATAACGCAGAAACGCTGCGTTCTGTAGTTAGTTCGTTGCGGTTTTGTTATTTACGATTTAAGACATTCTACCGAATTAAATGGTTGCGATAATGGAAAATAGATGAACTTCCTAAAACGCTTTCATTTCTAATTTCATATGGTACTTTTTAATCATGAACATAGTACGCGTCTCTCTGAAAGGAGACTTTTTATTTTTTTATTGCATATATAGGTGGACGAGCTCACAGCCCACCTGGTGTTAAGTGGTTACTGGAACCCATAGACATCTACGACGTAAGTGCGCCACCCACCTTGAGATATCAGTTCTAAAATCTCAGTATAGTTACAACGGCTGTCCCGTCCTTCAAACCGTAGAAATAGGCAGGGTGGTGGTACCTACCTCTGGTGGACTCACAAGAGATCCTACCACCAGTAATTACGCAAATTATAATTTTGCGGGTTCGATTTTTATTACACGATGTTATTCCTTCACCGTGGAAGTCAATCGTGAACATTTGTTGAGTACATATTTCATTACAAAAATTGGTACCCGCCTACGGGATTCGAACACCGTTGCATCACTAGAAACGATTGCACCGGACGTCTTTATCCTTTTGGCCACGACGACTTCAAACTTAAGAAGAGATCAAAGTTCCAAGGTACCTTTCAGGCTGATGGCGTTGTCCATGGCTGGCGTTGGCCGCTCTCCAGCAACTAGTCCACGAGCTCGTCTGTCGTAGTTAATAATTGATAAAACTTACAAAATCCTAGCTGCCAAGCTAGCTATAATTAAAATCAAAATTCAGTAATTAAGTTAGTTATTACGGCGTCCTGATAGATACGATTTGATTATTAATTTCTAGTTAAGCGAACAAATCATATAATATATAAAGTCTTCGGGCTGAAACAACAAAATGAATGCAGTAGATACTGTTTTATTTAGCAGTCGGTGATTGTAAATGTTAAATTTAACGTAAATTGATGAAACTTACATTCATATATAAGATATATATTTTTTTTATTCATTAAATTAAGAATCCAACGTGTCACTATAGAAAGTTTTTCTTAAAATCACTAAAATCAGTAATTAAATATTTGTATATCATAAAATCAACTGTACCTTTAATTATTTTAGTATACAGATTGGGAAGAGATCACCGACGGATATTTGAACCAGAAGATGATAGCTGATGTCGTAGGAGACTACTTCTTCGTATGCCCCACTAACTACTTCGCCGAAATACTCGCCGACGCTGGTGTCGATGTTTACTATTACTATTTTACTCATGTAAGTATTTATTTCTTAACCACAAAAAACTTGAAGCACTCATAGCTTAAAATATCCGGTGGGCGTACCAAACGATGCGACCGTGACAGATTGTAGACGATGTATATTCAAACAGGTACCATTTTTACACGCTTTATATTAGCTTCACTTGTATGTATGTTTGTAACTGACTCCTTTAGACGCGATTTTGACCCACTTTAAACGGCCAGATTTCATTCAAACTTTGTAGATTTATCTAGGACCGATGACGATACACTAATTTGATAAGATTATTCCATTATTCAATTTGCAAAATAAGATTTTTGCCATTTTATATAATTTTTATCTATAGTCGATAAAGCAGGAATTGTCGTTAAAGTACTTAATATTTTAAAAATATGCTTTTATAGAAAATTTAACTAAAAAATGAAAAATAAATTTTAATAAATTTAAATTGAAAATAGTGTAAAATATATTTTATTTTAAAAAAAGCGTGGGGTGCATGGTTCTTTTTTTTAATTGAATTTTATATAAAGCGTGTTTTTTAGGTTTTAAACTATTATTTATTTTTTCAAAGGATTCACGTTTCATGTGAACAAATGTATGATACTGAAAATCATAAATATTACGATTCATGCTAAATATTGAAATGTATGATGAAAAAAAAAATACGCTGAAAAATCGAAAGTGAAATATGCCACTGAAATTTCAAAGGGACGGGAGATGAAGAGGCACTTTTAGTTGCTGAAGCGGCTCGACAGCTAGCACGTTACCACTGCCAACGAACCAAACGGCTCTCACATGAAGGCTTGAGCTCTTTGCCTTCAATTTTGCATCCACAAAAGTCATGCGTTAATGTTGCAACAACATTAATAAGAAATGCAAAGTTCTGCTCAAGGTCCGTTCTACCTTTATAAACACTAGATGATGACCGGTTTTGCTCGGTTTTTTTTTATAATGCCATCTTGTTGTTTCTTTAAAGCGGTTAGTTGCCCTCAATTAAGAAAAATAGTATTATTATTCGCCAATAGATGTCGGGAAGAGTTGTTGGAAACACGAATAAAACCAACATTTTCTGAAAATAAATCGTAGCTAGATCGATTTATCGCCCCCGAAATCCCCCGTATACTAAATTTTATGAAAATCGTTGGAGCCGTTTCCGAGATTCAGATTATATATAAATATATTAATATACAAGAATTGCTCGTTTAAAGGTATAAGATAAGATATAATTCCTTTGCAATATAAATAGACCGTGTAGACTTGACCCTCACAATGAGCCCTATCACCTGTGTTGAATTGTCGACGTATAACATATAATAACTTATAATATTTACCTAATTCAATAAATCCTTTTAAATTTTTTATTTGAGATCGAGTGGTTTATTTTACATGGATTAGGAAATAAAAATAATTTACCCGTAATTTTAGGAACAAATAATTTACTTTTACTTGACTTTTAGCCGTTTTTATTGTATGTAGCCCTACTAAGTGGATGTAGTTGTAGACGAGTTTTGCCGACAGTTTCGATTACCCCAGGGAATAGAAAACTTTGTTAGAAGTTAGTTCAGGTACAATGGTACGTGTAAGTCTTTTAGTTTTCGTTATAAAGAGAATTCAATTTTGTAGCTGAGTGTAGTTTTTTGCTTACACAATCTACAATTTAACTTTATTTTCATCGCCACAAATTTCATGTTCTACGTATCAATAACCTGCCACTTCTATTGCGAATGTTCATTGTTATGCAGATGAGTGAACAGCGCTCGGTCCTATGGGGCAATCATGACTAAAATGAACTCGATTCTCGGCTCCGGTGTGTATTCTGATTTTGTAGTACATGCCTAGTTCAATGTATCTACGCGACTAGGTGCATTATACGTGCACCACTATAAGAATTCAATGTAATTCTAAATTAATTCTAAGTTTGTATTATACAGAAGTGTCAATGGACACTTCTGTATAGGATCTTGGAGCTGACAGGGCTGGTATATTTGTCTTTTTTTTTTTATTTTTTTTTTATTGCTTAGATGTGTGGACGAGCTCACAGCCCACCTGGTGTTAAGTGGTTACTGGAGCCCATAGACATCTACAACGTAAATGCGCCACACACCTTGAGATATAGTTCTAAGGTCTCAGTATAGTCACAACGGCTGCCCCACCCTTCAAACCGAAACGCATTACTGCTTCACGGCAGAAATAGGCGGGGCGGTGGTACCTACCCGTGCGGACTCACAAGAGGTCCTACCACCAGTAATTACGCAAATTATAATTTTGCGGGTTTGATTTTTATTGCACGATGTTATTCCTTCACCGTGGAAGTCAATCGTGAACATTTATTGAGTACGTATTTCATTAGAAAAATTGGTACCCGCCAGCGAGATTCGAACACCAGTGCATCGCTCGATACGAATGCACCGGACGTCTTATCCTTTAGGCCACGACGACTTCTAAAGCTATCTAAAGCTATATCTCCTTTGTCGTATCACTCTTGTCAGAGCGGTCGTGGTCGTCATTGAGTATCATTGCTGTGGGCAGATGCTATGCATATAATATGGCATAGGTGCATACTATCACTTTTAGACACATCTCCCGGCGAGAAGGAAATGACTCCATAGAGCGCTTTGTCGTTCGGGGCAAAGTAAAAGGTACCGGACCGCGTAGAAGGTTGCCCATGCGATGGGCCGACCAAGTCAAGTTGGCACTTGGCGGTTGTTTGCATGAGTGTACCAGGCTTAGCACAAACTGGGAGAAGTGACGATTACTCGTGAGAGCTATATAGCAGGAGTAATGTTACACTAAGAAATGTTTTTGAAATAGAGAGAGAGAGAGATATATATATATATATATTTCATTTGAGCAGTGATATATATACCGAGATTTTTATAGGTATTGATTGAGTATACAAAGATACATATCCATTCCAAAATAGTCCAAGTAGGAGAAACGTATAAATTTAGCATAGGTGATGTTTTAAGTAAATAAATAAGTTTCTGCTTGCCCTTATTTCACATAGTGTGGGATAAACGCTTTTAAACAAGAAATACATATAACAAATTACTGGTAATAAGTAAGTATTGTGAGTCCGCATCTGAAGCTATCGCCATCTCACTTTTTTTTTTGCTGTTAGTAAGCTTATAGTGGGTACAGGGATAGGTACAGCAGATGAACTTACGACTGATGTCTGACAAACCTTGATATATGAGGTGGTTCACTCAATTATAATAATTGTGCAAATAAATAGGGATTAATTAATGGTAGGGAGGATGGTGAACCCGTAGTGTCTTAACTATTTCTGCCGCAAAACTCTTAAGCATTTCAGATGTGAGATCGTTTTCTCCCATCGCGTTTTCTCTTGCGGAACAACATCTTTCAGATATCGTAGCGCAGCATCTAGTGCATCATAAAAGGAAATTGAATTCAAGAATTCTATTGTACCCATTGGACCGTTCGTACAGTCGGTTATTTTTTATTTCTTTTGTCGTTCAATTTCAATGAATAACCACTCTGGTATTACTGTTTGTGTAGTTCGAAAGAATATAATTATAAGGTAATTATGACGTCAATAACCAGAGCAAGTTACGAGGCACAATTTCGTTACAATATCTTCCTTTAATGTTATAGATTACATATTTATATCTTTTGAAACTTCAAGTATCTCGGCTCTATACGCCAGAATCACGGCAACATATACCGTGATGTAACGAGCCGAAAAAGCGCTGGTTTGGTGAAATGGCGGCAAATCTCTGCAACAGCATGCGATCATAGAATGCCCCTTAAGTTCAAGGGCAAAATTTACAAAACCATTATTAGATCTGTCTTGCGATATGCATCTGAATGCTGGGCGATGAAAGTAAAGCATGAAAGAGGAGTGCGTGCGGCAGAAATGCGATTGTTGAGGTGGATGTATGGAGTGACAAGAGCGGATAAGAAAAGGAATGAGTATATCACAGGGATTGTGAAAATAGCTCCGGTGGTTGACAAA
The DNA here is from genome assembly GCF_003987935.1 of Bombyx mandarina. The sequence goes on along the minus strand of NW_021011516.1, from coordinate 1,136,668 downwards.
TTAAAGAACGGACGGTTAGCGTGGTATGGACATGTGATGCGTAGAGAGGAGATGCATGTGACTAGAAGATGTATGGTAATGGTAGTACAAGGTAGAGGGGGAAGAGGTCGACCGAATAAGACATGGATGTAGTGTGTGAATGACGATATGAGAAAGAGAGGAGTGAATGTTGAGATGACAGCTGATAGAAGAGAATGGAATAGAGAAATTCGCCGTGCCGACCTTACCTAGTGGGATAAGGTGGAGACAAAGAAGAAGAAGATTTATTTATTTATATCTTTTGAGAATTTACTCACATAACGTACATATTAGTAGTTGTAAATAATTTCTACTAAGGGAATTTATTGAATACAGTACTACAATATGGGGTGTGATTAATTTTAAATAAAGTTTGTTTATTTACTATATATGTACTTGTATACAAAAAATAATAATAATAAATAAATAAATATTTAAAGAAGAAAAGACATTTATATTTATCATACAAATATCTTCCCTTGGCGGGATTCGAACCTGCGACCCCCGTATGTAGTGACCAGTAGTGACCATGTCACTTGCCACTACACCAGACGGCCGTTAAAATAAAAGATAAACGTTCTTTATCCAAGAGTGAGGCCTTTTTTTTCGGGCTAGGATATTTTTCTGTGTCGATGCCGGCAAAAAAAACGAGTCCTACCTATATAAGTAAATACTTTTGAATAATTCGGAGCGTACGTTTGGCAGGATAAAGGGTTACAGTACATCACAACGTAAATGCCGTCACTCATCTTGAGATATGAGGTTAAAGTCATCATTGTTATGTTAAAGATATCATTGTTACTCTGTTACTATACGTTTATATAGAAGCCTGTAGTAGCAATTGATCGGATAGATATTTTGTAATCAAATATTAGTACACTTGATCAATGAGAAACGGTTTCAGGTATTCGGGTCTCGAATAAAATGTTTTCACAGTAAATACAAACATGAACTTTTCAATTTCGCGATCAAATACAATTAATATTTATAGTTTGTCATACAGGCTGAATAATTGAGACCAAATAGCAGGGGTCACTGTATATTTGTAGAGTCATTGTATTGTAGTGTCAACTGATTTTCGAACGATCCCAAACTTTTATTACATTGATTAATATCATTTGAATGCCAGTCAAATTATCTAACAATGATTTCTCGTATGTAGGACTATAAGTACTGTCAGTCGCTTGATTTAGTTGTATTGTGCAGTGCAGTAGTAAGGCACACAGGTAAACACAACAACTTTATACTTCGTAGTTTGAGTACTTTATAGTTTGATTAGTTTGATACCGCTTATCGACTGACTAGTCAGTCTGTCGCGGTGATGCAGTGTTAACGCCCCTGGCTGTTGCTCTGAGGGCTGTGGTTTCGATTGCCACACCTGGCGAACATTCGTGATTTGTATCTGGGTTTTTAGTGTCTGTATATCGAGGGGTGAAAAAAAGGTTATTTGGTTTAATTAAGCGACATTTCAGTTAATACGCGACATTTATCTTTGAAATTAAAGGTCCGTTTTATTTGGTATTAATATCAACAATTCGATGTTTTTAATTGAGCTTCAATTATGTTGACCATATTGAAATAAATGAGGAAATGTTTTTATTGTCATATTTTTTTCCAAATTTTGTAATTTCAATAGCTTCCCTGTAAAGTTGCAAATAAGTCGCTTACACCAAATAGCTTTTCACCCGTCGATATGTATTCGGCTTTATTTGTAGTTAACTGTATTTTATTATGAGTATTTAAACGTAACTAGTTTAGGGCTGGATGACTGTGCGTAACTTGTTATCGGTTATTATCATTCTCTAGTCGAGTGTTTACAAAAAAAATAGTTTAAAAAGGGCTGTCAAAATAGACTTTCAGTACTAGATAGTATGTACAACTTCCGATAATGTCTATATTTCAAAGCTAAGAGATGCAAATATATTTGTAGTAAATTTAATACTAATCACCTAATTCATAACCCTTAAAAAATGGGAATAAGTCGCTGGTAAAAAGCTCTCATTTCACACGTACTCAGACTAAAACGAGAAAACTATGCAAGTATTTCTATAGTCATATGCTTGCGACGTTTGAAGTTGTTCAACGACGATGTTGAAGTACGTACCGCTTTACGAAATGACCTAATGTGGTTTTCTCGAACTTCCGCGATGAAGAGATAACATCGTTCAATAAAATCAAACCCCCTGTATTTTAGAAACACTATTATTTAACCGGTTCCTGTCACGATTTTCACAATTCATGAGTTCTCGATATTTTGGCGCTGTTGCAAGCGCTATGATCACAGGTAAGCTGAATAGTCCGAGTAGGATGTTAGGAGCAGAAAAATCTGTCTACTCTCTAGTTTTTTGTTTTTGCATGCTACTACTAGAACTCGTTCCCACAAGATACTTTTACGGTTTTTTTTTATGCTTATATGATTGGACGAGCTCACAGCCCACCTGGTGTTAAGTGGTTACTGGAGCCCGTAATAGACATCCACAACGTAAATGCGCCACCCACCTTGAGATATAAGTTCTAAGATCTCAAGTAAGCTACAACGGCTGCCCCACCCTTCAAAACGAAACGCATTACTGCTTCACGGCAGAAATAGGCAGATTTTGCATCGACCGGGACCTATGTCTTGTCGATTTCGGCCGAAAGGCAAACGTGGATTTCCGTTTGAATTACAACAAAGCGTCTGAGAGAAAAACAAAGTGTACATTAAAATAATAACAAACATACACACTATAATGTGAAAAAAGAGAATACACTACAAACAAAAAATATTTACGTTACATTTACATCACAAGAGGTGTTGACGTATAGCTAGCTATTCTATACGCCAAGTTTCGATCCGATACATGTTCACTGAGTAGGAAGTGTGAATACTTTATGGGTCACGAGACGTGGCACCCACCCCCAACCACATAGCAAATAAATATATACTTGACCCCAGAACTGACGAATAATGAAAACAGTACTTATTAGCACTAGTAGTAGTTTACAAAGTCATTTGAATTTAGAAACAATAACGAATACACATTTTTGTACAACATCCCGACAATACTTTATCAGTGTGAAATTGACCCTTAAGTCCCTCAATTTACGAGCTAGTCTTTTGTGAAATTATCTAAAGAGATTATAAATGAAGTGGTAGCGCTATAGTATCCGCGCTCCGGTGCCAAATGAGTGGAAGCTTTAATAAATTAGGCATGGCTCAGACCTCGGCTGAAGAGCAAAGGTCACAGATTAACAACGCGCTATTTCGGGTTGTGACCAGTCGCCGTTCCATTTCTGTTCCCGACTCTGCATCTCGTTTAATATGCATCAATACCTCAGTTCTAACGAGTTATAAGTCTGAAATATTGTTAAATCTATATATTAATTAATACGTGAGCAAAAACTTTTTACCCCTTTTTACGAAAATTGCGGAGACGAAGGAGTATGAAATTTCCCACACTTATAGAAAATATATAGAAGGAGTGCAGAATGCTTATATATTATTTAAATTATGCATTAATAATACATTAAATCAATCAAAAAATATTACACACACTACCATGTATTTGACACACACACACACACACACACACACACACACACGCACATATAAATACTCTTTGCTTTACTGTCAATTTTTTTTTTTATTGCTTAGAGTCTGTGTGTCAAATTGAGAATAGGTTATTATAGTTTATCTTTAATATTATTTGTCTATAGTGTAGTCTTGGCGAAATCTGTAATAATAGAAGTAAAGTCTTTGACAATAGAACCATAATGATGTTCAAAATTATAATTTCAATTAATTATAGTCGAATTTGGACTACTGCGGGACCACTAGTTACGATAAATACTTAAAATTTTACTAAGTGCTCATTTACTACTATAATTACCAGAGATACTAGTCGATAAAGGAAGGTTTTTTTTAAATTACAAAACCCCATTTATAAGTAAGAAAATTTTCTCCTGTGATTTATAAATGTTGCTATGGCTTCTATGAATATGCATCTTCCGTCTAGTAAAAACTAAAACTCCTACTAAGTGACTGTTGATTTCTGTTGCATGCAAGGTTTCTTAGCCTTGACCCAGATTGGTGTTTTCCTTGACGTGTACACCTCGAGGCCTAAAAGGGTATATTGGCGATTACGGTAAAATTGAAATGTACCTGTCATATAAAAAAATCATTACTGTCATTCTATCTCATATTATGTATATTTATAAAAGTTGAGCACTTTATCAAATTAAAAAGAAACGAACAAAACATTACATAATACTTTTGTGGTTGAATATTCAATGACGTTAAATACATTATGTACAAGGCATGAAAATGACAGTTTGCATCTTACATCAATTAATACCACGAATACTACCGCCCACCTAAAACCCTTTTCATTTAAACGCTATAAACAAAAGTGACATGACATTTACATCCTGTGCGGGACCAATTTACATTATGATATTATTTTTGTCAATTGTACAACAAATCCAATTCGAGTAAGAATATAGTTTCGTTTCACCGTTGTATAATTGGCCTATCTTATCTTATACCTTTAAACGAGCAATTCTTGTATATTAATATATTTATATATAATCTGAATCTCGGAAACGGCTCCAACGATTTTCATAAAATTTAGTATACAGGGGATTTCGGGGGCGATAAATCGATCTAGTTACGATTTATTTTCCGAAAATGTTGTTTTATTCGTGTTTTCAATAATCAATCTTCCCGACATCTATTGGCGAATAATAATACTATTTTTCTTTATTGAGGGCAGCTAACCGCTTTAAAGACACAACAAGATGGCGTTATCAAAAAAAAGGTCATCATCTAGTGTTTATAAAAGTAGAACGGAGGGACCTTGAGAAGAACTTTGTATTTCTTATTAATATTGTTGCAGCATTAACGCATGACTTTTGTGGATGCGATCATCATCTAGTTTTACTTAAGGACGTGGTCAGTTGAGCTCGAGACAAGTTAAGTGGATACCAGAACCCATAGACAGAAGGCCGTAATACTTCTTGAATTGGAATTTCAATGAAATGCTAAAAGCAGAAAGCGGGATAAATAAACAGAATAATGCGGGAACCCTGACCAGTATATGCACACATAATATCACATACAATATTCATAAAAGTACGTACAATACTTAAACTATTACCGGCTTAAAGTAATATGTGTTATACGCAGAAAGATCATAGACTGATCTTTTACCCAAATTTACATTAGATATAGACGTACCGACATTGGTATATAATACGTCACTCATGCATGATAAGGCATTGGTTGAAAGATCAGTAAATTAAAACCAAGCAGATATTTTGATGTCTACAATTTAATCACATTTGACTGATTTTAATATTCATTTCTTTTATTTCTACGTTTATTGATATTTAAATGCTTGACGATGGGTAGTGTTGTCTTTCATTACCGAGCCGGTCGTTGTCTATGATTTAATCACGGAAATAATTCTTAGTATACACTCTTCGGGTTTATTTAAAACTATTTAACAAATAATCAAATCAATCAAAATCAACACGTATAAATTCTAATAAAACTGATTACTACTGGAACGTGGCGAACCCGGAGCGAACGAAAGCTCGAACTATATTCATAAAAAGAACTCATATACGTACCAACTAAGTTGAGCTTCACAAGCTATATCGCTCACACGGTAATTTCAACAATTGAATAAACAGACTTCCCTATATAATACGCTACCAACGAAACGGATACATTAACTACTAACGAATTATTATGAGTAAGTTATATTATAGAGCCTGATTTGTTGACGGTGTTTTACGGAGCACCTGTTAAAACTGTGTAACCTTTAACGTTTTTTGTTTATCTAAGTAAATGAACTGAATGTAATAACTTTTGGTAAGATAATAAACAGTTTGAACCGACATTTATTTGATTCAATGAATCAGAAAATGGCCGTAGGATGTGATCAAAATAAGTTTTTAAAGGTCATGGATTGAATATTAATTATATTTTGGGAGTTAATCAATATAGTCAAAGTCTTTAAGCACGAATATAAAACAACCATTGAACATTGGAAATTAACAATATCGGTATTAATAACATGGACGATAGTTGCATTTGTCTACTAGATTTATCTACAAACATAACTCATTTAAATCTGTTTTATTTTTTATCAAATAAGGATTATACACGAGGTTACTGGTGTCTCGATATTCTTAATCTACTACTCCTACTTGGCTCACTGTTTATATTAGGAACTAGTGACCCGCCCTCACTTCGCTTCGGAAACATTAAATTTTATTATTGATAGGCGAAGCCCGCCATGTTGCGCGCGGTACGACAATAACTGCGGGTGACGCCGCGGGGCGAAGCTAGTCTAAAAAAAGTAGCCAAGTTACTCCTTATAACATCAACTATCTATCAGTGAAAGTCAAAATCAGTCTAGTGGTTCCAGAGATTAGCCGGAACAAACAGACAGACAGACAGACAAACTGGTGGTAGGACCTCTTGTGAATTACTGGTGGTAGGACCTCTTGTGAGTCCGCACGGGTAGGTACCACCGCCCCGCCTATTTCTGCCGTGAAGCAGTATATGAACCGTATAACCGTATATTCATATGCATATAGTAAAAAGCGGTTATTTCAATATTACAAACAGACACTCCAATTTTATTTATATGTATAGATATTATCTTAGTTTCTTTTCTTGTTATTTATTATTCTGCCCTTCAAATTAGATCCGCGGGCTTGCTTCGATTCTAATGAATCCACGATCAAAATAGTTTGTTTAGTAGAATTCACCTGCAGACAGGCTCCATTTTTTGTTATGAGATACGTATTTGACTAACGTACGTTGAAATTTTTGAAGTCGTCGTGGCCTAAAGGATAAGACGGCCGATGCATTCGTATCTAGCGATACACCGATGTTCAAATCCCGCAGGCGGGTACCAATTTTTCTAATGAAATACGTACTTAACAAATGTTCACGATTGACTTCCACGGTGAAGGAATAACATCGTGTAATAAAAATCAAACCCGCAAAATTATAATTTGCGTAATTACTGGTGGTAGGACCTCTTGTGAGTCCGGACGGGTAGGTACCACCGCCTTGCCTATTTCTGCCGTGAAGCAGTAATGCGTTTCGGTTTGAAGGGTGGGGCAGCCGTTGTAACTATACTGATACCTTAGAACTTATATCTCAAGGTGGGTGGCGCATTTACGTTGTAGATGTCCGATGTAACCACTTAACATCAGGTGGGCTGTGAACTCGTCCACTCATCTAAGTAATAAAAATTAGTGAAGTATAGTATAAATAAAACCCACAAAAAATTTAATTTGAATAATTAGGTACTGGTCGGCAGGGTCGTCTTTAGAGACCGTATTGCCATATCACACCATCCTGCCTAATTCTGCCGTGAAGCAGTAATGCGTTTCGGTTTTAAGAACGAAGCAGCCGTTGTTACTACTATAAAACGGAGACTTCCAACTTATGTCTCAAAGTGTGCAAGGTGGCAGTGTTTACATTGGTGATGACTTTAGACTCCGGTAACCACTTAACAACAGATGGATCTTGAGCTTGTCTACCCATCTAAGGAATAAAAAAATAGATCAATATATAATGGTAGCCGCTTATATTACCAGGTAAATGCTTATATTTATAAATCATTGAAAAAAGAAAAGAAAATTTTAAGAGAAGAAGAAGTAGACAATTTTAAATGTTATTAGAAGTAAATTTTCTGTTCATCTCTCAATTTAAAGCCTATTTAGGTTAAATAAAATAAATATATAAAATAAAATAATCTTTACTAACTTATTCCACCGAGACAGCCTGAACGTTAGGTAACTAAAATAGTTATTTTGCTTTCAATGTTTAGGTCATAGATAATAAATACACTTAATATTTATTTAAGGCTTTAGGTGTAAATCGATACGTGTCAACCATAGAGTATAGCTGTAATATATAATAATAGAGTATAGCTGTAACTCATTGAATATTCTATTTGACAAATCAATATCGAGGTTGAATTTTTGAATACACACGTCACGGCCCTCATGGAAAGTTTGGTAATGAGTAGTCTTGTAATTTACATTGGATTTTGCCTACGTTAGTATACAAGGTAATTTTGTTCTCTATGCTCTGCTGGAATTCAAATCAACAATAATTTATTCAGGCTCTGAAATAGGTCAGCTCCTCCGTATTGCCCTGTGCGCTACGTTTGGACGCTCTGACTTCTTACCGTACCTAATTGGAGGGCCAGGTGTACATATCTTGCCAGTTTCGCCATCATTTCGCTTGCCCACAATTATTGTTGAGAATATACAAATATGTATTTTTAATAGAACTTACTTAGCGTTTTTTTTTAAAGATTGCATTTGAATTTGACAAAACGAACATAAGAAAAAGCTTTATAAAAACACAAGCTGACCCGGCAAACATTGTTTTGCCATATATAAGATTTCTAATGTAGAAAAAAAAACTAACTTATTGCTAGTGTACAAAACCTCATTCAACCACATAATGCCTCATTACAACAAAAAAAATTGTCCAAAAAATAAAAAATAAACGATAGGGGTGGACAACCCTTAGCAATTAGGGGTATGAAAAATAGATAGTAGCCGATTCTCAGATCTACTGAATATGCATATCGACGCTTGAAAGGCAATCCTGACTAAGCGACAAAAGTAGGCAAAATGAGTTAGATACACCATTGGAATCGTCTGATTTTTCTGCGTCGTTTAGTATAGGTTTCATCACTCTGTGACGTGTTTTATGTCGCTTAGATATGGTGTGATTTTCATAAAAATGCAGAGTTTTTTCCTACCAAACGACAAAAAAAAAGTTATTTTAGANTTGTGACGAGAAACCTTTTATATAAAATTCAGATAATTTTACCTGTTTATCAAATTATGGACAATATATATAAGCGACAATAACTGCTATATACACAAATGATAGGCAATAGCCTTTAAGTATATTCGATGGGCAAAAAAAAACTATATCTAGGTCTATTAAAATAATTTCAATCCTACAGTTAGATTCGTTAAAATATTTTTTTTTCCAAATATTTCAACTTTAAATTGCTCTACTGTAAAGTTCACGCATTGTCGCTTAGTCATGTTTGCCTTTCAAGCGTCGATATAGAATTTCATAAAAATCGGTCTAACCGTTTTAGAGGAGTATGGTAACTAACATTGTGACATGAGAATTTTATATATAAGATTTTGATAGTATTTCCAATTTGTTAGCTTATTTCAAAATAACCTGTTAAAAGGATAGCCGAGAAAATTAAAAATCCTCACAATTTAATTGTTTCACACATTACTTATCACAGTAATTATCAATTATGCAAGATGTATCCTAAAGTTTTACTTTGAAACCATAATTATTTCATTATTTTGAAGCAAATTAATGTAAGGTATTAAATTCGGTAAATAGTTAGGAATATTTCTAGTTTAACACCTTGAGATTATTTTGTACAGAAAAACTAATAATGTGCAAGAAAATCTTCGTAAAAAAGACTTCAAAATTATGCCACCTCATTTCTAAATGAATTGAAATGCATATTTTGCTTGTTACATTTTTATTAAATGAGTCTTGTGTGTACTGTAGTTCACATCAACTGATTTTTTTCTGTTGTTGCCTATTTCAGCGTACCAGCACAAGTCTCTGGGGAGAATGGATGGGTGTGATGCATGGTGACGAAATGGAATATGTTTTTGGACATCCCTTGAACATGTCCCTTCAGTACCATTCCCGGGAGCGTGATTTAGCTGCACACATTATGCAGTCTTTCACACAGTTTGCTCTTACCGGGTAAGACATTGCTAATATTTTTCCAGCGTTGATGGCTGATGAGCCTACTTCAAAGCGATTATACGCGCCCAAGGACATCGTAAGTTAGATGCCGCTAATCACCTAGATTTCTATCATCTAATCCGTCCTTTTAGACCAGAACGTTCTACTGCTTAGCTGTAGAAATACGTAGGTACTTTTAAGGTAATTAGTCTTACAAACTAATTTAGAATATTCACTACTACTAACTTATTGCATAATTGAAACGCATCTTTTGACCAAGATTTTGCACTATACTTGGTGGTAGAACGTCTTTTGAGTCCGCACGGGTAGGTACCACCACACCGCCTATTTCTGCTGTGAAGCAGTAATGCGTTTCGGTTTGAAGGGCGGGGCAGCCGTTGTACTGTTACAAGTGAGACCTTAGAATTCATGTCTCAAGTGGGTGGCGGCATTTACGTTGTTGATGGCTATGGGCTACGGTAACCAGTCAACACCGTGTGGGCCGTGAGCTCCTTCACCCATCCAAGCAATAAAAAATAAAAAACGCAAGTTCGAAGTCACAAAATAATGCTTGTAATAATTAACGCTCATAAAATGATCTATGTTCGGATTTTAGAAAACCTCACAAACCTGACGAGAAGTGGCCTCTGTACTCCCGGTCTTCGCCTCATTACTACACATACACGGCGGTGGGTCCAAGCGGTCCAGCCGGACCCCGCGGCCCGCGTGCCTCCGCTTGCGCTTTCTGGAACGATTTCTTGAACAAACTTAACGGCAAGTACTTGTTTCGCGTATTAACGATATTTTTATCATCATTAAAAAAAACTACCGATGGAACAGTTTTTTGACGTGACAACGTCTTATAATTCGATGAAGCCGGCTGCACGCACGAAAAAACATGACTCATGCGGCGTTACCTCGCTCTGAGGCGTTCCATTTAAGGCTTCAAGTGCAAGCAAGTCGGTAGGCAGCGGCTTGGCTCTGCCCCTGGCATTGCTGAAGTCCATGGGCGACGGTAACCACTCACCATCAGGTGGGCCGTATGCCCGTCTGCCTACAAAGGCAATAAAAAAAAAAGCGAGAGCGCGCAACGAGCGACAAAGAGGCACAATCGGCCTCCGCGTTTGGCAGCGTTCGACATCTGTCTCTCTCCTACTTGAGTGTGCGATGCATCCGCGTGGACAGCTGCTATACAATAATACATTTACATGTTTTTGTCAAGTATGAAGTTCAGTGAAAAGTGAATGTGATGTCAATTGTTTATAGCAACGATAATTGCGATAATGGAAAAATGAAACGCCATCAGTATTTTCTTATGATGTTGTTACGTTCAACTATCGTCAGTAAACCGACTTTATAGACAACCATTTTTTTTTTATTGCATTGATAGGTGGACGAGCTCACAACCCACCTGGTATTAAGGGGTTACTGGAGCCCATAGACATCTATAACGTAAATGCGCCCCCCATTTTGAGATGTAAGTTCTAAGGTCTCAAGTATAGTTACAACGGCTGCCCCACCTTTCAAACTAATTCAAGTTGTGGGATACAACTGCTTTAATTCGGTAGTACGGAAATTATGAGCGTTTAAATTTCATGCTAGAGTGATGACATTGTTTTAAATACGGAGGTCAACGTTCAAGAGCGCGACACACATTGCAGCAGTCACTTACGAACTACATCCAATAGTTTAATTGCTATTATCACGGAAGTTTAGATGTTAATTTCAATAATTTCATTAATGCACTGATTATACTTAGTCTGGCCATAAATACTGTTACAATTAAAAATAAACAAAATATTACATTTGAGTTTGGAATCTCTCATTTTTATATGATTGCTCATTGAGTTTTCTCATTTTGGCGCCAATACATTGTACAATATTTTGCGATTTTAAAATGGAGTGGGGTGATAAAGAGAACCGAATCGCTGCGATTGCATTACACAAAGTAGGTATGGAGCCAAATGCAATTTTTAAAACTCTCCATACGCTTGGTATTAGTAAAATGTTTGTGTACCGGGCTATTAATAGGTGCAATGAGACCTCCTCTGTTTGACAGAAAAAGATCGGGCCATCCACGTAGTGTTCGTACGAAAAAGGTCGTCAAAGCAGTAAGGGAAAGAATTCGAAGAAATCCTGTCCGAAAGCAAAAGATTTTATCTCTGGAGATGAAGATAGCACCTAGAACCATGTAGCATATTTTAAAAGATGACTTAGGACTTGCAGCCTATAAGAGACGTACTGGTCATTTCTTAACTGATAATTTAAAAGAGAATAGGGTGGTAAAATCGAAACAACTACTGAAGCGGTACGCAAAGGGAGGTCATAGAAATTTTTTGTTTACGGATGAGAAAATTTTTACACTCTAAGGAAGCTTCCCAATTAGTCGACAGAGTGCAACGTGGGCACTATCCGATTTCAGTGATGGTTTGGTGGGGTATTAGCTATGAAGGAGTGACTGAGCCATACTTTTGTGAAAAAGGTATCAAAACATCGGCACAATTGTATCAAGATACCATTATTGAGAAGGTAGTGAAGCCCCTTAACAACATCATGTCCAATAATCAAGAATGGTCCTTCCAGCAAGACTCGGCGCCAGGTCATAAAGCTCGGTCTACGCAGTCTTGGTTGGAAACGAACGTTTCGGACTTCATCAGAGCTGAATACTGGCCGTCGTCTAGTCCCGATCTTAATCCGCTGGATTATGATTCATGGTCAGTTTTAGAGAGTACGGCTTGCTCTAAACGCCATGATAATTTGGAGTCCCTAAAACAATCCGTACGATCGGTAGTGAAAATTTTTCCCATGGAAAGAGTGCGTGCTTCTATTGATAACTGGCCTGAACGTTTAAAGGACTGTATTGCAGCCAATGGAGACCACTTCGAATAAGCTTTTTTTAAATTGTTTTATATTTATGTATTAAACTAACACACTGTAAAAGTAATAAATGTTACTTGCAATAGAATTTTTTTTTTCTTTTGTTCAGTATTTATGGCAAGACTAGATATTTAAAATTTAAATTGTTTTAAATTTGGCCATCTATTTGTATAATAATTTAATTAATACATAACAGTCACGACATCGATCAACTAGTGAATTGTTTTTTTTTATTTTTATTGATTAGATGGGTGGACGAGCTCACAGCCCACCTGGTGTTAAGTGGTTACTGGAAGCCATAGACATCCACAACGTTAATGCGCCACCCACCTTAAGATGTAAGTTCTAAGGTCTCAAGTATAGTTACAACGGCTGCCCCACCCTTCAAATATTTTCAATATGAACAATGCATTAGTGAAGAACAATTCGTAATTATTCCAATGCATTAAAATCTCATCACTCTCATTTCAGAGTTGGAGCGTGTACCGTGTGACGGGGCCGTGACCGGTCCTTACAGCAGTGTCGCCGGCACTGCCCTCCCTGTAACCCTTCTCACCACTTTGGCAATCACTATTGCTTTGTAAATTTTAAATTAAAAATAAAGTAGTCTTGTCCGCGCTTCGAAGTGAAAAGGACCATTAAAGTGAATAATAACGGCTGTATGTGTGTAGACGTTGACGTTAGAATTATTTCTTAATTTAGTAACATTAGAGACATTGCATATCGAAAAGGGTATAGAAATTTGGTAGGGTCTGAAGAAGAAATTGGACAATGTAATGGAATGTTGGTGTAAGTGAAAAGATAATCGGACTTAATTATTGGGAAGCCATCGATTTTGACCCTGATAACAATGCGAGTGCGGCAAATGATATAAATGTTTTTCGCCATGATTTCAAGTCAAGTTTTTGAAAAGACATTTTTTTTTATATTGTTAAATGATTTCGTTGTGTTTCTCATTGAATTTAAATTATTGTAATATGTACTAGCTGTATTGATGTTAAATTTTAATTGAAATGTTAGATATTATTCAAATTGATATTCAAATGTTGGTAACGAAAATGTGCTGAATGTTAATTGTTTAGTTTATTGATGTTCCTCTCTATAGTTGCTTTGAATGTTTGATGTTGTATTCTAAATCTATTTCACTTTAGGAGTATTTACAAAGTATGATATAAATAATGAATGTCTTTGTAATTTTTTAACATTAAGTTATTAGAGAAGAAGCTTTGAACTTAAAAGCGATGCTTCCCACAAAACAGTCGTAAGACATATACATATCAAATATGTGCCTCTCTGCTTATATGCAAATGAAACATATCTATATTGTAGCAAATTTTAAGAATTTATATAGACAAGTATAGGTCAACTGTATACTGTGAAGTGAATTTTTAACAATATATTTATAATATAGTTCGCTATAGAATCGTACCATTTAATAATCTTATGAATTCTAAATTCTTATGACTTCGAACAGAAATAATATTTTGTAAGTGAGTATTTCTTTTTCATAGATAAAAGAAAATGTTATAAAAACTTAAAGCACACAAGTAGATCCTTAAATATCTTCTGACTGATTTTTCAAAATAATTTATTTAGTAGTAACTCTCTTAAAACATGACTGTATTAGATTTATCACATTAAAATATATGTATTTTAGTGAAATGCCTTCATTTTGAAATTATCACGGACATATCTAAATGAACTATGGGTAATAAATAAATAGTCAATTAAATTATACCTAAATAAAATTGATACTATCATCATTTGATAGTGACACTATTTTGGCAATTTGACACATTTGACAAATAATACTAACTTTTAAAAGTCGTAAGCCGTATTGTGAGTCCGCCGAAGGAAGGATACACTAACCTGCGTATTTCTGGTGCAAAACGAGTCACATTTTCGTTTATCCGCGATATAGTTTCAAGGGCGATACAGCCATTTTATACTACAAAAGATGCTCGACTTCATATCGCTACATTCGCAACGAAATTCACATTATGGTTTCGATAATCATTTAATGAGATATATTTTGTGTCAGTACCGGAATGCATCATAAATAAAGGGCATCACATATCGGCTATATAAAAGGACAAAACAAAAAAAAAATCGTCTCCAATTCAGGCATTGAAACATTCCAAACACAACGTAATTAGTAGCTTGAAAATGCTTTAAGTGAAAATAATCTTATGAACTTAGTAACTTTTTATACTTTAACAATATTTGTACTAGTAAAAATTTTAGCGGTAACGTATTATTATTATTACTGTAATAACTATGCGATTGTCAATTAATAATAAGCATGTGAATTAATGACATTAGAACCTTCCGGGCTTATTCAAACTGTACGTGCTATTCGTTCTACGAGTACTACGTACAATCAAACTCTTGGCAAAGTGTTAAAACAGTCCAAACGGCAACAGTATTATTCCGGGTATGCAGCGACTTAGCTGTGTCCCTGGCATTGTTGACATCATCTGTGACGGATCTTGAGGGAAAATACTTGTTATCGATTAATACGACATTTTCTTCCGTATGACCGTGTATTTAGCACATTTACAATATTAACTTAAGTAAAACTAAAAAACTACTACCGGTTCGCTTCACATATTTTTGACAAGTGTTTTTTCTTAAGACCGTGCTGCCAGACTCAGATCACAAAAGCTACGTTCCGTGACAACATCCATGAGCGATGGTAACCACTTACCATCAGTTGGGCTTTATGCTCGTCTGCCTACAAAGCCAATAAAAAAAGCAAGGCGTCTGAATAAGCTTGGAAGTATTAAATACTTTTATTTTTACTTAGAAAACGAATATATATTTATCAGGTCGTCTTATCTTCATCCAATCGTAGTGCAATCGTTTGAAAACACGACACTCGCTTTCTTGTTGTATTAAAGCACAAATTGAAATGTTGTATGGGATAGCTTTAATTAGTTAGTTTAAGATATAAAGTTTTTCGTAATGATCCATGTAATATAAGTAGATATTTCAAAACACACACACACACACACACATACACAACTATGTATTAATAAACATAGCTGAAACTACAAACTCAGCGTATGTTCAAAAATTTAACGCATCGCTCTTAAATTGACGAAAAACTTACTTTATCTTTAGAGGATTTAAATACAAATAAAAAAAAAAAAAAATTGGTAATGCTGTATGTACTAAAACAAGAAAACCTTTCCGATCTATTACTGTTACTAAATGAACTAACCACAACAGAGCTAAATTAGGTATATGTGATGTATTAATTGTTGGTATCTCTGTCTTGTAGTGTAGTGATGTAGTGAAAATAAATATATTTTGAAAAGTGTAGTTCGCGTAATATTGTAATCTAGTTTTGGCAGTCGTGGGTAAGCTCTATTAGAACAAAAATTCAACCGCTTTTTAATCAGAATTCATAAAATAATGCCAAAGTTAAACTGTACCTTAAGACAGAGTGAGTGATACACGAAGTCATTTTTTTATCTTTATTTCTTTTATAATTCAGATCTCACATTCGTAATGAAATTTAACCTTATACTCGTACTACGAAAATAATAGCTAACATTACTAGATTCATGCAATCATAATATTAGGTTATATTTTTTTGCATATCGTATATTCGATTTTGTTTCATGTATAGCCTTTATACGTTATTCTTTTGAGTCAGTTTTAGCGAAGGGCCTAACATATTTATTTTTAACTTTAGATAGCCACCTAGTAATAGCCGATATTTTTGAGAATACTATAACTATATAAATCCACACCCAGTAATATTACATTATTATATATCTATATGTCGTCATATAGATGTGCAGTATTTCCCTAACGGTTAAAGGAAAAGCTGTCTGAAATTTCAATATACAGTGCTCAGAAAACACTTGTTGTAATTGCTTTGTTTTATCTAAATATTAATTTAGTCTTAATAAAATATTAATTAGGAATTAGGTCTTAAAAATTATACATTTTGTTTGGTTGTTTTACAAATCAAATTTAAGTTGGATAAAGCTGTAGATTTTAATTTGAATAATCAAATTCTTGTATGTGCACTTAATATTCTTTCTTACATAACTCTGAGAGATGATATTAATTTAGAATTTAAAATTCAACCGATAGGGATGGTAAAAAAAAAATTTTTGTTTTTAAATGATGAGTTATTATTCGAGTTATTTTATATGCTTGAGTTTCATCAACGTATAGCAACTAAGACAACTCTGCACTCGATAGTACGTTATAAAATAAATGGAAAAACAGTTTGATAATCCACAATTGTGTGTAAATGTATTCATGCTATTCATCTATAGTTAGTTTTTAAGGTTAGAAGACTTGGACTCAATGTATTGCTTCTGTATGCTAATAAAATACAAAGCACTTACTAAAACAGCGAGCTGTTTATATAAACGCGTACTATACGTTTAGTAAATTTGTAGTAAATGCGTTTACCTAGACACTAGATGACTATATGTTAGAGTTAGATGTTATTTATCTAACGAAGCTTACGTCTTTAACAGATAATGTTTAGGTATTGCTTGACAAGTTAGGTGCTAATTTAATGTACGTATATCTACACATTATTGTGCACTTTATCATTTTTGTACTGTTAGTAACGACAACAAAAAAAAAATTGCGAATGACGTCGACAATATCTGTTTAATATTTCGGATATTGAATCTGTACTGTGCTTTTAGCGCTTTTATGTGCGTTTTTTTTTGTATTAATTTATCACGTGTCAAGCCACACTAGTTGTAGTTTGTTAAAATTAGTTCAACGTTATTAATAATAATAGAAAATATATTATGTAAACGACTTAGATGTTGAATAGAGTTTTGTCGTGTAAATTCGTTTGTACAGTCGCACGATATTATTTATTTCAAGTAGCGTCAGCAAACTAATTGATATTCGAAAACTTGTTACATAAGTTGTTTTGCTTGGTGATTGTTAGTTAATCTATCCGGAAGTTTATTCAATAAAATTTAATTTAATTCGCCTTAATTCGTTCTTTTCAATTTTACCAAATATAAAGATAGTGAGTAAAAATAAAAATCATGATATGCCAAAAAAAATGTAACAAAAACATTGATCCAATGTTACAAAAGCAATATACGGCGTGTGTGACACCGCTCGAGTAGGAACAACCATTCTGCTTATTTCTACCGCAAAGCAGCTATGCAATATACTTGAGACTTCGACCTCATGTCCAATGAAATACGTACTTAACAAATGTTCACGATTGACTTCCAAGGTGAAGGAATAAGATCGTGTAATAAAAATGAAACCCGCATAATTACCTACATAATTTGCGTAATTACTGGTGGTAGGACCTCTTGTAAGTCCGCACGGGTAGGTACCACCGCCCTGCCTATTTCTGCCGTGAAGCAGTAATGCGTTTCGGTTTGAAGGGTGGGGCAGCCGTTGTAACTATATTTGAGACCTTAGAACTCATATCTCAAGGTGGGTGGCGCATTTACGTTGTGGATGTCTATGGGCTCCAGTAACCACTTAACACCAGGTGCGCTGGGAGCTCGTCCACCCATCTAAGCAATAAAAAAAAAAGGTTTAAAATTGAGTTTTCGACTTCATGTCAATGTAGACGGCAGCATTCGCTTTTTTGATGTCCACGGGCTCCGGTACTTAATATCAGGTGAGCATTGACATTGTTTACCTGTGCATAAATAAATATTCAGGTCATTTTTTATTCATATTTTAACTTTTAAAAGTTCTAATTGTGAACACTCACTCCTCTCTCTCATATCGTCATTCACTCACACTCCATCCATATCTTCTTCGGTCGACCTCTTCCCTCTCTACCTTGCACTACAATTTCCATATATCTCCAAGTCATATGCATCTCCTCTCTACGCATCACATGTCCATACCACGCTAACCGTCCGCTCTTTAATTTGTCAATCACCGGGGCTACTTTCACACTTCATCTGATATACTCATTCCTTTTCTTATCCACTCTTGTCACTCCACACATCTATCTCAACATTCGCATCTCTGCTGCATGCTTTACTCTCCTTCATGCTTTACTTTCGTCGCCCAGCATTCAGATCCATACAGCACGACAGGTCTAATGATCGTTTTGTTCTTTCTATGTAGGAAGCTAGGTTTCGACTATCATAAATTATTGAAATAAAGTTTGAACGAGGTTTTGAATTTATAGAAGGCTAGATATGGAAACTTAAAACTTATGGTTGAAGAAAAACTGAACTCTTTTACCACTATTTAAATGCAAGGTAGAGCTTAACTAGTTAGTAGAAACTACACTAACTACTCATGTGTATGAACATTAAAGTCAAACCATTAAGCTAGACGTTTTTATTTAGTCGACATAAAATAAATAAGAGTGAGGCGCGAAACTCAATTCTGAGATTATTCATTCAAATCAATTAAAAGTAACGCTCCGCATTCAAAACAAGCACAAGAAAAATTAATACTACTTTTAACGAAGAAAGAACCAAACGCAAGTTCTACAATAGCCTGAATACTGAAAAGCTTTTACGGATATATCGTGAATTGAGGCAAAACCCGTGGTACATTGGTCAAAGTCACTAGCTACGAGACCGATAAGACAATAAATGTATGGTTTCAGGATCTACATTATCTTTGTACAAAAACATTTTTTTTTATAAATCAACCGATTCATCAGAAAAAACTTAGATGACGAATAAGACAAACTGAGCGTCAATCGTTCAATATTTATCAAAGTTCAGAAAACTACAAACACGATCCTATTACTGTACGTTTGTTTAGGACTGTGTCAAGTGGTTTCGTAACTAGAGTTGTAAGCAATTGGTCAGAGTGCCGGAAATATACAGATAGATACGGATGTGTATTCGATTTCATTCATACTGCGTCTGTTGTTAGACTTACTATGTAGCTCAGCTCAACTACCTAAGGTTTTTTTTTTATTGCTTAGATGGGTGGACGACCTCACAGCCCACCTGGTGTTAAGTGGTTACTGCAGCCCATATACATCCACAACGTAAATGCGCCACCCACCTTGAGATACAAGTTCTAAGGTCTCAAGTATAGTTACAACGGCTGCCCCACCCTTCAAACCGAAACGCATTACTGCTTCACGGCAGAAATAGGCAGGGTGGTGGTACCCGCCCGCGCGGACTCACAAGAGGTCCTACCACCAGTAATTACGCCAATTATAATTTTGCGGGTTTCATTTTTATTACACGATGTTCCAGCAAGACTCGGCGCCAGGTCATAAAGCTCGGTCTACGCAGTCTTGGTTGGAAACGATCGTTTCAGACTTCACCAGAGCTGAAGACTGGCTGTCGTCTAGTCCCGATCTTAATCCGCTGGATTATGATTTATGGTCAGTTTTAGAGAGTACGGCTTGCTCTAAACGCCATGATAATTTTGAGTCCCTAAAACAATCCGTACGATTGGCAGTGAAAATTTTTCCCATGGAAAGAGTGCGTGCTTCTAATGATAACTGGCCTGAACGTTAAAAGGACTGTATTGCAGCCAATGGAGACCAACCACTTCGAATAAGCTTTTTACACTTTAAATTGTTTTATATTTATGTATTAAACTAAGACACTGTAAAAGTAATAAATATTATTTGCCATATAATTTTTTTTGTTTTCCTTTGTAACAGTATTTATGGCCAGACTAAGTAGTTACAACGGCTGCCCCACCTTTCAAACCGAAACGCATTACTGCTTCACGGCAAAAATAGGCAGGGTGGTGGTACCTACCCGTGCGGACTCACAAGAGATCCTGCCACCAGTAATTACGCAAATTATAATTTTGCGGGTTTGATTTTTATTACACGATGTTATTCCTTCACAGTGGAAGCCGATCGTGAACATTTGTTGAGTACGTAATTCATTAGAAAAATTGGTACCCTGGGATTCGAACACATGTGCATCGCTCAACACGAATGCACCGGACGTCTTATCTCTTAGGCCACGACGACTTCAAAAGATAGGCAGATAACTCTAATTATTTACTGGTGGTAGGTGAGTCCACACGGGTAGGCACCACCGCCGTGCTAATTTCTGCCGTGAAGCAGAAATGCGTTTCGGTTTGAAGGGTAGGGCAGCCGTTGTAACTATACTTCAGACCTTAGAACTTATTTCTCAAGATGTCTATGGGCTCCGGTAACCACTTAACACGAGGTGGGCTGTGAGCTCGACCACTCATCTAAGCAATAAAAAAATCGTGTGAAGTGAAGAAAGCCCATAAGTATCATAATGTACACAAACAAAGCTGCACACCTTGAAGCTCGAGACAAATTCTTGATGACATTAGAATAAAGTATCTTTTATCTTTCTAACTGCTGTTAAATGTTTCGTATTTTTTTTATTGACTATCCTGACCGCCGTGAGATTTTTATTCCCAACAGTATGTAGAGATTGATATTGCTGTGTTGCATCATCTGCCTTTGATAGTGTAAGAAATATGTAGGTAGTATCAGTAGTAAACCAATATCACTGTAACTGAATTTCATCATCATCATCATCATCAACAGCCCACAGTCGTCCACTGCTGGACATGGCCTCTCCCAATTCACACCACCGAGCCCGGTCTGCGGCTCTCCTCATCCACTTCTTGCCAGCCACCCTGCGGAGGTCATCGCACCACCTAGCCAGGGGGCGTCCCACGTTACGTTTTGATAAAATCCGGAATGAGATTATTTGACAGAGAACTAAAGTCATCGACATAGCTCAAAGAGACAGCATGCTGAAGTGGCAGTGGGCTGGCTATATATGCCGTAGGACTGACGATCGCTGGAGCAGACGGGCTCTCGAGTGGAGACCGCGCAGCGGAATACTGAATTTCAATTATTAATAATTAATAGTGGTGGTAATTGTAGAATGCTATGACATGTTTAAACTTCAGTGTGAGCGTGTGTCTCTAGTGAATTTATTAAAAAACGTTTGACATACATACACATTTATTTATTAACTTCACTAAAATCTATATCATATCTAAATCACAAGACAAAATACAATGACGAGAGTATTTCGAATGCACCAAATAATTTTGTTATAATTAAAGTGTTATTTTATAAAATGGGATTATTTTTGTACAGCAAAATCGTGGAAAAAATATACCATATATCACTTAACGGTACATTTGAGGGGCGTGGTCGTGGATGATAACAAATCTTGATCTTTTGTAATATTCTTGTGGTCTAATACTTTAACATTGTCTTTTCTGATCGAGTTCCCGTAAAGATTAGAAGCTGTTTTAGTATCGAATACTCGCAACTAAAATGTAAACAAATGGTAAAAATATTGTTTATATTAGTATGTATTACAAATTATTGGTTACAGTGTTAGAACAGCAAAAAAAAGATTTCAAAATAAGTAAGTCGTAAGTTCGGCTCCATTTAGAAACCAATTACCTAAAACTTGATATAAGTTACATCTATAAGTTCAATATTTCTTTCAGTATCTTAATTTCGACACAATCTAGGTAAACTAAAGTAGTTCTAAAGATTTACTTTACAAAATATTCCATTGCAGTTAGTATTGAACTGTTGTATATCCATATTAGAATATAAATTGCTGAAATACTGATACACAAAAAATACATAAACCACAAACGTGTATGTGTGTGTAGATAAGTTTCTTTTGCGAGTCCAATACAACTGCAACTTAAGCTCACTAACTTTGACTTAGCGTATTGTATGAAGCAGCAATTTTATGATTTGATCCTTAGTTATGAAGGTAGAATGAAACAACTTTATACCATCGTATATAATATTATTCGTTTGTGTTAAGTACAGATCTTGGCATATTTCACTTCAAGTAGATGACAAATTTTTACGTTTATAATACCGCATTTTAATATTGAAAACATATACTGAACGTCTTTAACTGCTTTTTATAAAAAAATATAGCACCTCTCGTTTTGACTGCAATTGTGGTGATTTGTTTTTATAGGTTGATTATAATAATGGTGCACTCACAGCCTTAGAATGTCAAAATTGATTACTTACCGTGATAGGATATTTGATCAACGATATCTTGCCTAACTTTCCATTTCTGAGCAATCTGAAAATTTTTCTTCCCTAAAAACCTTTATTGAATTTGAATTCATATTACAAATACCTACTTTAAAATAGCATTATTTGTCCAACCTTTCTAAAATAATGCACTTTCAATAGCAAATTGCAATAGACCTACCTTGGCTTACTTAGAAAGTGTCGATTGAATAGGAAATTGTAAAACTACGGAACTTACATCTAGAATACTATAATTATATAATTATAATTTCCTTTATTTGAATGAATAATAATAATAATAATCTTTAGGTTACTGAAATTATTTTTTGGTAGTGAAATTTGAATTAAACAACGATTTCATGTTTTCTATCAGGTTACTTTTCGTGACTTCATATTTGAATCAAAAGCATAATAGCGTACATCGAAGGGTATAACATTCATTTTTCAATTGATCAAGACAGGTCAGATTTAGAGGTCATTAAGTCCGCATATAAGGTCTGCATGTTCGATGTCGTCCAGTGAGAGTGGAGTAAAAGCCAAAGTGATGGAGTTGTGATATTTCCCGCTGGAGACGAGTCGTGCTACAGTGTCTTCGCACGCGATCAACGATGCTCGACGAGCTGAAAATCAAAATAACTGCATAACACAAACTGTACTCACGATGCTGTAAGAATAGCATAGTCACAATCATCAGAGGATGTTTTAAACTGTTTTTAGAGAGAGAGAGAGAGAGAGAGAGAGAGAGAGAGAGAGAGAATACGAGAGAATACACTTTATTGCACACCAAAACACAATTTACATTCAAAAAACAATCAAAAAAAGCAGATACATTTGTACAATAAGCAGTCTTATCGCTAAAAGCGATCCCTTCCAGACAACCGTTTAATTTACAGAAATTCTATAAAATATAAATATATAGCAGGTATGTTGCGGTGTAATATATATTATAATACATTATTATACAAAATATATACATACAATAAACAAAATATGTACCGTTTACATATAATATGAAATATATACCAATATACATACTGTTTTTACTGTTTTTATAGATCCTTTTTCTCTATTTTTATTTCCTTTATTTATTATTAGTGCTTATTTTTTATTATTCCCTCTATTTTTATATTATATCTACGACTTGCAAAAATCTAAGATACCTCACGTAATACAAATAGATTAGAAAGAAAATAATGTATATGAATATTAAAAAAATATTTCGTGATACGATGTATTCTTTCGTTGTCCGTTTTTCATTGAAATAAAGTTGAAATACAATATAGTAGTAGTAGATCATTATAACATTTTTGAATTCTCTTATACATAAATGTGCATAAAAAATATTAACACATCTATATAAAATCAATACGGAATATTAGAGATGCTACTGAAGAGCGTTTATAAATCGTCATAAATATGAATGGCTTTATCGAAATTCTATTACAACGCAATATCGAATCCCCTTTTTGTGCCAACCAAGAGTTATTCGTTTATCGTAGAATTGAAAATAGCATTATAACATATTGCAGCTTTTTATTAGAATTTCATTCTGATCGAAGTTAAAGACAAACGTTTTTCCTGCCTTCTACGTTTTTTGTGATTTGACCAAAATTGATGTTTAAAAAGGACCAGTTTAGTTTCAATGAAAATTGTAGCCTTCACTAAAGAATAAGAAACTTGGTGTATCCGTGAATTGTATTAAATAATGTTACTATGCCACAAGCTCAAATGCCGCATGCAATTTATATAACAGTCTAATTGCATTAAAATGACTGACTACAAAATTTAATAAACTATACTACATCCTGAAATATTATAAATCAAATAATTTAAAATTAACTAAATATTTTATATTTACATCCCAACTTGAATCCTGAAATGAACGAATTTTATTCACTCGAAAATTTCTCAAAATCATTTCTAAAAAGCTAAATTAAATAACGTAATCTCACAATCCCGACAACAATTTCCATGTTTGAAATACACACGTAAATCTTAATGCTTCAACGTTGCTATATACATTTTACTGTACTAAATCCTAGGAAATACCTTCATTAGAATCGAGTCCACACAAACTGTCGAACACCTCCATTTTGGTGTGGTCCAGACCGCTTGCGCCCCCAATGTCCACATGGTCAGGCAAGCCTCGCTTTGTGCACTAGACAGGTGGTTAAAGTACTTTCGTTAATAAAATACACAGAATAGCTTCAGGCACTGAAGAAGTATTTTCTAAAACATGAATATACTTAATTAACGAAATGTAACAAAAGGGAAAAAAAACATTGCCAAAATGAACGCTCCAAGCTAGCCAGCATTGTTCCCAGTTAGTTTAGCCGTATCAAGGTCGTTTTGTAGAATGAAATAAAAATATTTCAACACATAAATTAATAATCATATATTATATACAATTCTAATATTTACTTTTGTGTTTTTATATTGTTTTATTTGAAGCCTACATGTAGCCGAAACACTAACTTACGTATATAAATGTTTTGACTATAGGCTATTATTTCATCTATACCGTATTTATTAATTAACTCTTCATTGTATTGAACAAGAAATCTTATTGAAGTATTATTTCTAGTATTAATTAAGGAGCAGGTTCCAACACAAATTGGATTTCCCTCGGGCTACCTAAACTTAAACATTTAGAATACTTTAGTGTAATTCTCTCAGTGGATACTGGCTACACCGTAGTCACAATTGTGGGAATGGGTGGAACGCAAATATCTGGGAAACATTAATGAACCTATAAAGCATGAACATGTCCATCACAACTAAATTAAATGCTTGCGTGTCTCTGTAACATTTATTAACTTTGATCTATGTTCAGTCATATATGCAAATCACCCTTCGACGCTTGTCATTTATTTTAATAAGAGAGAGAATTAATAGTTTATACAAAGACTTATTTTGGGTAAATTTCCCCTCTGTCGATCGCAGTTCCATCATTACCTATCCCAGCGATAACAGAAAGCGATTACTGTCAAATTGCCTTTTAAATGGGTTAAGACAAAGTCAACGCATTTAGGCTCGAGTTCCAAACTTTACTCCAAAATTTGACGAGGAGAATTAAAATTAAATTAGAAGCATAATATAAGGGGCGTCCAGGATTACTATTAGGTTAAACTAAATTTAAGTGGATTTCATTTCGTGAAATTTTGTAACCGCAACATTTAATTATAATTTAAAAAAAATTATTGTGCATGAGCTAATAGTTTATCTTCTTCATATTTGATGAAACAAAGTACTAAAACCGCCAGAGTAAACATTTATTGGAAGCTATTGACCAGAATATGAATATATATTTTAATTAAAACCAGATTTATAAAGGATTCGAATTCTAAATAATATGAATTTGCACACATCACGCTTTAAACTCTTCCTGCCTATACTGAAATTAATTAGCATATTAAATTAATTATCATTTATAAACTGAAAGTCACAATGACTTCCGAATTACTTACATGATGAATCGTTCCTGTTTCCAATTCCAAAAGCCGTCCCTTTTTAGCAGTTTGCCCAACATTCAAGTCTAACACTTGGACCGTCGATGGAGAAACTGTTATTAAGGTACAATTCCCCGTTTCTCCATGATTGCGCAGAGTGAAAACACCCTCGGTACCGAACAGCATCACATTACAAGCTGTAGAATAATTAAGTTCGATAGAATCAAGTTACGTGATCCACGATACCTATCAGCGACAGCAGATTTTTACCCATCGGTATTTATTGATACATATCAAGTTCTGCATTTACTTTAATCATTTCCTTCAAAATAAGGTTATTTGAAAAACCTAAATTTTTTTGGAACGAAGTTCCTTACGGAACGATGCGGAGGGTACCCTAACCGGGAAAAAACGTCTGTAACGTAAGTTTTTTATTAGTAATGCACACAGTGTATGACTTAACTTTGTTATAACGTTCAAACTAGTAATGCACACAGTGTATGACTTAACTTTGTAATAATGTACAAATTAGTAATGCACACAGTGTATGACTTAACTTTGTAATAACGTACAAAAAATAACATATTTTTTTATCATTAATTGACCACGATCTGAGAGCGTTCGTTTGCGCAATACACTAAACCGTGAATGAAGTGTACCACAATAAGTTCGCACGTTACCGAATGACCGCGGGTTGTTGCGAAACCTCCAGTTTTATTTTCTTTATACCTCGAATAGAACTTAAAATTAATATTTTTATAATAAGGAACTTCGTTGTCCCACGACACCTTTTTTACACACATCTTTTTTATTTATCAATCCGTAGGTACGTATGCCGCACTCACGTCTAGCATTCCGTACGTGGCGAATAGTGACCGCGAAACCTTTTCCTTGAGCTGGCACGCGATATTGTATGAGAGCTGCATTTTGACGAGACACGAGTTTCCGGTTTGGTCGTTTGTCACAAGATTCAACAAGCCTGTCATCGTCCCAAGAATCTGCAGGCCACACCTGACCATTAAGCTCCCAACCGTCGATCCACTGAAATAAATATTTTATCATCATACAATAATTATAACAGCATAAAAATGGTATAGTATATATAGTAATGGTATAGGTAGTACAACGATTGATCAAAAAAAGGTGTGTAAAATATTTATTTAAGATGTCTCATTTCAGATACAAGATATTGAAATACGTGAGAGCTGGGGCGATGATAACTTTAAAGATTTTTTCTGGAAATGAACAAAATGTATAATATTATATTGGATATTGATTTTCTCGTCTTATATCGACGTTACAAATAAAAGGGCTAGGTTTTAGAATTCCCTT
The DNA here is from genome assembly GCF_003987935.1 of Bombyx mandarina. The sequence goes on along the minus strand of NW_021011516.1, from coordinate 1,109,271 downwards.
ATATGAGTTAAACAAATTGAAAATTATAAATTCAGTAAATTTTATTGTTATTATCTAATGAAGTCCAATATCACTTACAAGGAAATATTAACGAGCTTAATTATTTTTTCACCCTTAATATTACCGATACTCAATAAAACTTATATTTTTTAGAAACAAATTTTTAAATTGAATAAATAATTTAAATCTCTGTAAATGACACTGGATGTTCGCGTTAAAATTGTTTTAACTGAAAGGACAGTTTTCAAAGAGAGAAATTGAATTGTGTAAGTGAGTTTTACCATGCAATTTGTATGCCAAACGTGAATATTAACATCATAACTTTCTATAATACAATCTCTGTATGAAATGTAGTATACTAAAATTTCTCATATCTTTTTTACTTCTGAAAATATTTATAGGATATTAAAAATAATGTCTATTGTCGATCGGTTTTTAAATTACCATTCCTTTAGTCGAAATTACTTAAAAAAAATTGTTTTCTGATCCAATGCATTATTACACTGGACTTATACTAGAAACAATCCTGAAATGCCTACTGCAAAGCACACACCCAATGTCACTAAGAGCGTAGTTTATTACCGCAACGAGTCCTCCATTATCGCACGGCACATCAAGGTAATTGAAGACGACCTCAATCTTCTTGTCTGGTTCCGCTATCATATAGATACCGCATACGGTGGGTTCATCAGAGGGTGACTTAAAAAACAGCTCCCCCTCGTCCGATGTTACCAGAAAACAGTCTGCATTGAGGAGGAATTAATCAGAGTTAGCGGATCATTCTCAATGAAGCTGTTTAAGTGGAACCCAAGCTAGGATTAGGCAAATTTCTCTAAGTAAACTTACAAAAGGAATATATTAAAGGGGTCGCGATGACCTCATATCATATGTTAACTTCTTATGTAATAATTAAACGTGTACCTGGGTTTACATGATGGAGATATGAGAAACTCATACACTTTGATACTAAAATAAATGGCAATTTATGTCATTTTTATTATTCGTTCACGTAGGTATTCTTATTATATGACATATCATATACAATATTTTATATCTTAAATAACATATTACACTAACTGTCAAGGAAGGATAAACAATGAATTATTTTTAAAATCTAAACAATTTACAACAGAAGTCAAGTATTTTTTCTTTTATTATAAAAGCCGTTTCCGAGGAATTAGAGGAAAATAATTTAAAATTTGCAAGCAAGCGCGTTCTGTGTAAGAGATTCATTTGACAAAGTCCTAATCCTGAAATGATATTTGTTTTTATTTATTTGATTTAACGTGGCTTCTGGGCCTGGTCAAGCTTATCCAAGTCCAAATTAGCCACCATGTTTATATTGGTGTTTTTTTTTCTTAAATTTGACGACGCGAATTGGGAGTTGAAATGTTATACGGAAAGCTTTGGAAGGAATTTGTAATACTAAAGCATTTTCTAAAAAAAAGCTTAAGAAAATATATTATTATAAGCGTTTCAAATATAATCACTGTAAGGTATTTTCTGCACAATATCTTGATTCACTCATGTGAAGACGTAGCGTATCGCTAGTAAAAAATAATTAAAACTTTAAACAACCTTCATTTGGGTCAATCACTCGATGTGAAGGTCTGGGCAAACGCCTCACTCGGGCGAAGCGTGAGAGTGAGGATGCAGAATTTCTTAGCCCACCAAACTCTGCTCCCTGCGAATTAAAAAACGCTCCATTTATCTTCTTCTATCAAACGCTGTTTACCATTTGATGTCATGAAAACATATAACATTTATATATTTATTTAGAAACAAAACTATTATAAGCTTAAACTAACATCGGCAGTAAATATACCTGTTCCTAAATTTCGTAAATAGCAAATATAATTTCCTAAAAATAGAACTATACTATACGATTAGGCGTGGCCATGTGCAATATTAAAAACCAACACCCAAATTATTTTACGAATACATCAAAACTTCTTAAAGCACTCTGACGCTCGTTTTTCTTGGAAAAAATGACACCCTACTTGAGTAATTTTGATTGTAACGGGAGAACACTTTTAGCCTCACTACGTGAACGTCATGTGAAATGGAAAATTCTTTGAAGAAAGCTGAAGCCTGCTTATTTTATTCAACATAAAGTGAATTGGACTCATTTTTTTCTTATTTTAATAGCTTGATTTGATTTAAAAAAAAACACATTTTACTTGTGTGTAATTTTAATTTTCTTCTTCATTAATTATATTACGAACCGGTTTAGTCGATTAAAGTAAGATATTAATTGATCACAAATACACATTTATTTTATTTTTTCCGGCCAACTATCCTTCATTGACATACATTCATTCGTCTTCCCCGAAGGAAAAACATCATAAGATTTACCATAGCATACTAACAACCAGTGTTGTAAGGCGGGTCACACGAATCCTACAACTGTCTAGCCTACTTCTGTAGCGAAGTGTTAATTAATTATTTTAGCTTGAAATATACCATTTTTCTGATTATTAAATTTCTAATTAAATTAAGGTTTCAATCTTATATGTTAAGATGGACTCGAGCAATTAATTAGCAACTGTGTGTGCCCATCTACTGCAGTGTTAAAATACACTGTCACTAAGCATCTACAATTTGGTGCTAATCATTGGGAATTCTCACGTTTTACCTTTACTTCGTGATTTTCGAAATGTTATTTTGTTCTTGTTAATTAAATCTCTATGTTCAATAATTGCTTGAGTATTTATGATTAATTTTTTAGTTTTAATAAAAGTCTTCAACGACGTAAGTTTATTAATAACGCTAAATTTTAGAAATAAATCTTAGTAAGTGAAAATATTTTTAAATAATAGAATGTTAAGGAGCTATTTGAGGTACAAAAATTACTTTTTTTAACCGATTTCAAAAGAGGAGGCTATCTACTATCAATTCGACCACCATTTTTTATCTATGTATGTTCAGCGATTTCTCGCGAGTGCTTGAACCGATCTGATAATTCTATTTTCTTTTTTTTGTTCGAAAGGGTAGACTTCCCTAATGGTGCTGTAATCATCAAGATCTGATGATGAGATCCTGGAAAAATCTAGAAAAATCTATAATTTTCAAAGCCTATCTTGAAGTGATTTTTTTTTTTTCCACACGAGAAAATCGCCGGATAACCACCCGCGCGGCAGGTGGGGTATGTGGGAGTTGAACCTCACTAAAAACTCCTGCCGCTCACAACCGGCGCCCTACCTGGGACCGGGCCGGAGCCCAGTCGGGGCTATTGAAACGGCGGGACAGGGTTGACGCAGAGCACATTACATCCATCCCACCGTCCCACGGACGCCGGACCGGTGGCCGCCAGCGACACGACCACCGGTTCCCTCGTTCAGCGGGCCGAGAGCCCGCTTTGATGGCGCCGCGTTACACCTTCCCCCAGAGCGGTCGGGGGAACGCNACCGATATAATTATGAAACCAGAACGCGGGTTTTCTATCTGCCTAATTTAATATTGTAAATAAGTGATTATAATGTGAACGAAAACGATATTTAAGAAGAAAGCAGGAAAAGCGATATTTTTTCGAAGTACCTACTTGGTACGCGGTTCTAATTATATTAGGTAAATTAGGCAATGGTTGGCGCTGATTTAATACGAATCCGGCTCGAAGGACCAAAAAATGTAGACGCGAGATAAGCAAACTATGAAAATATTTAAAATTTGGTCGTTGCAAATGAAGGACACAGACTGCGGGAAGAAACGATAAGAAGCGGCAGTTCTGCGTTAAAGGAAGGATGCACAATACCTTTATGTAGTCCTTACTGCAGACTCGTACCACTTCACGATGAGAAACACCAACGATTTCACTTATTTACGTATTTAACATAACAAAGACACGAAGAGCGCGCGCGGTTGTTCAGCCATATTTTTTCGTCTCTATGTCACCACACGATCTCGCTCGCACGCGTCCGTAGGTAAAGTGCCGGAGAGGGATGGGACAGGATTTGCAAAACCAAATTAAAATGTTGCTATTTTTCGAAACTTAAAACTAACAGTTTTAAACCAGCGCAACCACTAGTTATTCCTTAATTTATATTAAAATATTACAGGACATAGTTATATTTGTAGAGATTGAAGTACACAAACTCACAGATAATAAGGAAAAGTGAAAATATACTTGCGTGTCTCCTTAAAGACAAGATTAATAGATACTTTTACTTTTCTTCAAATTTTATAAAAAGAAAAACTTTTCAGAGTCAATCCTAAACGTCTTACTAAAAGTAGTCAATCAAAAAAGAAACTGCTTTATTTCTTCTTTTGGAGAAAAATCTTTTATATTCTTTTTCAAAAGATGTTCTACGACCTTTTCAAGCTTTAAATTGAAAAGAATTTTATTAACTTTGTATCTATCCGCTCTGAATGTAAATTTATATTTGAAACGCAGCTTTGTGTGTTTTAGAAATTTTCGACTTACTTAACTGGAAAATTCGTGTAAAAGTTTCGACTAACTAACATTTTTGACCTTGTTGAATTAAAGCTTTTTGCTAGTAAAGGTTACAACTACTATATAAGTTTTCTATTTTGAACCAATAGGCGCTTGATTAATTTGTTAGAGGTGAAAGATACTAAAGTACTGTGACCTCCTCTAATCACTACTACTTACTTCTTTCCGAGGTTCCGTCCACGTCCAGTCCAAATTTATCGAAATTACCCTAATCAACAATTCCTGACATATCAACTATAGTCCCAATAAAGGCAAATAGACTATTAAACCGATACAGCTTATGCCAACGCGGAGATCGAACAGGAAAAAGAAAACAAGTGTTTGAAAATAAAACTATTTAAAAATATTAAATAACACCCGTCTCTGGAAAAATATATCATAAGCACTAATCAAATGCCAAATTCAAATCCATGCTTGAAAAATGATACGCCCGGCCACACCATCATAAACAACATGGGAATGGATTAGGCATGTACCACAATTTTGTACACTATTGTTCAATTAAAGTACAGTTACTAAGAAAAGCATAATCATGACTTGTCTGCTTACATGTACTTATAGTTAGTAATGATATCTGATATGAAATATGGAAGAATTTAGAAATTAAACACAATGTACCTTGTAATACAAACACACGAATTGAATTCGAAAATATGTGTTACTGAACTTTGAAGAGCTTTTTTAGAACTTCAATATTGAATCTTACCTAATATTGTCTAAAAAAATTCTCAATATAATATAATTAAGAATGTGCCAAAAAATGTATTTAATGATAAAAATAATGTAAAGATCAAAAACATGTACGACAAACACAGTAGACCTTGTCAAAAGCTTTTAAGATATTTATCGTTTTTTCATATGACCTTTTATGTTGAGAGCTTTTGTAGCATTTTTATATAACATCAATAACGAAACACTTTACTCGAAATATATTAATTATAATACATTCCTAGAAAGAAAACAATATATCGGACGGAACATATATTCGAAAAAAATAATTTGTTATAAGTAAAAAAATCTAGAATTTTTCAATTTATTTACTGACAGCTAATTGAACAGCAAACCATGACTTAATCAAGGTATGTGGCTAATTAATTTTCGGGAGTCAGTTTACTATATGGATATACGTGTTAAACCGTTGTTACTGGAGCAAATAGAGATCACAATGTCGATGCCTTCGTTATGAAGTTATTACAACGAATTTTCAATGAAAAGCAAACTATGAAATTTCTAACGACTGTCCCAACGTCTAAACCAGACCACATGACTGCATCGTGACAGAAATAAGCCTAGTATATCTACTAATGCAATATGCCCTATGTCATCAAATTTAACTACATATAATGCGGCCGGAAAAATTAAACAAAAAATGGCTTTTTGTCTTCAAAGGGTATTGCCATTTAAAATAAATAAAATTGGTATTTTAGTGAGAAGGAATCAATGAGCTAAACTTTTTCTCAACAGATTTTGTCCATGATTTTCCTCAAAACATAACATCAAACAATTTTAATGAGCTATCTTTTGAATAGGTTTATGTTCACTGAATCTCTTATTATAATCAAACAAGATTATTTTTCAAATAAACAAAATCAGATTGCAGAATTTTTATATGTTAGACAGTTTTACTTATATAAATGGAAATAGATAATACGATAATGTCGATTTTTCGTATAAAGAACTCGGGTTATATAATGTCAGAAAATTATTTATTTTATCCTTGGCACGATTAGAGACGATTTTAAAACTTTATTGTACTAGTTTTAACTTGGCAATCATTAAGTTTGTCAATGAAATCCTATTAAACAAATGACCCGTGACATGTACCTTTACATTTATTGTAAATTGATTCGACACAAGAACATGTAACTTGTTTGTGACGCAGCTACCATTTATACTGGATGTATTTAAATCGTTATTAATTTCAATATTTTCTATCAACAATACCCAATTTAATTGGAAACAATTAAGTTTTTATGCAATTTATAATTATCCACGTGACGAGCTCCAAAGACGTCAATAGATTATAAGAAATCCTCAGAGATGGATTGGTCGAATGCTCGAATGGTAGTTATTAGATGTAATTTTCTCTGGTAAAAAGCCATTTTGATAAAAAAAAGTATAAAGTGGAATCCGATTAAGAGTGATTGGCTTTGGATCGAAATGGAAGTTAAGATGCAGATGGGATGATTGAAGACTTTAAGAGATGTTCTGATTTAGGGCGCCTCCTACATAATGTTATTTCATTACCTAATTTAGAAAATCATGTGGGACAGTATTTCAGTCTAAAACTCCGTCGTGGATTTGTGTTGCAAGTTTGTGTTAAATTTTAATAATGAAATTTTAGTTTGCTTGTGTCCTGTGTGTCGTTTGAATATAGTAACGCGAGAAAATTGTCAAATGTTTCAGTATTTAGTATTATTTTGCCATTTAAAACACTCTCATCAAATATTTTACAATATAGATACGGTATTAAATTTACTGTTTTAGAGCTGTGTAATCGTTTCTTATGAAATACTTATTTTTATGCAAATTAGACAAACGAGCATGTAATTTATCTGAAAGAACCATTTTTATCATTTTATAACAATCAGATGCTCTAACTGACTATAACTAAGGTAATCCTCGGAAACCATCATCAACGGAAAATAAATCTTTCAAATAATGCTTTTTTTCTTTCACAACAACTAAAATCTAAATTAAATCAATTTAACATAACTTCACTAAACGGAAAGATTCATTGGAGCGATTGCTTTTTGGATTGAATATGACACTTCCAATCTGTTGAATCCGATATAACAGTACGCATCGGTAAATATTGCTCATTTTTCTCGTCTATTAATGTATCCATAATGGGAGTAAGGGTGACGAAATGAATATTCAAACATATTCATCTTAACACGAAATACTTTATCACTTTTTTTGTAAGTATGGGTCAATTAATGTGCGGACCATAGACAAAGATGGATGTTGGATTGGTGCCCAGAATTTCGGATTTCATACGAAAATGGTTAAGGTGCATTTTGTTTTTAATGCTAGGGAATCAGTTTACTGATACCCGGTCGAGGGGGGTAACCGGTCGGGTTATATCGGACTCCGGCGCCTCCAGAGAACTAGAGGGAGAAGAGGAAGACCGAAGTTCTCTTCTTCCAATACCTGCCGGAAGAGTACTCCTAGAAAAAGGCATACGAGGCGCTGCGCGGCGTTAGCCATGTGAGACCCGTCCGGCAAAACCGACTACCGACAACCCCATCGAGCTCCACCACTCCGACTCCACGAAACCCACGGTACCGCATAATGCGCGCCAAAAGCTCGCCTTCACCGGTACCCGTCCTGATAATAGGACGGGATTTCATCCCCGGGAAAATCCCGCACGACATCCTCTCGGGAGACACATCGTGATCGGCGCATAGGAGTCACCTTGCGCCGCCTCACAACCGGACCGGAGCCGAGCACAAGGCGCCCCCGCACCCGGTACCCGATAGCCCCTACGGCAGATGAGTGGGTTATGATTAAAGTACCTGCGAAGGCAAGACAAAAGAACAACCGTTTTTCGCTTGATTTGAATACCCTATTGCTATTAACATTCCACCTTACAGTGTTAGGGGATGCCTCCTTAGATACGTTTTCTGCGTAAACTTACATAATGGAAAACGAGTGTGGATATGACTGTTTATAGTAATAAGTCGATCGCACACTTTTAATACTTTTTTCGCTTTAAATTATTACTTTTTAACTTCTGCAGCCGGCAGTTAGGATGACAACTTAAAAAAAGAACTGATTATACTTTTTCTAGTATTATTTATAGATATGCATATTTTTTCTGTATTGTGTGTGTATGTTAATAAATAAATATTTACGAATATTTTACAGGACGCAATAGTGCATTATTAAAAATGCTAATATTATAGGGCTATCTGAATTTGTATTGCGTTCATCTTTGCACCACCCATCAATCCAACCCACCCACCCATCTTGAGCAGCAAGATGATGCAGTTCTCTCTTCCAATTTCTATTCTACAATAAACAAAAGGTTTCATTAAGCAGCGTATAGTTGTTTTTGCGTATTTTTTCAATGAACAAAAAACAACACCAAAAAACGGCGATTATTACATCCTCTAAACATTATTGAAATGACACCAATTCACGTTAGAAATATATTTTGAGAGGTCTAAATCAAACATAAAGTAATGGTATTCAGTAAAATGTTTCAGATACTGACTGAGAATTGTTTTTTTGGCTATGCTAAAGCTTAAATTAATTAATGCATAGCTAATGTAAAAATAGGCAACAAACAAATATTTTTTACTGCTTAGATGGGTGGACGAGCTCACAGCCCACCTGATGTTAAGTGGTTACTGGAGCCCATAGACATCTACGACGTAAATGCGCCACCCACCTTGAGATTTAAGTTCTAAGGTCTCAAGTATAGTTATAACGGCTGCCTCATCCTTCAAACCGAAACGCATTACTGCTTTACGGCAGAAATAGGCGAGGTGGTAGTACCTACCCGCGCGGATTCACAAGAGGTCCTACCACCAGTAACTATGAAGATTAATACATACCCCTGAAGCGAAAAGTACTTTTCAGAGAAACATAATAAATAAAGTTCAGCTGTGAGCTGACGGTTCAAGGAGAAGAGGGAGTACAATAAACTATTATAATTCAGGAAGACTTAAAGTTTGTACTTAAGCTATCAAAAAGTTTAATGATGTACATTTAACTATGAAAACAACAACTTGACGCTAGCTCAGACTAAGGCTCAGGTTATTCGATTGGATAAGAGAATATCAAAATTACCGAGGTTCAACAATGTAAGCATCTTTTTTATTTTCGCAAAATATTTGACAACTATCGTTAATACTATATTATGCCTGTATCCTGCTGGTTCCATCATCTGATGTTTTCTGGAGAGATGCTATAATACACCGATCTTTAAAAAGTGATACTTTTAACAATTCTATTTCCTTTTAGACTTCGATGTGAATATTGATATATGTATATAATGTATTTATTTATTGATATCAAAATACAGTTTAGCTTTGTAAAACTATACCAATTGAGTTGCTCTTATAAAGAGAAACAACATTTAAAGCTATTGCTTCACCATTATTTTTATATCTTTTTATATTCTAATATTGCAAAAATGCTCTTTATATGTTCTAATGTTTCAATAATCGAAATTCTATTTATGTCATCTAAAGAAGAATGTTATAAATAACATATTAACCTCTTTAAGGATTAATCGTATAGAGGTTACATGTATATACGGAAATATACCTTTTTTAAAACAACACGCCTCGTACAAGTTAATGAAGTTGCATGTGAGATGTTTTTGATTGATATTTTTGTAATTTTTGTTTTTGTGTAATTTTCATGATGTATGCTAATCATGATAAATGGCAATAATTTGATTTATACCGGAAGATGTATTAAATGTTTACAAATTGTCTATTATCTAAATTATTGAAGATTTCAGCACTCAAATGGGCTACGCCATTCTAGTTATATGTTTTTTTTTTAAACCCACAAAACATTTCAGTAAACGAAATTATTACATCATACTTGCAGAATCAACAAAATATTGGAATATTTCCAGGAAAGTAATTTATTTCTCGTAATGGAAAGAATTGTGTGTGAATAAAATAAGTAAAGCAGATTAAATGTTTGCTTAACAAACACATTCCCACATTAACGATGTAAAAAACGAAGTACAAGTATTCCTACAGCTTACCTCCTAATATTATTATTATAAACTAAAAATAAATGTACCACTTTCTTTTACAGCTTTTTTTTTTTTTTTTTTTTTTTTTTGTCAGGAGGAAATCGCCGGACTTCCGCCCTTCACTGGGGATGAAGGGCGGGGCATGTCGGAGTCGAACCGACTAAAACCTCCTGTCTCTCAACAACCAACGTCCAAACCTCGCATGAGACAAAACTCATGAAAAGGCAAAGGGGGGGAAAGTGAAGCGTTTAGTGCGGAGCACATCTCTCCCATCACCCTCCCCCTCGGGACGCCGGACTGGCGGTCGTCGGCGCCACGACCACCAGCCCTCTCGGTCGGCAGGCTATCCGAAGCCCGCCTANCCCTGTATAGAGACGGCGCGTCACCTGGTCAGGCCCCCCAACATTGGGAAGGAGCCGGCTTAACGCGCCGGCCACCCCCAACAAACGAGGGACCAGATTCTGAAAGTGAGCACGGAAGGTCCAACGACTGTCTAGAATGAGGCCGAGGTACTTCAACTGCACCCCGACCCCGATACGGACGCCTCCAACCACGATATGGTTCTTTTACAGCTAAACAGAAACAATAGACGATATAATTTACTTGCCTGGTTTAAAACTTTTAAAATTTTACAGCGGGGCAGTCATGTGTTCCGGTTAAAAAAAAAACGGTTGACACCTTTTTGTCTATATGAATACCACTTAGACCTCATAAATATAATAAAGTATTCTCTTAAAAAAAAACCTGTAAAATTTGAAATGTTACAATTAAAAATGTACACTCTAGCACATCGCCAAGAAATAACATCGTAAGAGCGATTGGTTAGCGGCGCGTTGCGTCCCAACCCGGCAGGTTGGTTCTGACCGAGCGGAACACCAATGACACCGCCTGAGTTGCAGGGCGTTACGTCAGAAATGACGTAATAGCCCGGAATCTGGATGTGGAGTCGCTCGAGGAGTTCATCCGGAGGCTAGCTCGTAATCTTTACGAGCGGGCTGATGGTGGACCCCACGAGCATCTTCGCAATTTAGCTCCCTTGCACGCCAAACCACCTGATGGTCGGGAGCTACCAAGGGAGCTACTAGAACTCCCTGCTATGGTAAGACAGTCGGCTTAATCGGAGTGATATGGGAGTGCTCATAATGAGTGCCCCCATGGGACTGAGCTGTCCACACTCGTCATTCCCCTAATATGGTTGGGGTGCCCCCTATGGGGACCCTTTTTAACCACCCCCTTGGGTGGACCCCCAAAAAAAACCGGAGCAGACGACAATACGACGCCGGTGGGAGCTTGCTGCCGGGCGTCACTCCTGGCAGGATTCAAGCCATCGTATTCTATTTATGTATATTTGTCGATGTAGGTGTGCTGAGCACGCTGCGTGCAGCCCCCTCTCAATGTCCCCCCAGCATCAATTTCACCCCTGCCTTTCATGGCAGGGAGATTCTGCCCAGACAGTGAGGTTTACCCCGAGTCCCACTCCGTGCCCCCGTAAGGGGGTACGACCACCCTTCTTGCTTGCTTCGTACCGCCTGAGCGGCCTGACGGGCTACCGTACTGAGACGGTTCCAGAGCCTTCATTTCGCCCATACAAAAAGTAGTTAAAATGTAGCATGTCGGTTTCTTACTTATTGTTTTAAAACACTCATACAGGGAAATATTAGAACATAAAACTGTTTTAAGTCACTAAAAATTTATGATAATTTTTTCAGCTGGCAAAACAATGTACTTACGTACATCTCTACACCACTCTTTTTCTACCATAATATCAAATTAACTTTAAATACGATAGAAAGAAATAAAAAGATACTTTAGCATAAAGTATTATTTGTACCCAAAGTAATGACTAATGTTAATTGAATATTTAAAGTTTCTAACTAATATATTTTATAACATAAATAAAATTACAAAAGTGTAGTATTGTTTAAAATAAATTTTAAACCTTCAACTGACCGGCAAAGAAGCTAGTAAACATCGAATTAATAATGAATTCGAATTATTTACATATTATATATCTTATTTTTGTATGTACATATACGTTCAATAATAAAATGCTGTGACCCTCCAATCACTTAGGGCTTATGCGATGCGAAGGTATACAAAATATGAGGCTTTTACATGATCTAATAAGCCCACCCCACGACCAAGATCAGAGAACAAATTGATGTCGATTTATGAAAGAGTTCCATAAATTTTGTCCAAAAATAGTTACATGAGTTATTCTGAACTCAAGAGGTCCTTTCAGGTCCTAGATAATTTTGTAAAACTAAGTTACTTAGATTATAGGAAAAGCGGTATTTTTATGTTCAAGCTTTATCTTTAGTGTTTTTAACAAGTAAGTATTATTGTAAAAATACTTAATAATATAATTTAAGTAGCTTCATTGCTTACATATTGAGGAATAATTACGTACATCATTCGTCTATTATTAGTCATTTATTAGAAGCAAAATAATATGATGATGATTATGATCGAACCTTAATGTGAACTATAATATTGGTGGATGAATGATCTAAACATTTGATCATAAAAAAGGAAACGACTAAGTATCAAAATCTATATAATGTATGTATATAACAATGAATTGCTGTTCGTTAGTCTCGCTAATACTCGAGAACGGCTGGGCCGATTTGGTTAATTTTGGTCTTGAATTATTTGTGGAAGTCCAGAGAAGGTGTAAAAGTTAGATAAATAAGAAAGTGCTCGGATTTAAATAAAAATAATAATTTTGTTTGTCCTTTGACGTGTCCCCCGTCGGACGAATCCTTTTGTTTGTTTTAAGTTAATTTTATACAAAATTTAGGACTTTTATTTTTCGATTGAGGCTCTACGAAGTCTGCCGGGTCAGCTAGTACTTAAATGAAATAGGTTAAATTAAATTGATTAACCACAGAATATATCATGCATACATCGAACATATCAAACATATAAGAAAACTTATTAAAGTACGAGATGAAACCACAAAGCTGTTTCAAGCACGTCTGTATTCGACGTGATTAACCGCTTCGCATAATGGGTTCCTGCAGTTTTAACCAAGTTCTCTTATACTTATGATAAAAATATTATCTTACTATTAAATTACTATTAGATTAATGGTTTGAACGGATTTGAACATTTATTAAGATTGGTGATATGTATGAGTAACGTCGACCACTCACAATTAAGTAGACCGTATGCCGTATGCTAATCTACTTTCATAGCTCATACAAGGGGAGATAGGAAACAATGTAAAAGGAATAAAAAGACATCCGAATGTCGTTTATGTTCGTGCAGCTTTTAGAATCACTTCACGTAGTTCCTGGAAGTTATCCCAGAGTGAAAAATGTCATATCAGCTTTGAAGAAGCATTAGATAATTCTACAATTTCTAAATTTATAAAAAAAAAAACCAGTTATGATGGAATCCATCAAAAAACTTATTAGCAAGTGTCTTGAAGCTATTGGATTACACAGTAATTTTCAAAGTTCAATAATTAAATAGTTTTTGTTGAATTATTTATTTCATTCACTCTTCATTTCTCATAGTTATAAATTTTTGTTGATGATACACATTGTAGTCTTAGATTTTGGCTAGGCGCGACTCCTAAAATAAAACTATCTTTAGTGAATTGTAATTTACAAAAAGTTCATTGAATACTCGTAGGTATTTTGATGAATTACTTGATAAATCTATTATTTAGAATATACATCTTCTGTATTTTAAGTGTTTGAACTCAGTAATAGCTGGCAATTTTCACGTTATTACTTGCGAAATATTGAACGGCCTTAAACACGGTTTTCATGATCGATTAGGATAGTTAAAGGGGAAGTTTTTACTGGTGATAGGACCTCTTGTAAATCCGAGTGGGTAGGTACCACCACCCTGCCTATTTCTGCCGTGAAGCAGTAATGCGTAATGCGGTGAGCTGTGAGCTCTTCCACCCATTCAAGCAATAAAAAAAAAACAATTCCTGTCGCTCGTGAAAGAAACAGTGCCATGCTGCTGCGTATTGCTCAAGACTCCTTTAATACTACATTTAAAGGAGGACATACCATAGCGTTCTGGAAAGAGCGTCAAGAAAAAGTTCAGAGTCAGATGATGAGTGGCTAAAATGATCTCTGAAAATATACTGTGATGTAGTGGTTCTAGGTATTATGGCTGAACTTTGTTTCGGTGACGGTTGCGGAGATGGTGAAAAGGAAATGATGGGATCATCTCAAACTATTCCTCAGAACATACCCTACAGAACATCCGAATTAAAGCTCAGAGAGAACTGTAGAGAGTACTGTAGAGGACTGTACTGAGAAAGTCCCTCAGTAAACCTGAAGATTTCAAGCGACCTGCTGTAAAACTGAAGCGATCACTGGCCAAATTAATGACGCCAACCTATTCAAGTATACTTTCAACTGACTATTAAAAAATCTAATTCTATATTTGGAGCTGTTTTGAAATAATTTGATTTTTATAATATAAAAAAGGCTAGTAACTCATCCTTTGAAATCACGTGTAATGTAATATAATCGTTTTTTTTAAAATCGTCAATGAAAAGTAAATCTATATCTTGTTAATCGCTTACTTGAGTAAATAGATTCCATATTGTGAAAAAAAGAAAAAAAAATTGCTTTACATTGTAATCGTACAACGATATGCACGTATGAAATTGCTTCGCGTTACATGAATGAATTGTGATAATCAGTCATGCGAGCTTGCAACATGAGTTATCACCCAAAAAAAAAAAACTACTGGCAAAAATTCGTAATTATTCAAAGCAAAATCATTTCTGTATTTCATTTTAATTATTTATTTCACTTTTACAATTTATTTCATTGGCTGTAAGGCTTACTGTAACGAGTTCGCACGAGTAGATACCACCACTCTATCATGAAACAACCGTTCAATTACAATTGGGACTTAGACCTAATGTTTCAAAGTGGGTGACAGCACTCCCATAGCTCTATCGGCTTCAGCAACCAGGTGGCTGAGGCAGGTACGAGCTCGCTCACTCGTCTACGGATTTTAATCCATTAAACAAAATGCTTCGAATATTCCGTGGGTACGCTAGGTAGATTTATTTTAGTTTTTTAGATACCAGAACTTCACTTTTGAAGTTAAGTTTATTGTTATCTATTTAAGTGTAACTTAATCAATTTTCATCGAACACCAAATGAATTGTTTTATTTCTAATTGAGAAACACGGCAAAAATACCAAACGTTTTTGGATGGTTATTAATAGAATTTTTTTATGTTGTAGTAAAATGCTAAAAAGAACAAATGTCATAGACGTTAGTGTGTTAATTGATGGATTAAGGTCTAAAACTTGATTTTAAACACAAAAACCGTTAATAAAACTTTTAGAATTCAGGAAGTTCGTACTTACCGGTAAATATAAACAGCGGACCGCATCAGAAGCGAGTGCAACGACGACTATGTACAGAAAAGCCCTCATATTCACACTTTTCCACTTGTAGCCGTATAAATTCGAGCTAGTAACTCTAAGTTAGACCAGAGATCTTGCACCGAAGTTTACCCGCCGGCGCCGAGTTACTTGTGAATGGGGCGACTATCCCCGGCTCTATATAGGGTAGCACACGTTACTGCGCAACCTCCATTGCGCTTCGTAAGTTTGTTCTGAGTTCTCACTTCCGTGGGTAGAATTTAGCACGTATATATATTATGTATTTTACATAATTTCGTTTCGTTTTCAATCAATTGTGTGAATTTTTAAAAAGTATAAAATTATAAATGTGTAAAGTGATAGATTAGATTTTCGAATTTAATGAACGTTAATAGTTTGACACGAGTTGCTATAACTTATCCTTTACATTTCAAAGAGTTCGTTAAAATAATCCTATAAATTTACAATATTCAAAAACTCACAAACAAAAACACCGTGTCCATGAAAACTATATTCGTAATGTCGGAAGTTATAAAATAAAAGTATTAAACGCGAGCTTAAGCCGTAAAAGTTGTTATTTCTGAGTGTGGAAGTCTTACATTTTTAAGCATGAAAGTCATGTGGTAATTTTCATATAAAACTGAGACTTAGAACTCATGTATCGTGGTCGTTGTTGTTGTACATTCTCGATATCTATGATCCCCAGTAACCACCGAAGGAGGGCCGTGAGCTCGTCCACCCATCTAAGCAATAAAAATATCTTATTGAAAGTCTTCACTGGCAGGTACCATAATTCTGACAAGTTCTGCCTCGAAGCAGTCATGCGTTCCGGTTTAAATTCCGGTGGTTATACATACATTACCGTTGAGACTTGATTCTCGTGCATGCACACGTCCTGATTTTAGGGATTTAGTAATCTATTAAGACTAGGTGATCCATATAACAGCTCACTACTACTTACCTACCAACGAAAAATCTCAAATCCGTAGACAAAGTGATAAAAAAAATGATAAATAACAAAATTATATATACAAAATTGACAGTCTACTGGTAAAATATTTCATTAATACTCGAAGTATTTGTCAGCATCAGAACTTTATGAAATTTTAGAGAACAATTGTACTTCGTTCGTATCTACAAGTTAGGGTTTGTCCAACCCAATGGTACCTAGCCAGTAGATGAAAGGCTTTGAAGACAAACCGAACTAAGTACTAACAAGCTAACTAAGAACATTAATGAATCCAGTGTTTGCACCTACTTAAGTAATCGTTTCTATACTTAAAAGTTCTATAAACTAAGACTCATTGAAATCTCCCAGCTTGCGACAGTTTGCGTTTGAATTTAAAAAAACTTTCATGATTAGCTTTATTATTACAGCGACTCTGTCGGCTTTCGATAACACAATCTATATCTTCACAGAGATCTATGCCTGCTAATTAAATCTGCGGCTCTCAAAGTATGGGATCTAAGAAATTATAATTGGGATTCCAATGTTTTTCCATTAAACTTAGAAACATTATATTTATCCCAATCATCATAAGCTTAACCGATTGTTTATTAAAAAAGAAACAGTAATATAGCTTCCGAATGAATTGCGTATTTAGATAGTAATCGCAAAGACTAAAGTTTCATTATGTTTTTGAAAACGTGGTTCTCACTAAATCACAAAAATTTTAGAGAAGCTATCTATGAGATGAACAAATTTGGGAACCAATGACTAAAATCAACAAAGAAAATGTACGGCTATAGAAACTTAAGATTGAGGGTGGTGGGTGAGGAGTTAAGCCAAAGTATAAATTTAAAATACATATAATTAGTTACAAAAAACATCAAATTCATTACTTTTTGAGTACATTATAAACCTTGTAAAAAATTTAAACTCAATTAACGACTCGATAAGAATCTGATATAATTATGTATTCACATCACAACATGGGTCCATAGATATAAGACCGAAAGCACAATTATATTGCTTAACGACTGTCCCACTCTTCTAAGAATGAAAAACTATTTCGTGGTAGAAATAGGCAGAATGTTGGTGCCAACTAATAGTAGTTTAAACGCCCTACCACCAATATGCTATATTTACTACCCGTACACATTCCTTATATAAACGTTTCCATTTTTTTTTCATACCTATAAAGTTACTTTACTCGGTCTCAGCATCTAACTTATGCTAAATAAGTTATTAACATCCTTAATTACTGAACCTCCTACGGCTTACATGTATGCTCTATCGTAAATTTATGTTAAATTAAAGCATCTACAACTTCATATTCATCTTTTTAAACATAAACGCACATCCTAATTAAGCTACAAAACTTCTTAGTCCTTTAATATGAAGTATTCCAGTAAGATTTAAGTATATTTCTCTGATTACTGCGAATAAATGTAATCTTTTCGAAGTATTTCGTCTTAAAATTTTATTTTTAAGTAATATCAATCCTAAGTCCGAAGACATTTTGCTATTTCTCTGGATCACGTTAGGAAAAGAATACGGAGACGAAGAAATCGTTCAAGTAATTCACTGGAGACAAAAATACGCCGATTTGTTCGTACTGCTATAGACGGATAGACGCTATAGTCCACGTGGTTCAAACTATTACCAGAGCCCACAAAAGTCACGGCTTACTGTCTCCTCATCACTGAACTTATTATTGATTAGTTCTTGACAGCAATAAGCAGAGATGATATTATTACACTTTGTAAATCCTCCATCGTAAAAGTAGTTCGTATACACGTATTCTGTACTTTTTTTTTAAATTAATCTGTAGGAAATTTGAGGTCTGGCATTATTGCATTACTACGGATACCCACCAACTCATAGATCCTTGAACGTTCCACGACACTAATTATCTTTTGTCTGTTGGGGATGTCGGGATGAAAAGATAATAATTACATTAAAATGTTAACTTTGTATTTTGGTGGGCTCTGATTAATGTCTGGGTCCATACGGACCAATTATTGTATAATATAATAAAAGTCACCGGTATTTAATATTAATTAGGAAAATGTTCGTCTTATTTTTTATTTTCTACACCTATGTAGAACGAAAACGTTTGTATTTAGGTTTTCTCTTAAATATTCTAAAGTTATTGAACCCATTTTCCTTGTTTGTTTAATATCCAGGCATGTCATAAAAGTCATCAAGAATGAGATGTCTTCAAGAAATTCCAGGTTTACTTTCAACTCCATACTCTAAGCACTGAACACGAGAACCCATATAACGAGAAATGGAAGCCATTACCCAGAGCAAACTGCACAACTTCGAAAGACCAAAGTTGCACCAAAAGTTTGTAAAATGGTAAAGCGCATAATTTTTCAAATCTTTAAAAAAGTAAGAATCTCCAGTTTGTGCTTCCAGTGCCTTCTTATTTTCAACATAATTTGAATTTTTACTTTACATGCTTATAAAACCGCCTCTTTGGGATCCAATGAAGGGTTGAAAGTGTAAAAATTTTAAAAATGGTTTACCAAAGAATGTTGTTTTGAAATTGGAACTCACGCACATTCCTGCTTCTTTCCGCGCAACACGCAAAGTTAATCTAAATTACCCGTTAAAGATACCCGCTTTTTGCACCGCTATCACATCCTACCAAAGTTTTCATTCATATTGAGAAGTGCTCGCTTCGCACTTCGCCGCTAACAAACTATTATGAGAAATCTTTCCCTAGAGAGGACAAGGACTTCGAGAACATCAGGGGAGCTACCTGTATGGTTATTGTAGTTAGTATACGAGGTATTTTATTCCATAATTCAGGCTGTATTTTTCCAAATCGTGTAATAAAAATCAAACCCGCAAAATTATAATTTGCGTAATTACTGGTGGTAGGACCTCTTGTGTATTCGCGCGGGTAGGTACCACCACCCTGCCTGTTTCTACCGTGAAGCAGTAATGCGTTTCGGTTTGAAGGGTGGGGCAACCTTTGTAACTATACCTGGGACCTTAAGACATATCTCAAGGTGGGTGGCGCATTTACGTTGTGGATGTCTATGGGCTCCAGTAACCACTTAACACCAGGTGGGCTGTGAGCTCGTCCACCCATCTGAGCAATAAAAAATACATAAATAAAAGTCGCCAAAACATCCCTACCGCCTGTGGACCACATCCTATAAGTTCCATCCATTCCATTTTCCAAATCATTCACACACGGTGTAGCTATTTCCACGCCACACCATAAGATTTAGTCAAAAACCATACTAAAGTTGAAATTAATAAAAGAAAAACGTTATAAATGATGCTGGCGCTGGCTAAGGAATTTAAGATTTTTTTATTATTTATTGCAAGAACATGAAAAAATTCCTTGTGTTAAATTGATTGACAGTGATTTATTAAAGTGTCTATGTTAAGATAAAGCTCAAAACGTTGGCAGAGGCAAAAATCATTTATAATATTCTGTGTCATCTAAACTCCAAATATGTGTAGATGTTTTAACGAGATTTTTATGCTGTACATTGTATGGTTGTGCGTTGTCTTGAAGGGGCACTGGATCAGAGCAATTGAAAAATTTCGATTCCTATGTACACGTTATTTTAAATTAAATATAACTTTTAGAAAATTTCTTCTTAGACACAAATGTATGAAAACAAAAAACGCGTGCATTTCTATAATATGTAGTTGTGGAAGCTCCCATTTTACTAACTAGCTTTAAATTCTAAAACGTGTTGTGAATCCGGACAGGTTAGTACCGCCACCCTGTTTATTTCTGCCGTGAAGTAGTAATGCGTTTCGGGGCAGCCGTTGTACTGTAAAAACTGAGATCTAAGAACTCATGTCTCGAGGTGAGTGGCGGCATTTACGTCGTAAGTGTCTATGGACTCCGGTAGCCACTTAACACCAGGTGGGCCGAGAGCTCGTCCACCCACCAAGATTAGGAAAAAAAATCTTATTTATTTCCTTATCCCACATTATATCGAATTGGCACGCTATATCCTCTTATCATGGTGTATAGGAATTTTGGATATATTTTTCCTTCGGCCACCTGCATGATGCCAACTTTCCTTGGCTTACATCTTCATATATCCACTGCAACGTGGAGAGTCCCTTTCTGTTGATTCGTTTAGTTTTTATTTTACTTCATCCGTTTTTGGTTCTATGATTTACATTTTATTATTATTAACATTTATATCCAAATTTAGTTTTCAAATGCCAATAAGCTAAAAATATCACATTTTGTTTACTCGTATTTTATATTCCTAGAACGTAATAAGCCTGCGATTTGTATATCTTGCTCCTCTCTCACTAACTGGGCATTACCAGACTGTGATTAAGCCGCAGTACATCAAACTGTCTAAGGCGTTCAAATCAAATTATTAATGATTGATTCTGTGTAATGCCCATTTCAATTAAAAGATAAGACGAATAATATCTGCAATTCTAACCTTCGTTAAGACGATAATGTTTGGTTCGAGACAAGGGACATCTCGAACTTGAAATTACCGTTTTGTCTAAAGTAGAATTGTCACGACCTAAGTTATATGTGATGTTCGTGCTGAGTCATCAATTTATAATACTTTCTAACTTAAATCCTTAATGTTTATCAAATATAATTAATGTTAGTATAATACATATATCAATCTAGCTGAGTCCCTACTACCCATATTGTTGTACTAATATTAAAATAAATTAGTCAACGACTAAGCTATAAGCTCGGGATTGCTGATTTCCATAAGCCTTAGTAACCACTCATCATCAGGAAGACTCACCATCCGCTCGTCATCAGGATGCTCGTCCTTAGCTTTCTAAGGCAATAAAAAAATACATTTATTTGAGTGAAAACGTTTTCATATTTTATGACCACCACTTCGAACGAGAATATTTTTCCATTAGATTAATATCAATAAAACGCTACTGGATACAATCGTAAATAGACTAAATGGATAAACATTACATTATTATAGTATTTTATAAAAATCACACCTAATTTTTTTGTTTACACCTAAGTTTTTATTTCATTGTGTGCTTACATTTTCAGTATTCATTAAAAAAGAAAACATAAAATTATGAGATGGCTTAAGAGATTCTCCATAAAATGAATTTGATTCTTTGAAAAGGACTATTATGAAGTAAAACTGAGCGTATGATACTTTAAGGAAAACGATTCTAGTTCTATGGTTACTAGTCACTAAATAGACCGGTTAGAAGTTTTCCATACAAAATTTCAAGTCATATTTTGGCTGACTCAACGGTTAGACTAGTACCCCGACTAACTGGGTTGAGAGTCGCGGGCTCGTTCTCACATCTTGATATTTATCTGGATGCTTCATATCTATGTATCTAAATATATCTTTAAACATATAAAAGATCAAATTATATTCAAAAAATAATGATCACATTGGTGTAGTTTTACTATTTGAGAAGATAGAAATCTTTGTTTGAAAATATTAAAAATAATCGGGTTACCCGCCCATAATTTATATTAGACAAAGAAACAGTGATTATATCATAGAGGTAATCTTAATCGTGTCTATGACGCACAAAAATCTCAGAACTTCATTGCTTGGCGACAAATGAAAGACTTTTTTTTAATATTCATTTTGATTTATTATAACACTATGTAAATGACACTTTAACTTCATTTATCTAATAAACAGAATAATAAACGTGCCTGTTCGGATATAAAACTTGTGCTAAATAAGAATAAATTCCAGTAACAACGTTGTACAGAGCCTTGAACAACCGCACGAACACATCAAGCTGAAACCACAGGAGTGGGACTTTGAAAGCGAAAGTTATTGTACGGCAGATCTAACGCGAGATCGGCTTGAACTTCTCCCGGTCTCGTAGTTAAGTCTATTAGAGGAGCCGGTGCATCTATGGCGGAGTAGACGGCTGTGGGGCTATGTGCAAGTCCGTTATAAACCGGATACAATCTTGGCTCTGAATCTTTTTTAACGGCTTTAGGTATTTCGGGCTTCCAATGCACCTCTTTTGTTGAGCTCTTGGCTTCTTGAGGAATTTTCGCTATGTGTACTCTGTCGGCTTTAATGTTTCCATTTTCGGGATTCGACCAGGGACTCTGTGCAATGATTGAAGGCGACGGTGTGGTGGGCATAACAGCTGGTGGGGGCCAGTCATCGCGGCTTCTTTTCTCGAAGTGTTCGTAGGGTGGATACGTGTGGTAGAAACCGTAATTCAGCGGACTAGCAGCGACCTGGAACAGAATATCTATTAAACGGTTATCTTCTTGAACATTAGTAGTTGTGCGTAAAAGTTAAAATGCGTGTTAAAAAATTATTTATTAATTCGTTAAAGATGATTATAAAATTTAGCATGAAAGGACAGAAGTCAGAGACGGAGCTTAGTTATGAAAGGCCATCATACCTTTCCCCTGTCATGGTACCCTTCGTTACTTATGTCTACCTAAAAGAGAATGTTAATTTTCAATACGTAATTAGTTGGTTAATATCAAATAATAACAAATGCCAAAAGACGATGGAAACAATTATTTATAAATACATTTAGATTTTAGTTTAGAGTTTTATGTATATTTACTTTAGTTAAGGATTATATTATTCTGCTCTAATTAGCTAATGCGATCATTAATAGCATACCTTTTTAAGTCCTTGTATGGAAGCAAGAATGAGTGCCATTTTAGCAAGAAGGAGCGCTTTCCCTCCGAGGACAGCGAGAAATTGGAATCCCATTGGCACAACCACCATACCAATGGAGACCACGCCGAACATCATCATGGTCATCATGTGGTGACGTCTACGCCCGCGAAATTCAACTATAAAGTATAAATAATCAACTTAAAATTCAGTATGTTATAAATTAATTTAAGTTAAAAAATATAAGACTTAAAAAGATTGAAAGGTATTTCTTCTTCGACATAGCATAGCTTCAGTTAGGCAGCTTACTGGTGGTAGGACCTCTTGTGAGTACGCATGGGTAGGTACCACCACCCCACCTATTTCTGCCGTGAAGCCGTTGTAACTATACTGAGACCTTAGAACTTATATCTCAAGATGGGTTGCACATTTACGTTCTAGATGTCTATGGGCTCCAGTAACCACTTAAGACCACTTGGGCTCTGAGCTCGTCCACCCATCTAAGGAAACAAAAGGAAAGCTCGAGGCTCGCCTTTTATTTTTATACAATCACAACGCAAATAGCGCCCGCCTAGAGACGACAGGAGATCGAAGTTTCAATTATATACAGGTTACGCTCTACTGCCAACATACTCTGATTTAAATGTCTACCCAGACGTTATCTAACGTTATATTCGCAAATTATCCTAATAACATTGTCCGTATTTGATTGAGTATTTCGGGTAGCCCGATATGTAATATGGGTAAATAGATGGCAAATATGTCGTAATTACTCGCATGATTACAAGCTTAGATAAAATTAAATTGGCTTCATACATTTTTCAACAGATTTTCCCTCTTCAAAATCGAATTTGATGACATGAGTTCGCAAAATTTTTGCCATTCTCTTTAAGGCTAAGGTGCGCCAATCATTTTCTTCCAACTCCTTTTCTGTCCATGAACTGCAAAAATTTATAATAGTAGTCAATAACGAATGAAGAACACATCGCGAAATAGGTAGGCAAAAAAAAATGTTCTCAAGAAAATACGAATGCTTAACATTCCTTTTTCACGCCACGTCGGACACTTTATTTTCATCGAGTTAATAAACAGTCAAAAGGCATTTAATTTACTTTACTATTAAAGAATTCTTAATTTATTTAAGAATTCATGTCATTGTCGAATTTCTTTTGAACATTTTTCTTAGAAAACGGTCTTTTACTGTCGTAACAATTCAAGGAATACTTTCTGCTGTAGAAATTCTAAGTTGGAAATCTTATCAAATCATCAATGTTTATTGAAGTATTAAATTAGTTGTTATAAAATAAACATATAAAATGTGTGAAAAATAACAATTAACATTACTTTATTTACAACAACAATATTTCCACATCGTCGAAACTGGAGCGCGCACATTGCGCAATTTTTTATGCGACATCCACTTTACTGTGACGTTGACGAATTATTTCGCGGTTAGTGACCTAACAAGAGGGTTCTTTATTCTGATTCTATTTCTAGACATCAGCTTAAAATAAAATAAAATCTGAGGAAGTCAAAGAATTCATATTTTCTTTGGTTTTCGCAAGTAATCTAAATAATGAAAACTACTTTTACTTAATCTCACCAAAATAACTAGTCAGGTCATAAGTATTGTCACACAGTAAAAACTTTTCTTTTAGAATGCTGGCCACAAAAAAGTTTATTGAATTCGAATTTTGAATTGTTCATGAAAATAAAAATGTATACTTTTAGAATTTTACTCATTTTTAAATATGGAGTGGACGCTTAAAGAAGACCGTATTGCAGTTATTGCGTTGCATCGGTGCGGTTACGCGCCAATTCAAATTTTTATCATACTGAAAATTTTGAATATAACCAAAAGATTCGTTTATCGTACCATCAAACGATACAATGAAGACTCTAGTGTAGATGACAGGTCAAGAAGTAGTCGCCCTCGGTCTGTTAGGACTCCAGCAGTAATAAAAGCTGTGAAGGCGCGAATTCAAAGAAATCCCAAACGTAAGCAGAAACTGTTGGCCCTTCAGATGGGGTTAAGCAGAACCAAGGTGAAAAGGGTGTTAAATGAAGACTTAGGGCTTCGGGCATATCGAAGAAAAACAGGACATCGTTTGAATGCTCGTCTAATGGACCTGAGACTGAAGAGATGCCGCGCTTTGTTGAAGCGGTACGCGGGAAAAAAATATCGGGAAATTCTTTTTTCGGATGAAAAAATTTTTACCGTAGAAGAGAGCTACAACAAACAAAATGATAAGGTGTACGCACACAGTAGTGAAGAAGCGAGCAACCGTATTCCGCGTGTCCAACGAGGTCATTTTCCATCCTCGCTCATGGTATGGTTGGGAGTTTCTTATTGGGGCTTAACAGAGGTACATTTTTGTGAGAAAGGTGTAAAAACGAATGCAGTTGTGTATCAAAATACAGTCCTGACGAACCTTGTGGAACCTGTTTCTCATACCATGTTCAATAACAGGCACTGGGTATTCCAACAAGATTCGGCGCCAGCTCATAGAGCGAAGAGCACACAAGACTGGCTGGCGGCGCGTGAAATCGACTTCATCCGGCACGAAGACTGGCCCTCCTCCAGTCCAGATTTGAATTCGTTAGATTACAAGATATGGCAACACTTGGAGTAAAAGGCGTGCTCAAAGCCTCGTCCCAATTTGGAGTCACTCAAGACATCCTTGATTAAGGCAGCCGCCGATGTTGACATGGACCTCGTTCGTGCTGCGATATACGACTGGCCGCACAGATTGAAGGCCTGTATTTAAAATCACGGAGGTCATTTTGAATAAACTTTAGTGTCATAAGAATCTATGTTTTGTTAAGTTCATTTTGCTATATGAATGGTTACATAATGAATAAATTTGTTTCAATTATTTTACATTAAACATGTGACAGAATTTATGACCTGACTAGGTATATACATAATAACTAAAACCGTCTTAATGAGATTAAACTATAAAAGTAGTTTTAATTAAACCAAGTAATTATTTTAAATGGCTGAATAATAAATGGCTTAAATTGCGTCAATGAAGAAAGATTCATAGTCGAATCGTTGGGACCCATTTCGGGGGCATGGGTCAGGTTTGACGCACCTCTCTCTGCCCGTTTTATTTCGAATTTATCCAAACAAAATAAACAATATAAAAGTTGGTCGAGCAAAAGCTCAGTCAGGAGGGGTGGGATTTGCTAACAGCTGCCCGAGCGCATCCAAAGGAGACCCAACAACTGCTTCTCGGATGAATCTACTACCGGATCGAAATCGCAACCCGCTGAGAAGATCCGGCGAGAAACTCAGCGGGCTAATGCATGGGTTAGGTTACACGACGAACCCCTTGCTGAGTTCGACGAGTATGGTTACCGGGGTTCCTGAGCCGGCTCCTAGTGTTAGAGCTGAAGGCGTCTAATGCAAGTGTTATTGCATCTGATGGATATGTAAGGACGTGTCCAGGGCATCGACGGTGACTGGCTCCTGCGTAATCAGGACTCGGGGAGTAGTCAGCGGCGGCAACGATAAGACGATTATGATGACGCATAGCCTTATCGAAGTAACGTTCCGACGCTGACTTTATGTGTTTTCGGATCGGATATTATTTAGTTTTCAATGCCAATTTCAATAATAACAGACAGTACAAAAGCATTTCGTTTCAAAAGGGCTATATTTTATGGTTTTTCAATTATATTTCATAGCATATACGTAAAGTTCTAAGACTTTGTAGGAATTCTTACCTATTAGTGTCGTTTTCCGGTAAAATATTTCCCGAACGATCGACAAGCTCGAACCGAACCAAGCTAACACCTTCCGCTATAGGCACAACGTCGGGGCTTAGTGAACGATCTATAGCGCGGAGTGTCTTCCTTTTCATGCACCTCATGAATTTGGGGAAATACTCCTTGTGGTCAATAACGTCTTTCACTTCCATTAACTAAAGATTTAAAAAATATACAAGCAAATACAATTACCAATTGCTTTACACTTTGGTTTAAAAACATTTAAACTAACGAAATATATATATATGTATTTTATATAAATATTATAGCGTGAGCGAGTGAAGAAATTTGCAGGACATCTAGTTTTAAGTGGTTAGTGAAGCCCATTGACATCACTACGTGAATGCCACTACCCAGCTTGAAATTCTAGGATGGACCTCGACTACACAATAATTACACGAATTACAATTTTGCGAGTTTGAATTCTATTAGGTAAACGATACTATTCCTTGATCGTAGAAGTTATTGTGGACCAACAGTCAGTACTTATTTCTTAAAATAAACCGCTATCTGCCTACAATATTTGAACACCGATATAGTCGCATCGTTCAATATCAGTACATCGGGCATCTTATACTTTAAGCTACTATGAGTTCAGGTCTCCATTATTTTTTGTTACAGATGATTTTTGACTAAGAAATTTGCGGCAAATTATACTGTCCACATGTTATCCCATTAGAAAAGGGGACAGAGTTAAAATAATACATTTATATAAATGTTTCATTTTCAAGTGAGACCTAAACAAAAATGAATTATAAAATAAATAAAATTTAATCAATTAAAAGAAACAAGCTCTATTAATAACAAAATATAAGTAATAAATTTACGCTTTTTAAGATTTATCAATAAACGGCTGTCTGCTTCAGTCCACATTCGTTTTGCATGTTACGAATTTATCGAATTTCAATATGATTCCGTCTGCGCAAAATATATTTTTCATGGGTAGTTAAAAATTATAATATGACATTAACGAAGTCGTCCCCAATTTCAAAAGTTTGACAACTGTTGCTACCAACAAAGGCTGACAGCGTTCTAACCTAAAGATCGCTAACTTTTAAGTTACAACTCTGTTCGTGGAATCCAATTTGATAAATTAGGTTGTTATTTTGTAAAATGAAATCATTTTTCTTTTAATAAATTTTGGTATCACTTTTGGTACTCAACAATCACGACTTTAGGGAGGGGGGGGGGGGGTGTTCATGTCATGCCAGACAACGCGCATCATTTACTTCAATGATGACAATGTTCGCAATGTTCGAGAGCACTTGAAACTTTGTAATGCTGTAAAATTACTAGAAATGAAATAAATAGAGAGAAATCCCTCTAAAGCCCACTATTTTTACATTGTCAATATTAAACAGTTATCAGATAGTTATATTATATTATACAGATAATTATATTATCACTAATTGTTAATTAGTGTGTTGTTAATATTTTTATATATGTATGTGTGTAGATATATATTATATATTATTATTATTATGTTGAATATGGGATCGCAGCACATAAAATAAAAGTAACACTGTTCTAAACCCTTCTGTTATAATAATAATTAAAAATTAATTATCACTTTTATTACGCCTTGCTCATTTTTTTACCGTGTTCGCCATCTTCCTTTTCTCTGTCTCATTCTGTCTGTCATTCTCTTTGCCCTTTTTTTCCGTTTCCTCTCACTCACATCTTAACACTCCGTTCCGCACTGTTTTTGTTCTTACCAATCCTACATATAATATACATAAAATATATTTCAATTGATAGGTACATCGCGCGTAATTAATTTCCAAATGATACTTGTCCCCCTGATGGTTGTCTGGATGAAATCGCTCTTAGCGGTAAGAGCGTCAAATGTCTTTTTTTATATTTAATGTTTCGCATTGTCTTTTTTTGTGTAACATAAATAATAATCTTTCTCTTTCTAAAAAAAATGCTTAAACCTCAGTACTGAGGCTACCGATTTCAACTATTTATACAACTATAGCGTTATTCAAAAAAAGATTCCTTACTAAGCCTTTAGTTTAATACTGAAGACATAAGTCACAAAGCCTAATCTATCGAAAAAAAATCATTTCATTATAAAGCACTTACTGCGTGTAATGAAATACTTTTCCAGTAGATAACGACAACGAATAGTTGCCTAATTGCCTATAATGTAAACATTTCCCGGACGTCGTCAGCTAAGCCGATTACGAGATTCCGAAAGTCTATTGAGGGGATTATTCGAGAAATCAACATGAGTAAAATGGATACTTTGATGGAGAGCCTTGAACGGACTTCAATAGACTGAATATTACATGACAGTCTTTGGAGACTAAATTATTTTGCACAAACGAAATAATTTCTGAAGCACATTGAGAAGATCTGCTTTTGTTTAGATTTATTTATTTTTATTTATTTATTCCATTTAATTCAAAGTCAGGCTTACAGTTTTCACCAAAACACCTGACTCGTTAACACAAAAACATTATTGAAATTATTAAGTACTATTATTATAATATTATGCTAAAAATAAAATTATTTTGGAATAAAGTATTCCCCAACTATCGGCAAATACGTCAGATACTGATTCTAGAACATTACAAAATGAAACGTTGTTGTACCTAGCGAATACCTAAGTAGTATTTAACCTACTAATTATATTGAAGTATTTAAGTGAAAACATTTGTCGAATCTTTGAAGTTAAGGTTTTGCATTATTAAAAAAAAAGCTTTCTACAGAAATAAATGAGACACTCTTTTGATCTTAGCACGGTTAGACCAACAATACTCTGTAAAATTTACATTGTGATGTACATATAGGCTGTACTTAATACCAAAAAAGCTCGCCCGCTCATGCTGATAATGAGAAAATCGTAACCGTCAAGAAGACCCACGTCTTATATAATTGACAATCGGAAAAAAATGGACACCGCGTGCATTAATAATGTGATAAAACCAATATTTTTACCTTCTTAGAACAATCTCTCCAAATTATTCGAACCATGTCACCTCCTTCTAGCCAAATATCGGCTATAAATTTACTCAAGTAAGTCTCCGTATCCTCGTTCTGGTTTCCATGGCAACTTGTGACTAATAATAACATGCACAAGGGCAAATAAACGAAAGACTTCCTTCGAGGACGCATTGTATAGTATCACAATTTAAATGTTCTTTGTTATTGCCATTGCTTGAAAGTGATGTTCAGTGTACTAAATACTGGAAATAATAATTTAAATTATATCGTGTTTCACATCAATTTAAAAATATTTAAAAAATAGTGATAGATTTCAAGCTAGTACTGATATTAGCAATTGAACGAAAATTTAGATTAGCTCCTTCGATGTGTACAAAAAAAAGAATTTTGCGGTAATTATACTTTTAAAAAACTACTGGCCGAATCTAGATAACCGAAGTACATATGATTAAGGACCGTTAGAGAAGAGATGGTGATACGACCTCTTGTGAGTCCGCACGGGTAGGTACCACCGCCCCGCCTATTTCTGCCGTAAAGCAGTAATGCGTTTCGGTTTGAAGGGTGGGGCAGCCGTTGTGACTACTGAGACCTTAGAACTTATATCTCAAGGTGTGTGGCGCATTTACGTTGTAGATTTCTATGGGCTCCAGTAACTACTTAACACCAGGTAGGCTGTGAGCTCGTCCACACATTTAAGTAATAAAAAAAAAAAAAGATCATTTGGACAAGTTTTTAATTCCGATATTTATTTATCACTGTAAAATGGTGAGTGGTAACCTAACTGCATAAACAGTGAACATAGGAGTATAATTTTATTTAGTGGCCAAGAGAATTCAACATTGTGCAAAGAATCTATTAATAGGGAATATCTAGGGGGGTGAACATAAGAGAATGATTACGCATGTAGATATGTATCAAAAAAATAATAATAGTATCTTGTCATAAAATTCGATTATTATACGGAGACGGATAGGCAGTCATTTAACTTCTTAAATTGAAACTATAAAATGAAGCAATTAAACTTCAGGGAGGGAGGGACTTCGGTTTCCTCTGTATTTTGTACCGTATGTTCCATGGGGAGTGCTCTGAGGAATTGTTCAAGATGATACCGGCATCTCGTTTTTACCATCGCACCGCCCGCCACCGGAGTAGAGTTCATCCATACTACCTGGAGCCACTGCGGTCATCCACAGTGCGTTTCCAGAGGTCTTTTTTGCCACGTACCATCCGGCTATGGAATGAGCTCTCCCCTCCACGGTGTTTCCCGAGCGCTATGACATGTTCTTCTTCAAACGAGGCTTGTGGAGAGTATTAAGCGGTAGGCAGCGGCTTGGCTTTGCCCCTGGCATTGCTGAAGTCCATGGGCGACGGTAACTACTCATCATCAGGTGGGCCTTATGCTCGTCTGCCTACAAGAGCAATAAA
Organism: Bombyx mandarina; assembly: GCF_003987935.1. The sequence goes on along the minus strand of NW_021011516.1, from coordinate 1,078,032 downwards.
AAAAAACTGAATTTAAAAATTAACACGAACCCACTTATAGTAATTTAGACTATCACTTGCAAGAAATATTCACTTGGTATATTTTTAAACCACGTTCAGGAATACGAATGGAACTTTATTGTGACCGTCAAACGTTTTATGCTGTTGAAGTCATGGAAAGCGATCAATTTTCCTATAAGACCATCGACCAAATCGTGTTAATAGTATGACACGGGCACACATTTATCCAATACCGTGACGGCGTCCACCCTAGATATATTTATCGAACGATTTCTTTGAAAAGAAAAACCGATATCATTGTAATTTATGGACTACCACTTTTAACGGGCAATTTACTAGACTATAACAGGTTACAGTGTAGGTTACGAATATATATCAGATGTATAAGTATCGTCCCAAAGACAAGATGTATGAATCATGGAGTGTCGAAAAGAAGAGAATCGAAAACTTATGTTCTTATTAAGATTAGTACAGTATAACCAATTTGATAGAAATAGAAATCGACTGACAATGAGTTCATGAGTTTAGATTCACGAATGTTGAGAATTCTTAAAACTAAATTATACCTTAGCTCAACTAATAAAAATTATGTTGTATAAAAATTATGAATAATAAATAAAAATGATGATGAGATCGTAGACTATCTCTTAAAATTGGTAGAAAGATCGTAAGAGACAGGCTAATAATGCTGCTCTTTAGTTCCGTCCGAAGGAAAGGGGGAAGAAAACATAAGCGCAGTGTAACGTATGCACGTATGCACTTGGTGTTGTATATTTCAGACCACAGATCATTCGAGACTGTAAATCGCCCTACATATTGAATCATTCCAGCTCATACCTACGTAAACGCGTTCACTGTTTCACATAATTGATAACCTGAGTAAAATTGACATTGTTAAAGCGTAATGGCTGCATGTTAGCCACCAATTTGTTTGACAGCGTACTCATTAGAAAAAAAAAAGACGCCATCTAATGTTATCACAGGATAAAAGCAGCCTCCCGAAATGTGGATTTCATAATACATTTGATATACATGTATTCATAATTTCGGTCGGAATCGTTGGAAATCCTTTATGAATAATTAATTAAACCATTTCTTTCGAAAAGAAAAACAAAAAAGAGAGTTTTATTCTATTTTTAAAACCAAACGAAAAGTGATTTCAGAACGAACCTTCACTGAAACTGTTTGTTAATAAAACACTCGAGTGCCAAGGCTGTTGTACAATAATAGAATATGACTCTTAATTTTAACTCAAAATAACAACTGCTTTACCAATTTAAATGAGGAAAAGCACAATTAAAAGTCAGCTGAAAGGTCCTTTCAAACGAAACAAAAATAAAGGCGTATCTATTACAAAGCTTTGTTATGCAAATTGATATCTTATTTTTACAGCTATCTTTTTTTTTCAATTGAAAAACATTTTTCTTCATTTAGGTTTTGGAATAGAGAATGTAAGCTGTGTTTATTTTATTACATCATAGAACATATTCTTACAAGAAATTTCTATGTGGCACATTAATCTTTCGCTATAATAATAACTGTTTTTATTAAAATTAAGGTACATATAATATTAAGCGTTTTTAGGTTTTTTTCGGAACTTTAGCTTGAATCTATTTTTTAATTATATCTAGACTTTTTATCCTTAACATGGATGAACGTGTACACGGTTCATCTGGTGTCGAGTGGATCATAATATACGTATTATAAATTAAATATATACTTAGTCTGGCCATAAATACTGTTACAATTAAAAATAAACAAAATATTACGTTTGAATTTGGAATCTGTCATTTTTATATGATTGCCCATTGGGTTTTCTCATTTTGGCGCCAATACATTGTACAATATTTTGCGATATTAAAATGGAGTGGGGTGATAAAGAGAACCGAATCGCTGTGATTGCATTACACAAAGTAGGTATGGAGCCAAATGCAATTTTTAAAACGCTCCATACGCTTATTAGTAAAATGTTTGTGTACCGGGCTATTAATAGGTGCAATCAGACCTCCTCTGTTTGTGACAGAAAAAGATCTGGCCGTCCACGTAGTGTTCGTACGAAAAAGGTGGTCAAAGCAGTAAGGGAAAGGATTCGAAGAAATCCTGTTCGAAAGCAAAATATTTTATCTCGGGAGATGAAGATAGCACCTAGAACCATGTCCCGATCTTAATCCGCTGGATTATGATTTATGGTCAGTTTTAGAGAGTACGGCTTGCTCTAAACGCCATGACAATTTGGAGTCCCTAAAACAATCCGTACGATTGGCAGTGAAAATTTTTCCCATGGAAAGAGTGCGTGCTTCTATTGATAACTGGCCTCAACGTTTAAAGGACTGTATTGCAGACAATGGAGACCACTTCGAATAAGCTTTTTATACTTTAAATTATTTTATATTTATGTATTAAACTAACACACTGTAAAAATAATAAATGTTATTTGCCATAGATTTTTTTTTGTTTTCCTTTGTAACAGTATTTATGGCAATACTAGGTATAATAATTGTACAAAAAAGTAACATCATTTTTTATAAAAATTTTATAAATATACATTTATTTTTATGTTATTTTTTATTGTCTTCGTAGGCAGACGAGCGCACGGCCTACTTGATGGTGAGTGGTTACCGTCGCCCATAGACTTCAGCAATGCCAGTGGCAGAACCAAGCCGCTGCCTACCGTTAATATAATCCCTCTGTGCGTCGCGTTCCTCAGTGCTGAGGGTCGTGACCTTTACGGGGCACTTTTGTTAGGAATATGTTCCTCCATTTCTTCCTATCCTCCGCACTCAACCAAAGAAGGATCGTGAGTCTATCTATGAATTTTAAACAGAAATAAATTTCTTCTTTTTGTTCGTTTGGGTAAATTAATCACAACAAAGCATGAACAAAATCAAACTTACATGTTGCTTTCATAATACATAAACTCAGTCGATACATTTTTGTTGCCTTTGTATACAAACGAGCATACAGCCCGCCTACTTATGAGTTAGGTTCATGAACGCTGCCAACGCCCAGGGTACCACAAAACCGGATGATAAGTGGAAAAAATATTTCTGGAAACGGTGAACGAAGTTTTTCTAGGTAGCATGGATAAATTCTAGTTGTGGCCGCAGGCGTGAAGATAAAAGGGGAATGACGGGAGTAGCTGAGCATTCCACAAACGATATATAAAATATGTCAATGGAAACCAACAAGCTCTAGCTTTTTATTTATTTATTGCTTGGATGGGTGGATGAGCTCACAGCCCACCTGGTATAAAACGGTTACTGGAGCCCATAGACATCTACAACGTAAATGCGCCACCCATCTTAAGATATAAGTTCTAAGGTCTCAAGTATAGTTACAACGGCTGCCCCACCCTTCAAACCGAAACGCATTACTGCTTTACGGCAGAAATAGGCCGGGTGGTGGTACCTACCCCCGCGGACTCACAAGAGGTCCTACCACCAGTAATTACGCAAATTATTATTTTGCGGGTTTGATTTTTATTACACGATTTTTATTTTTTATTTGTCAATGTTCTGTTATTGATAAATAAATAAATTTAGTAAAGAAAAATTAGCCACCATTCAATCTAATTATCGCATTTCCATTTTCCGTACAAGCTTAGCAATGTTTCTGCATATGGAGCGGTTTTGAAATTTTGATTTAATAAGTATTTCAATAAATAGATATTTTACTAAGAAACATATCAAAATTAGATCATGTTCTCGAAAAAAATAGTACTTTTAGCAGTTTTGAGTTTGCTAACAGACTTTGTTGCAAGCTGTATTTCGCAATCAGGTCATAAACTCAAAGCAGAAAATATTTGATGATTTAACATATTTTAAACCATAGAATGTAATCTTTTTAGATATTATACATATTATTTAATACATATTTTGACAAAATTTGTTTCTGTTCTGTTGTCTGTTGTGTAAATAAAGAAAGTACTTAATATACTGGAAAAAATATTTATTTACAAACTGTTTCAGTTTCTAGCCGGACTAACTTTCCAGTACTAGTATTCCAGTTCCAGTATTAGTCAATACATTTTTTTGGAAATTTATTTTTACTTTTTTTATTTTTTAACAATTTTTCTTTTTATTGTTTTTGGAAATGCACGCAGCCACCCGTAGCTAAAGGTTTGTCAGAGCTCATTGTACCTTTACGGAAGAAACCCGACAAGCAGCACAGTGGCATATACCTTTCTAGGCTCACTACAGTATATCCTACCATTACTACCATGTGATGATATATGATACCATATGATACTTTAGGATTCTTTAGTCCTAAGGTATCATATCAGTTCAATCGCGAGTTCATCTCTCTATTGAAAATAAATAAATAAAAAGAATTATCTTACGAAACACGTTACGTTACATTCCACGAAAACACTGATCGAAGAAATATGATTCTACCCGAAAGTTAGACAATCAGCAGAAATTACTCAGTAACATAGTGTGGCAGTGGCAGTATGTGTGTTCACGTACTCACGACTTAATCATTTAACAACAATGTGCTTTATTATTTAATTAAAATAAAACCAGAAAAATACAGATGTGAGTACAGATATATTTTGATGTAAAAACATTTTTGTAAATTCACGAATTGGATACGTATTGGCTACAACACAGAATATCCTGTCTGCTTAGTTCTTCAAATATACTGATTTCATATTTGCTTCATCTTTAAATTTAGTAGTTGATAGTTTACATATTTTCTATTTTTCGATCATAGATAGCATTGATGAAAACTTGGGTTTAATTTTATTCAGACAAGGCATACATTTTATGTTATACACAAACAATATTGCGAGATCCACTTGAACGCACCATTTAGCTTTATTGCCTTGTAATAGAAACATTGACTAGATAATAAATAATCTATTATTAGGTAGCAATATCAAATGATTGTCTATATGGCAGTTTACGCGTAGGTGGTTTCGTTTCATCAAACTAAATGAAATGAGACATTATTATTCATTGTATACGGTACGCTTTTATTCCAATGTTCGAATCCCGCCAAGGGAAGATATTCGTATGATAAATATAAATGTCTTTTCCAGGGTTATGGATGTATATTAAATATATGTATGTGTATAATAAAAATCTTACATTTATATCCGTTATCTGGTACCTGTAACACAAGTTCTTTACGAACTTATCACGGGACCAGTTAACGTGGCGTGATTTTTAGTAAATATTTATTTATTTATTTAATGTAATTAGGTAAAATAGATGCATTATCTGTTATACACAAATGATTTTACGTACATAAATTTGTTTGTTCGTTTGTACGTGTTCTATGTCTTTATTCTGTATATCGGTTTATTTATCGCGTAATTTAATCCCAGGATACCCTTAAAATGCAGAACCACTTTTTCAATGCAATTAAGAAATTAATCTAAGTTTGGGAATGGGGACCGGTATGTTGTAGTGCCTATCTATTACAGCACTCGCTTGATAGCAGTAGGCACTTGTAAATGGATGTAAATTACCTAAGCGTGGCTAGGACTTACTAAAGATGAGATAAAATTGGTTCATAAAAAATCTTAAATTTTATTTCAGATGATTGAAACTATGAAAACAGAACGATCCTTCGAAAAACTTGGACTTCCACCTATGGAGTTGGCAGAATCAACAACTAATCGTGAGTTTCAAGTACATCAAAGAAACCTGCTTTATTCGAGTTTATGTTGATAACCTATAAATTACGTTAACAAAATCGGCGCTCGATTTAATAAATTATAATACATTGAATCTCTTAAAATAAATTAAGTTATGTTATTATCATACTCAGTCATCCGATGAGAAAATGGTGGGCATGGCTCGAGAAAGCCACAATCACTGACCCGCTACTTTTTTACTAGTTAAATTATAAGCTCACGTGTAGGAAACATCCTGTTAAATATGTTTTTAAAAGGAAACGATGTATTTTAGTGTTTAAACAGTGGCAGAAATAAACAGTGGCAGAAATTATATTTTAATTAATAAAAAACAAACGAAGACCTAAAAAATTATTGACATAAGTCGGTGTTCCGAAATTTTAATCATTCAGGTATGGCTTTTTTTGCTTCAGGTCAAAATAATGAGGTTAAAAATAAATGGATACTTTTAATACAAAAACTAAAAACGACAATTTTACTTATTGCACTCGCTGCAGGGGTATATGTTTTATCGCTGAGATTGTTGGAAATTTTTGGTGAGTTTTAGATTAATCTTTCTTTAACTTTCAATTAATTTCAGCTGCAAATTTATTAATATATGTATAATAAAAATTTCAGTCGGTACACGTAGCACTGAAATATTTGTAGTAACAGGAACATACGAATACCCGAACATTACATTATACGATGGCGACATGGAAATATTTTTACGATTGAAAAACAATACTTTAGAAGCAAACAAAAGGATGAAAAGACATGTCAACGAACTAAGCGATAGCATAATAGAGCCTGTAGAAGAGTTCGTTTTAACCGATGAAGACTTACAGAATGCAAGAGAAATAATAGTAAAACATGATTTACTATGTAAACATGGTGACAATGATGAAACTTGTATAAAAATAACTAACCGCTTAAAAGAAATGGTTTTGAAGCCGAAGCTTAATAAAGATCAAAGCAACGAAATTCCTGTCATTCCTAAAATAAAAATTAATAGTTTGCATAGCTTAGAAGCCGATCGTGATTTAAATTCTAACAATCATGCTATTCGTAATTCTGAGGCAGTAAAAAAACGTGAAATACATTCCGTAGCAAAAACACAAAATATATTGGAATCTGTTCCTCGCACACAACTAGCATTTGCAGCTCAACCTTCAGAGAATCATATCACTGATCCATGTCTAGAGCGTCTCTTGAAGCAATATACTCAAGCACGTAGTAAGTAAATCGATATTAACAATATCCAATAATATTTATCTGGTTCGTTTAAAATAATTAAAATTTCTTAATGACATCAATTATTTACAGACAATTATGAATTGCCTCATTCTGAATACGCACCACCTCAGTATGAGAACCCAACACTCAACAACCTACACCCAAGGTAAGAATATAGTTTGATATTTATTTACCCGTTTTTCCAATGTTATCTGTTTATAGCCTGATAGAACCTGAAGCGCCTGCGCTCTAAATAATAAGATGTTCGATAAATTTGAATCAACTGATTTGACTTCTCATAATCCAATACATACAACCAATACAACACAATCGAGACTTCGATATACGCGGTCTAATATCTATGAGCTTCGATAACTACCTATAATACAGTGAGCCATGCGAGTAAATCTATGAAGAAATAGATGTGAAAATAAGTAGGATACTAGACTGTAAACTATGTTCAACTATAAGTTTCATTAAAACCGTCCAGCAATGCCTTATCACACTATAATACCGACATCCTTAACCTCCTATTAAATATAGATAGAACTGATGATAGCAGGGAAGTAATAGTCGTGTGCGAACTCGGATACTCCAATATAAATGTTATTGTACCAGAAGTGAAAATTTAGCCTATAGCATAAAAATCAAAGGCTTAAAGGAATAAATTAATATTTTTATAATAATTTCATAGATACTACGATCCGGTCTCGCACCCAGCATTTCTCCAAGGTCGCGAGGTTGAAGCTAGGAAAAGCAAACTTCATCCACAAGACGTTGATATATTCATGAGCCTACTAACTCCCAAGTAAGTTATTGGTAGCTGTAAAACATTGTTGATATTACAACCTGCATGCTTCATAGAAATCGTCTAAAAGCCTTCAAAAACAACAGAAGGTATCAATTTCGACCCGCTTCCTCTGTTTTATTCCATTTTAATTTAAAAAATATTATTAGTGTAATTTGTCTTATTTTATTTAAGTTTACTATTTATGTATTTATAAATATAACTCATTACACTTATTTAAAAGAAATACTTGTGTCAGGCCCGAAGCTATTTCCACCAAAAAAATTGATGCAGAAGCACGAACTACACTTTGCTCTGATGGATCAAAACCATGTGATAATGGTGAAGGATGTATAACTGAAAAACAATGGTGTGATGGGAATGTTGATTGTTCTGATGTAAGCGACGAAGCTAAGTGTGACTGTAAATCTAGAGTAGACAAATCGAGGCTTTGTGATGGATACTTTGACTGTCCATTTGGAGAAGACGAAATGGGGTGTTTTGGTAAAGTATTTTAATTTCAATTCAATTACATATTTACTAAAAAAAATTGTACTATTTTTTCGTTTCAATTTTTTTACTAACTACTCTTCTGTGGTAGTTATCATTTCAAATAACTATATTTTATGTGTTTGCGTTGACGCTCCTCTTGCTTCATTTTATTTATCCTATGTTTGTATGACTATGCAAATACCTCATTTAAAGACATTAAAGAAACGTTAGTTTTACTTCAGGGTGCAGTGAGACTACTTTCAGTTGTTTGGACGTGGATATGAATTCACAGAGTACTTGTTTCACGAAAGAGCAAAGATGCGATAATATCGAGCATTGTCCGAATCATAGAGATGAACTTGAATGTAATATGTTAGCTCCAAGCCTTTTAAAAAAGCCTGTAAGTAAATAAACGTTTCTATGTATCTACCTTCCATTTTTTTATCATTAGAAAGAATCTTTGTTTGTGAAAATAGCTCTACATGAATAGATAATATTTTATTTAGTTAATTAATCAATCATATTGATCTAATTAATTAAATTGTATGTTTTAAATTACAGCTATTTGCAGTGTCAAATACAGAAGGGTTTTTGCATAGAAATCTTAAAGGAGATTGGTACGCCGTATGCCATAATCCATATATGTGGGCGCATGACACTTGCCGTCGAGAAACTGGACTTATAATAAGGTTTGTTTTTTTTCTTTTGCCATACGGGAAATAATATCATGGAATAACGATTAATTGATGTTTAATTTTGTACAGACCACCTTTTATACAAATAGTCCCTGTTGATCCGATGTCGAAAGTCAGTTACTTGAGCACGGGTCCAGGTGGTATATTACAAACAAGTGAGACTTGCTTCAACTCTTCCGCCGTTTACGTCACCTGCCCAGATCTGCTATGTGGCACTCGAGTCCCAAGCACGTCACAGCTACTGAGAGAAGTAAGTTACAGCATCCGTAGTCATTTTTGTTTTAACATTTCTTTATTTGTTCGTAATTTATATATTCATATGTGACTATTTATTGATGTGCAATTTGCACACTGGTAGTATTACTAGTTGAAATACGTAGTGAGTCCGCACTGGTTCTAATTATGAGCGTTATTGCGTTCGAACTTTATGAGTTGGACAAATAAAAACATCAAACTGAAATGAGAATCTAATCTATTATTTAAAAACAATAATGAAATAAGCCCATAAAAGAGTTGGAGTATGAATCTGTAAATTGGTGCATGAACAAAATCAAATTGTTTAATAATGAAGGCTTTAAAAGTGAACTAGTACAGTACAAAGTTTTGAAAAAAAAAAACTTATTACAAGATCTAACTTTTAGAACGCTGCTATGGAAAATAGACTTTTTGGAAGAAATAAAAGATTCCTTATAGATGGCCATCCATATCCATTTATGTTTTTCGGCAACCGACAAAAACGATCATTAGTATATCATAACTACGACCTATTAAATTACTGGAGAAATCGCAATGAGTTAAATCGACCTTGGTATATTAGAAATATGCGATCGGAAAGCCGAGTGGTTGGTGGAAAACCAAGTCAACCCACGGCTTGGCCATGGACGGTAGCCATATACAGAAACGGCATGTTTCATTGTGGTGGAGTTATTATCACTCAAAACTGGGTTATATCTGCTGCGCATTGCGTACATAAGTAAGTATTACCATATATCAAATAACTTTGATTTATTGGAATAAAACCTGAAACAAAGAGCTAGTATTAACCGCCGCGAAATTAATTGTTGGCAGCTGCAAATAAGCGGTGGTTACGTCTAAATGAGACGTTCTTAAGCACAATACAGCAAAAGTCGATTATTTTTGGCATAATACACAAAAGCTAATTTCTTTTCGATTTAATATACTTGAAAATGAAATGAATCTATATAGAATTACAGTGTTGAAGAAAGATGAAATCTTCTCAGTATATTAGTTGCATAGAAGTATATCAATAGACAAAGAACATTATTAAAATTTGTTATGATTTAATTGCAGCTGTTATAAAATATTATTAAAACTTTCAACTCATGTCTTAAAACGGGTTGACAAGTAACATTTTGAAAATAAATGAAGTTAGGTTGCTACCTAACGTTACCATATAGGTTGAAAGATTGCTGTTTTAGTATTCACAATAGTTGTGTTGTGATTCAAGCATGTCATAACTAATAGAAGATAGAGATAATTTTATTTATTCACAACTTCAGCGATTAGAATCTTTGTAATAACACAGAAATATTTTTTCTCCTAGATTTTGGGATCACTACTATGAAGTTCAAGCAGGTATGCTTCGGCGTTTCTCGTTTTCACCGCAAGAACAAAACCATCAAGTAACACATGTGATTGTAAACCAGCATTACAAACAAGACGATATGAAAAATGACTTGTCTCTACTAAGGGTCGAGCCAATTATTCAGTTCAGTCGATGGGTTCGTCCAATATGCTTACCGGGACCTGATACTGCTGGTCCTGATTGGTTATGGGGCCCATCACCCGGTACTATCTGCACTGCTGTAGGCTGGGGAGCTACAGTTGAACATGGACCAGATCGTTAGTACTCATTCATCTTAACCTTAGTAATGTTTTCCTGGTATATTTTTGTTTCCTATTATGCTATCGTTCATTTACTGGAACTGATAAAAAGCCATCCAAGCAAAATCGTTATGTATCACGTATACCGTAAACATCTGCCGTTAACTAACCGCACATAATACCATCCTAGGATTGCAATAGGATTTGCGACGCGAAATGAGAGGTACTAGATAATAATAAACGAAGCGAAAACTAAGAAAATTTCAACCATCTCAAATTCGGTTCGAATTCGCATATTGAATTTAAAGACATTAGATGAAACATTGATACTTGTAAAGCCCGTTATTGAGCGATTGTAAGAGTAAATAAGCTGATGCCCCGTTTGATTATAAGTATAAATAGCTTCAGAGCTTAAAAGATATTGGATGGTATCAAATAAACATTATGTAAAGCAACTTAATCATTATAGTTTTTACACATAATCGTATAAAATTAAATGATTACGCATAAATATCATCAGCATTAATAATAAAATAATAATAAACTTCATAGCTGATCATCTTCGCGAAGTGGAAGTACCAATATGGGACAAGTGTAAGCATGAAGAGGATAGAGCCGGTAAAGAAATTTGCGCTGGACCTTCAGAAGGTGGAAAAGATGCATGCCAAGTATGATACAAATATAATTTCCTTTACGCCCTTTATTTAAATTGCCCGAAAATATGAATTTCAATTATTTTTAAAGAGAACAAGATGAGATTGTAGCGTTCGTATTGATGATCAATTAATTACTCAAGTGGATCAATTGTAATAAATAAGTTGTTACTAAATTTTAGTGATATTGCAGGGCGACAGTGGGGGACCATTATTATGTCGAAACCCTACGAATTCTCATCAGTGGTATTTAGCCGGAATTGTGAGTCATGGGGATGGTTGCGCTCGTAAAGGTGAACCCGGGGTTTATACAAGAGTTAGTCTTTTTGTAAAGTGGATTAAGCATCATATAGGTATGTTTTTTAACTAATATTTATCATCTATTAAATCTCATCTAATAAAAAATTAATAAAACAACTAAATATTTTTCAGCCGCGAATTCCTTACCAATAGTCAAGCCTTTACAAGAATGTCCTGGATTCAAATGTAAATCTGGAATTTCAAAGTGCATATTTAATAAAAGAAAATGTGACCAAATTATCGATTGTCTCGGAGGAGAAGATGAAATTGATTGCAATTTTGTAAAATCTACTACAACCTTAAGCGATAACGAGTTTCTTTCTGAAATGTTTAGAAGCAATGAAAGAAGTGACCGAATTGAAATAAATCGCATAACAAAAGGCGCTAATATTGAAAATAACACTTTAAAAATTATACCAAATACCGAGGCCAGTACAGAAGAAGCGACATCAACTTCTGTTGCAGTAAATCGTTATGATGACAAAACCACTATGGAAAATAACTTTAAACATGCGTCAACACTCGAACTTCCATTTTCTTCAAGTTCTGATGAATCCCATTCTGAATCACATGAAAAATCTATAGGTTTACCTTCAATGGAAGGAACCCTATCAGAAGAAAAAACAACAGCAAGCACTACAACAACTTTCGAAGAAATTTTCAGTAGTACAATTTTATCTACAACTGAGGAATATCGCGGAGACACAGCAATTGTTAATGAATCACTAGAATCAGATTCTACAGATTCCCAAAATGCAACAATGGATATGGAAAGCAGTGCTAATAATTTTTTTAAAAACCTTAATATACTTAATGCAAGTAATGTGGAAAATACAACAAATACTAGACCAACAGACGAAACTACTATAACAGATTCAACAACAAATATTCCAACAGAAAGTCAGTTTTCTCAGTTTACTTTGTCGACGGCTGTTACCATCGACGAATACATAAGCATGAATGCAAATGAAATTGAAAAACTTCACTTGTTAAATTTAATTACCAATATATCCAATACAAATTCAAATGATACTGATTTTAGAAATAAATCTGAAGGTTTATATATCGAACTACTTCCAAAATCTAATATAAGCATTATACAAAATACCGATGAGGATGTTAAAGAAACAACTGTAATCGAACAGCATATTACGAGCTCTACTGACAAAGGGCCTCTAAAAACTCTGATCGATATCGAATCAAAGCATGATATCATAAAAAAAATCGAAAAAATTGTTTTCTCTCAAAAAATGCCAGCAAAAATAAGAAGAAGGCACCGTATTCCCAAGGACTTCGAATGTGGAAAGTAAGAAAATTCGTACAATCAATAGGAAGCGAAATCAGTATTAATAAAATTACTTATTTCACAGGATTCACCAAGTCATTTCGTACAATCTAAGATGCGACAATAAAGCGGACTGTGAAGATGGAACTGATGAACTTGGATGCACATGTATTGATTATCTATCGACTATAAATGAGAAATTTCTTTGTGATGGCAGTTTTCATTGCGCCGATGGACAAGATGAACTTGATTGCTGTAAGTATTTTTTTTACAAACAGGGTCTATGGCAATCGTACGGCGAAGACAAGAGATGGTTCATCATCATCATCGAAATATTGTTCTTTGCTAATAGCTTTTGCATTGCACACAACGCAATACTATAAAAATTACCACACACACACCTTTTTTGGATTTTTACTACCACATTATGTTATTAAACATCCTTAAAAAAACATTTTTACCTGCCCATTGTCACAAACTAAATACGCACTATATGAAATATATTCGTTTAATATATAAATAAAGAACATTTAATATCTTATCTTACATATTATAGTGCCTTAAAAATACTTGGTATAAATTTGATAAACAAGTTACCATACCGCTTAAAGAAGCTAGAAAATTTTCACTTCACTAAAACGATATGTATTTGTATTAGCTATCAAAGAACATCTGTTTTGACTTTGGAAATAGTCGTTTGTACCTTGTATTTTATGGCATTGTTTAAGTTTCAAATGTTTGAAAATAGCAAAAGATAATAATTTTACTAACATTCAGTCAGCTGCCCTGAAGACCATTTTCTGTGTAAAAGAAGTAAATTGTGCATACCACTGAGTAATGTATGCGATGGAGTACCTGAATGTCCTCAAAATGACGACGAGTCGGACTGCTGTAAGTATTTCCAATATTTCCGAATATTCTAAATACAATAAAGCAGCAAAATAAAAACGATTTAAAATTATAGTTGCTTTAACGAATGGCAAAGAACTCCAATACGAAATCGATGATAGACCGCAAATCAATCTAGAAGGATTTGTGACGAAGAAACGTTTGAATCAGTGGCATGTTGTTTGCGAGGATAAACTGACTATTGAGCAAATAGAACAAGAAGCTAATCATATTTGCCATTACTTGGGATTCAGGTACAAAAAATAGTCTTTTATCTTTTATTATTAGTAATTTCTTTGATCGAATAAGACCGAGCTCATAACTGCGCATGACTTGAATCAAACTGGAGCGCACAAAAACTATAACTGGTGGTAATCACACATTTAAACTTGACGGAGTCTCATTTATATTGCAATAAATAAATATTATACGGCAGTTCCACGTTTCAAACTGTAACTAATTATTTATGAATTTACCTACCTGAATACAGGCGAAGTCAGTGTATGCTCTGCTCTTGTGGAAATTACTTTAATTATTATATGTTAGCTGCGTATTTTTCAAGGGAAATTTGTACCTATGTCTTGGCTTTAAACTCCGACATAGTAGTATTAGTTGGGTCGAATAGCGTATTATGCGACAAATAATAAGATCACTAATAAAACTACATAACTCAAACTTGTTTCATTTAATTACAGTTCGGCGAGAACATATTCTGTGAAGTATATTAACATTAAAGAAGATGACGTTTTATTGATTGATAAAAGAACGAAAAGACAAATAGTTACTACAGTCCCAGTGCATTTTGCTTATAAAAATATTAGCGATGGCGTAAATGCGACTGAACATATACTCATTCAAGAACCACAATTACTCAAAGAACAATGTGTCCCAAATGTAACGAAAACATGCAAATCTTTGTATGTTTTCTGTGATAGAACATTATATACCGATTTTGATGAGACACCACTTTTCTTGCGTGAAACAGAAGTTGTACAAACATTTAAGTGGCCTTGGATTGCGAAAGTATATGTAGAGGGAAATTATAGATGTACTGGCGTTTTAGTTGACTTGTCATGGGTGTTAGTCAGCCACGCGTGTCTCTGGGATACGTGAGTATTAAGCATTATGATTAAATAAATGAATATTAATAAAATAATAAATGCATAAATTTAATCCAAATTTTAGGTCACTTCACAGCTATATTTCTGTGGTTCTTGGATCACATAAAACTTTGAAGTCTGTAAAGGGACCATATGAACAAATCTACAAAGTCGACGCTAGGAAAGATTTATACAGAAGTAAAATTTCGTTGTTGCATTTAAAAAGTCCGGCAACTTATTCAAATATGGTAAAACCGATGATTGTAGCATCCACGTGAGTTACAAGATATTTTTTGTTTTAGCTTGTAATTAAGTAAAACAATTTTTACGTATATTTAATTTGCAAACATAATTACAGCCGCAACCATTTGGAGAAAAACAATAAATGTGTAACTGTGGGGCAATTCGATAACAACGAAACTATTAGTATTTTCCTGGAGGAAACTAATGAAAACTGCAGTTCTCATAACATATGTTTCAAACGCAAATCAATTGGAAATACTGTAAGTTCGCTTTTAGACAGATTCAATTGTCATATTCATAAGAAATAATTGACATAAAACTTATTATTTTTATTTTCTTTTTAATTATTTGTTTTGGTTCCTAATTATTTTAAATTACTATTTAATATGAATTGAATATTATTTAGGCTGGAATGACATCTAATCATGAATGGGCTGGGATTATAAGCTGTCATACTGAACAAGGATGGGCGCCAGTTGCATCTTTTGTAGATGGTAGAGGAGAGTGCGGCATAGGCGATCATATACTTGCTACTGATATAGACAACCTGAAAAACGAAATGAAACATTACTCGAGTAAGTACACTTTCTGACAGTCTATTAAACTTAGTCTATTACGGTTGAGTGTTTCTCTTTTGTCAAATACTTTTATCATTATATTACTTTAGTAGAAATATAATGAAGACCAGACCAGGCCGGACCAAAGAAATTTATTATTATTAATTATAACAAATATGATGAAAATGGTCAATCACAAAATACCTAGCTTATTATATTCTCCAGGTGCTCATAATTAAAATTATCATGGCGCCACATACAAATACAATGTATTACAAGATAATTAAGAAATATTATAAATTTAATTTAGTTTATAGAATAAACCGTGTAATATAAATCTGTGTAGGTAAGAAAATATTCTCGGACTCAATGGAGCAAGTAGACGTAGATACTTGTGAAGGGACAAGGTGTGGTCGGGGCTCGTGTATTGGCTTGGAGCGAATATGTGACGGTGTAAGACAGTGTGAAGATGGAAACGACGAATCCGAAGAATCCTGTCATAAAAAAGAACACATCTGTAACGGCGATCCGTTCCATTCGGGATGTGGTAATATCTAGTCCAAATCAAATAAAGTTGTGCTTTGTAAAAGATACAATAAATTCCCAAAAAAAAAACGTGTGGCACTCGGGAACTGCTGCGGTAAAGCTATTTCATAGCATTTTTTATCAACTTATGCAGTAATAATTAGACAGTGATAATTGAATATTAAAACAATAATAAAACAATACCACGCTATATTAAATATTAATAAAAGCAAAACATTCACTGTCCCCTTCACACTCATAAGCTAGACCGTGCGAGAGAGAGATGGGCAGACTTTTCATGATGCGCATGCAGTGTGACGTCACGCCACGCGCTTATTCACAAACACTACACAAGCGCAACGTGTGAATGTGTTGAACGCGAGCTACATAGTAGGCGTAGTGGGGGTGTCAGGTTATTTTCGTTACGGAATTTCTTGATTCAGTCATCGCGCTCAAAACCCGCGATAAAATCTATGCAATAGCTTAAAAATTTACACATCTAATAAATTCGTTAGATGTTAGATTGAAATTATTTCGTTTTATAAAACTTAATATTCAGAATTATACTGTGCATATAAATATACATATTATAAAGCTCTGAAGAACTAGACTATCAAGATATTGGTTTTTCTACATATAACCAGTGGCGTGCGACCTCGGCATCAAAAGAATCCTTATTTTTTCAACGTAACTTTTTCTGTTATTCCTACCTGATGTACCTACTTACTTTTGTCGCGAGTCATGCGTTATGATTTGAAGGGTTGAGACAGCCAATTACACTATACAATTGAGACTGAGATACAATAGCTAAAGTTTATGTGCAATTGCTCGTGTTCGTAGAAACAACAACTTATCTTTTATTTATTTTTCATCTAAGTTAACTGTGACAATTTGCATGTATTGTAGTTTGTTTTCAAAGTTCAACAAATGTTTCCTCGTTTAATTCGTGTAAAATGGCGAAGCTAAACCCATATTCGGTAATAATTAGCCTTAGTATTTTACACAAATTCAATGAATAACTACGTTTTGTTCATTGTTATAGGGTGTTCATCCGGTCAAATGAAATGCCGTAACGGTAAATGCTTGTCTAAAGAGTTATTCAGAGATGGTCATGATGACTGTGGGGATGGGACAGATGAGCCTGGTCACACCACGTGCTCGGATTATTTGGCAAGAGTTATGCCTTCGAGGCTTTGTGATGGAATCCTACACTGCCATGACAGAAGTGATGAAGATCCGAGCTTCTGTAAATGCTTTGCTAAAAAGGCATACAGGTAAGCCATGAGCCTAACTGCCCTAATATTAACAGAATAGAATTTTAACTGATATGAGAGCAGCTGATTCATCTTTATTCCGAGCATCTATATTTGTATTTCTTATACATCAGTCTGTTACCATATATAGCGGACATATTGAGGAATGTGATCATTATCCCATTACTTTCAGATTAATTGGTTAATATCACACATCTTAAGTAAATAATCAAGAATTATTTCGGAGCGCATAGCACAGATCTATACGTAAAAATAACATAATCGCTCCCAAAAGAACGAAAGAATGTAGGTTACAATAAAATATGTATATTTTCGCTACAACCAACTCTGGAACTTTTTGAAGTAAATTTTATCAATCTCTTCAATTTATTTCTTTTTCTTTGACTATTCGCTCTATTAACATTACGTATCTTTGAATAATTTAACATGCTTCATTTACTGTGGAAAATCAAAGAAATACATTACTTTAAAATAATATAATATATACATAATTTTACAGATTTTTGTCAACATGGAGAATGATTTATAACGACTTCTTTAACAAATGAACAGATCAGAATATTCATTACATTGCCTTGTCGTAGGTGCGGTAATTAAAAAATATGAGTATGCAACTCCAACTTCCTCGGGCAACTTACTACTGCTATTACTATAATACTTTATAGTAGCCAATCTTCGTCCGTCGTACATCCTCGACAAATTGATAATTAAACTGTAATTCTTTGGATATAAATCTAATAGCAAACAAATTCATAAAGACAGTTAATATCAAATAAACGTTTCTAAAACTATTAACCAAATCAAACTAAAAGATATTATAATATGTTTACGTGCTATGTCTGTGTGAGATATCAAACCAATTCCTAAACGCATTCGATACCTGTAATTCTAAAATGTAGCTATCTCACTCTTTACTCAACTTCCGTCTATAATCCTATATTAAATAATACTTATTAATTAATTAAGTGTTTTAATCCATATATGAAAGTCTGCCTTCATAGACAAGTTTACCAAAAAATATAATTATCTGTAGTATCTAAACTTAAGTATAATAACCGGCAAACTTCTTGAGCATTTGTTGACGTAGTGGGGGTAAGTTTGCGCATGGTACACTCACGTGCAAAAACATTACTTACTCTGCGTCATAATGCTATTAAATTATTAAAATCAACATATGTATTTATTTATATATTTATTAGAACATCAACAAAACATATAGGTTAATAATTGTAATAATTTAATCTTGGGGTAAAATAGATATTCCTTCTATTAAGTCAAAACTAGAGCTGTTGCCAGGTCTTGGTTCAGTTAAAGCGAAGCTGGTATTTGTAATTTTTTTTTCGTTATCATAATCTTGACCATCATCATCATCACTGTTTTCATCACCCGAGTCGCTATCATCGTGATGAGTCGACATAGGGCTCATCGGCGTAGTTTACAACTCGGTCGATTCGGTCTTCTTTTTTGTCTATAATTAATTATTTTTTGAAGATATTCGATTCGTAGTAATCGAATGTTACTTTTTTCATTTACCAGCTTCCGATTATTTTCTGTTCTTTTTTTCCATCTGAAGCCTAGCTCTTTCATAATTCGTCGTAAGCTTCATTCCGAGCCATTAAAATTTATATCTTCTTTAAATTTTTCGAAGCCTTTCTACGGTACGGAGTTTCGCTGCTTGTTATGTAGTTATTATGATTACATCTTTTTATTACAGATTGAACGAAACTATCCATTCCGGTAACTTTCTTCTTCCCTGATCTTTTCTTACCCGGAGTCCGAAACACGGCGAGCAAGCCAGAGCCTTTAGCTTCGTTAATAATGCACCTAACAGTACTCACTGATGTTTTTGTTGCTTCCGAAGTCTGTTTTAATTTTTCCATATCATTCTTCCCCTGTTTTATAATGAAGCAATATACGTCGTACACAAATTTTCTACCCTTTCTTTTAAGTACTACACCAGTTTGTCACGGCATAGTGTATGTTTTATAAAAAATCAACAAACACTCAACAAATAGCAATGGCAACAAAGTCCACAAGCAATTATAACAAATAACTTAACGATTAATAACGATAGACTTTCCACTGTACGCAAGCGTACTTTTGGGAGCAAGCGGAATGAGGGCGCGGTGCGGGACGCAAGGTTCGACTGATCTACCAATAACGCGCTCGATACGATTTCCCCTGCCGTCGCGCCTCACCCTCACCACCAAAGTGATCTAAAATTCGGTTCTGCGCAGTCAAGGTCATTTGCTCAAGAAGTTTGCCGATTACTTATAGCTGTTTATTTTGATTGCAGGTGTAACAGAAAATCGCGTCACTTAGAACAGTGTGTAGCTCCTGATATGTTGTGTGATGGTATAAGAGATTGTCCAAATGGCGAAGACGAACAAACTTGTATAGGTCTCAGTGCACCAGAGGGAACTCCGTACGTTTAAGAATTTTATTATTTTCAATAATAATATACTACCTAATCCTTCATCATTACTGTAGATACATTATTTAAATTTTAAAACATGTTTATAGTTATTATTTTTTATTCACTCAATAGCTCAATTTAAGATTAGAACACTGCTAATAATCAAATTCTGCTATCATTATACTTCCCGCATTCTTTTCATTCAATGAATAGAAATAAAATTATAAAATTTTGTTGCAGCTACGGAACTGGACAAGTTATTATTCGGTCACACGGCGCATGGCATTCTAAGTGCTATCCCACGCAAAACCACACTAAATCAGAGTTAGAAGCCATTTGCAGAGAACTTGGTTTTATAAGCGGCCACGCGAAGGAAATCAAAGGGATGAAAATCCTCCACCCACACAATAGCCTACTTTTAGATCCTTTCAGAGAAGTCGTTTTGAACAACAACACTGTTATTAGAATGAGAAACACGCACGAACCACTGGCAAAACCCATTTTTAACAAAGACATAATTAATTGTTACCCAGTTTTTATAGAATGTTATTAAGTTTTCATATACTTTCTAGTAGATATATTTATTTAGCGTGGTAACTTACGTTTTTTTCAATTTTACTCTAAATGTAATAAATATTTTAAGATTACTATCTCAACTATAATTTAATTTACCCAATCATCGAACCACAGAATTAACTTATCAGTGAAATCAGTGACATCTAATATAATAACGACAACAACTATGTAGGTATCAAATTCAGCTAAAAAATACAATAACATTAAAGCCTTAATCTGAGCACTGGCTTACAGAAAAACTTCCTAGATGGCGCTGTAATGGAATAATCTACAAAATGTGGAAACCGTACTTTTTGTTGAGCAAAGTTGCATAGACGCACATTTTGTTATTTCTCAATATATCGATCACTCATACTTACACACATTTCTTTTAACCTTCTCATTAAAACTTCTGTGTGGAGTAATATTTATTTTTCTTATGTATGAAAGAAAAACTGCAGATCAGAGTATTAAACATAAAAAATATTCTCAACGCCCAGCCTAATGAATATTGGTATTAGGACATAATGAGAGCTTGCATTAACATCCTACCTATTTATTTCTTAGTGAATCTAGTTTCGTGTCTAATTCGAATACAATTAAAACTTCAATCATGTATCTAATCATCTGCTATTTATGGTTACCAAACGATAACGGAACTTTAATAGTAGGAACATATCTCGCAAAATATATCGTTCGCGAGGCATCTGTCAAATATCTTGTGCTTTTTATGACAGCCAGCTACTTCTAATTAACTCCATACAGAAGAAGACAGTTTGGCTTGACAATGCCATTCTAACGGATCGTTTGTAGCCTCTGGGTCTGCGGAAGGACTTCGGTTCTCTCTGTATTTTGTACCGCATGTTCCATGCAGAGTTAGTGGTTGATTGGTCCATTGTTGCAATGGAATTGCTTGAGATGATCCCATGATCTCGTTTTTACCATTGCACCGCCCACCAGCAGAGTTATTGTCCATCCCTACTACCTAGAATCACTGCATTTATCCACAGTGCGTTTCCGAAGACCTTTTCTGTCACGTATTTCTGGTCTGACTTTGAAATCAGCTCTCTTCTACGGTGTTTCCCGAGCAGTCTTTCTTCAAACAAAGTTTGCAAATAATACTTAGCGGTAGCCGGCTGCTTCGCTCTGCCTCTGGAATTGCTGACGACGCTGTTCATCATCAGGTGGGCGTATGCTCATCTGCCCACAAAGGGCAATAAAAAGTTACCGCAACAAGATCAATCATTAACTTATAAAAAAAACCTCAGGGTCCTACTCTTACTTGTACGGTTTTAGTTTACTTAACCTGGTTCTTTGGATTTAAAGACTCCGTGTACTAAATAGGAGATAAAATGCAATGTTTGTCGTACCTTCTAAGACTTCTTTAATATATTTTAGACATGGCGGGGCAGTGTTAGCCCGCATGGTTGGTACCACAATCCTATCTATTTCTGTGAATCAGTCATGTGTTCCCGCTTAAAGGCAACGGTCGTATATTATAATACAATTGAGACTTCGACCTCATGTTTTCTGAAACCTCGGGCGGTGGTATTTTTTTTATTGCTTAAATGAGTGGACGAGCTCACAGCCCACCTGTTGTTATATGGTTACTGGAGTCCATAGACATCTACAACGTAAATGCGCCATAAGTTCTAAAGTCTCAGGTATAGTTACAACGATTGCCCTACCCTTCAAACCGAAACGCATTACTGCTTCATGGCAAAAATAGTCAGGGCGGTAGTACCTACCCGCACGGACTCACAAGAGGTTCTACCACCAGTAATTCCGCAAATTATAATTTTGCGGGTTTGATTTTTATTGCACGATGTTATTCCTTCGCCGTGGAAGTCAATCGTGAATATTTGTTGAGTACGTATTTCATTAGAAAAATTGGTACCCATCTAGGATTCGAACACCGCTCAACACGAATGCACCGGACGTCTTATCCTTTAGGCCACGACGACGCCCAAAGTATTAGAAATACGATGTATTCGTACTTTTAGGCACTCCAAGCACCAGTCATCGGTCTTGTCCAAATCATCGAGCTTCCATTGAATTTCTCGCCTCATCTTCTCAGTGGGTCACTATTCCAATTTGGTAGTGTAGATTCAGCGAAGTACTTCTCTTCCTAGGGCTAGTGGTACCAAATCGTCCCAGGCTAAACATATTTTTCACTAGGTGGACCATGAGCTCATTCAGTCATTCACGTAATTTTTTTACATAATTATTACGATATAATATTTTTTGGAAACCAAAGGTGATTTACATTGCTATTTAACTTAAGCCCTTTGTTACGTTACAGATTTTACAATCGCTATGGGCAATGAATAAATTATGTTATTATGAATAATCTGATTCGAATTCATATAATGGTACTACCAAATGAATTCACCAACAAAATGGATCCATTATGATAATAGACAAGTGAGCGAGCGCTGTGACGCCACGTAGTCTGCCCAAGATAACGATGACACCACTATTTCAATTTGAGACACTTAATTCGGATCACATTAATAAAAGTCATTATGCAAATTTATATTCAAATAATTTCAAACGACGCAAAAGTTTGAAGAGCCAGAATAAAAGGAAACAGTATTATTACAAACACATCAACCAATAAATGTTTTTATTTAGAAATACTATGAAAATAATCGTCCCGTTTCGTATTTTTTTTCTTCTATTTTAATAATTATTCAATATAATGTATGTCAGGTTAGTAATTAAATAAACGTAGTTTATAAATAGGTTATTAATTATTAACATTTAAACTATTTAGAGCAACAACTTTCAAAATGTTACATTTTTTCATTGGCCAAGATTCTCGAGGTTGAGTCGTTAACACAGCCGATGAACAAGACTACCAACCCCCACACCCTTGAGACATGAGGTTTAAGTTACATTTAAAATTAGATGAGGAAACGAGACAGCTGAATAGCCAAATATAGTGCGATAATAACGATTGCTTTGCCTATAAAATCAGATTATTTGACGTCTTCGAACCAGAAATAAGGAGAGCTATTCTCCCAGTCATGTACACCTTTTTTTTCCTACTTAAGCTGATAGCCTTGAGAGGCTATTTCAGCGTAACCTTAACTAGTAGGTGAGCTCACGGGGCTCAAACCTGACGACGTTGCTAACACGAACCCTAGCAAGATCCGTGCTTCGCAGAATCTACTACCGGATCGGAAACGCGACCCACTGAGAAGATCTGGCGAGAAACTCAGTGGACTGTGTCTCAGGGTTAATTTACTCGTCGAGCCCTTCGTCGCAAGCGACGGGTTCGACGAAAACGATGACCGGTGGTTGAGGTACCTAAAAGCACCGTTAGTGGATCGGGAGGATCCGAAATGACGTGCTTGGGGCGACGTCGACTGCTTTCCATTCTGTCCGCAGGATCGTGAATGTACACCAATAATTACGCTCAATTCAATTGCCGATTTCATCTGAATTAAAACTATTCAATATATTGGTTGAATAAACAAACAAGTACTGTATGTAACTTTCCCAAACATTTACTGCTCTATGTCGATTTCAACTTTAAATGAGCAAGTTTTACGATTTAATATAGCTACCGAGGAATAACTGAATGAAATTTAAATTTCAAGAATTCAATGTTAATAAAAATATATAAACCACCAATAACGAATCGAATTGAAAATCTATAAGTAACACAATACCTACGTTTAATTTATTCAACAAAGAGACGCATGAGGTTTTAATTTCGTGGAAAATTTGGAGTACCTACCTCATAAACGATGTAAAAATATGCAAATGTCATGTCATAGTTTTATTTACATACAATTGTAATTTTATTTGTTGGTAGACACTTATCTCTTTATTCGTTTAAAAGCCACAAAGCGATTCGCCTTAACTCAGTACAACGTGAGCTCACAAAAGCAATTTATTTATCAGAAAGGCTTTTTACACGTACAAATCTTTTAATTTCATTATATTCAGAACAAAATGACAAAACGGGCAGTGAAATCTGTCAAAATGTGAAAACGTTAATATCATAATTTAATCTGATAATAACCAAAGCTAAACAACATTTTATGGCCAGTTAAAAAGTTTTCTCCGAGCCTTCCACTTATGTTAAGTGGTGCCTACATGAACGCATTGACTTTTTGCGCGAAGGCCCTTCATCCCAAGGTCTGTTGAAGTGGAACCACCGGGTTTTTATTTCACGCGCGTAAGTAACTGTTTTGCTGATGGTTATCGTCAAAAATAACCTTTAATTACCGTGTAGTTTGAGCTACCCTGACCTTTCACACAGACACTTGTATAGGCTGACTCGTTACATTGGTGTAAAAAAGTATAGAGACGGCAAAAACTTAATATTTAGAAAAACATGGTTTTTGTAGTTCATTTTTGCGTATATTAATGAATATAAATGTGTTATTTAAGTTCAATCGTGTGTGTGTGATTTGCATGATTATCTTTTTATACATTGTAGAATTTTGTTAAAAAATTACACGTTTTTGCCGTATCTAATTATGAAGAGGGTAATCAATCAACGCTGACTTCTTGGACTGCTTTCCACTACTGAAAAAATATTATTTGTCGAATCTACTAGAGTATATAAACAATATTCAAGCGAGCCATAAATTATGCGACACATCGATTACAAAACGGAATACAGTATCAATTCAATAGCGGCTTTCTTTGAACCGAGACCCTGCCACTTTATCGAATAAAATGAGATAATAAATATCGCCTTCTATATCTTATCATCGTATTTTTGCTCCTTTCACTTGAATTTTAACACGGCAATTACGTATAATTGGTGCTGGTTATTTTAAGTAGTTCGGGTTAATTTCCTTGAGCGAAACAAATTAATCATTCTGCGAATAAAAAAGACGTATGTATTAATTATAGATTACACTTTTATTTCTTTCCTAGGATTCGCAAGGTTGGTTTCACTATAAGGTCTAAAGTGTATCTAGTATGAATAAAAATCTTACCAAAATGCACATTACGCGCTAATGTAAGTTCAGCGTCCTCTAACAATAACAATACTATAATTTAACTATTTATACCTATGCTGTTCTATATTTAACTTAAATTCTGTTTCATTAATAGTCATAAAAAGCAGTAACTTTTGTAAGATAAATACGTTTATTTAAATACTAGCGGCCCGCTCCGGCTTCGCTCGGATCTTTAACAAAAATATCAAAATAAAAAAATTATAATACACACACCTTAATCCTTATATTCGCGTCAGGTTACTTAGTATAGAAAAATCATAAAGAGAGTTTGATTATTATTATGTTAATGAACTTTTATTTTCATTTAAATAATATTTGTTTTTATCTATTTTTTATTAGTTTTATATTATTATTTTTCCAATTTTCGTAATAAGGCTTATACATACAAAACGAAAGCCATTGAGTTTATTGAGTCAGAGCTTCGCTGTAAACGATATTTGACGTTGTTTTATTTTTTTTAAATAAAAGAACACTTATTATGGCATAACTGTAATAGTCAGACAGTGTGTTCTACAAAGTCATAGTACATTATTTTATTCTATGATCAATAGATTTCGCAGCGCACGCGATGTAAAGAATATTTTAGGTAAATTTTTTACACGTTGAGTTACATTATTGGAGTTTTAGTGATTAAAAAAAAAAGCATATAGCCTATGTCACTCGGGGATAGTGTAGCTTCCAAACTGAAAGATTTTTTCAAGTCGGTTCAGTAGTTTCGGAGCCTATTCAATACAATCAAACAAACAAATCTTTCCTCTTTATAATATTATAGTATAGATAAAATGGCTGCACCGCTGACAGTTAAATTTTACCTTTTTCATTTGTAAATTGATACATTATATTGAAGTTAATCTTTTCTAATTCTCAAAAAAGTCTTTAGAATAATTAAGACAGTGCATCAAAACATGTAAACACAATATAAAAGAACGACGTAATTTTGAAACGAAGTTAGCCTAAGCCATTATTCAAAAACAATAACCGGAATGAACGCTATTTGTAATGACTTATAGGTTATTTTAAATATCAAAATAACGTTTCGCTAATTTATGGCCCTCAGCTAATTATAAACCAATAAGATGATTATATTGAGACAAAATTTAGACGTAAAACAATAATGCACGAGGTATGTTTAGCACCAGGAAGATTTTTACAAAGCATTACCTTGTACAAGCAATAAATCTGTCGCTCGGCGCACAAGCACAGGTATTCATCGATAACGGACCAATAAAAAAAGGCATCTAATTAATGATTGTTCAAACATAAAAAGCCGATATAATGCTTCCGACATTTATATTTATGTACATTTCGAGCCACCAATATTTGCGTCAAAACACAATCATGACTTTTTGTGGTATTCAAAAAACGACACGGGTCTCCATTTATCTTTTTCAAGAACTCACACGATTGCCGCTTGCGCTTTTTGCAAACCTCTTTTGATGTATTCGTGTTAGCATTTCCTATAACGTAGTTACATACTTGATTCTATTTACTCATAAGAACTGTCGCTCAGAGTTCTAAGTCCACGTGCTTACGCATTCATCAGATCCGATAACTGCTGCATTAGATGCCTTCAGCTCTAACACTAGGAGCAGGCTTAAAGACCCCGGTAACAGTACTCGTCGAGCTCGGCAAAGAGTTCGACGTGCAACCTCCCAACCCATGCATCAGCCCGCTGAGTTTCTCCCCGGATCTTCTCAGCGGGTCGCGATTCCGATCCGGTAGTAGATTCATTCGCGAAGCAACTGCTCTTGAGTTGATAGGTCTCCTTCGGAGGCGCTCGGGCAGCAAATCCCACCCCTCCTGGCTGAGCCTTTACTCGCCCACCTGCTTTGGTGAAACTGGAAAGGCCTCCGGGCCACCAGTCTTCAATAATAATAAAAAAATATTCTAAGTGATAGGCACACATAACGCGTTAACCGATAATAAATTTGGAGACAGGTTACCTGCTTATAATAATATAATACTAATACTACGAATTGATAGGTAAATACCAGATAAAAGCCAGAAATTGAATCGGTGATACAGAGCGAGACACAAAAATGCATTAGGCTTTTCAGTGCTGGAGTCATGGTCCAGACGGCTGGCTGATCCTTCGGCTGGTCGTAGGACCGTCGAGGCGATTCGCCCGGTCCTTGTGGATTGGGTGAATCGTGACAGAGGACGCCTCACTTTCCGGCTCACGCAGGTGCTCACTGGGCATGGTTGCTTCGGTGAGTTCCTGCACCGGATCAGAGCCGAGCCGACGGCAGAGTGCCACCATTGTGGTTGCGACTTGGACACGGCAGAGCATACGCTCGTCGCCTGCCCCGCATGGGAGGGGTGGCGCCGTGTCCTCGTCGCAAAAATAGGAAACGACTTGTCGTTGCCGAGTGTTGTGGCATCGATGCTCGGCGACGACGAGTCGTGGAAGGCGATGCTCGACTTCTGCGAGTGCACCATCTCGCAGAAGGAGGCGGCGGGGCGCGTGAGAGACGCACAATCCCGCCGCCGTCGAGCGGGGGCCAGGGAGGCGGATCTCGCCCAAGCCCTGGCCCTCTAAGTGTTTCGGGTCCCCCCTCACATGTCGGTCTGGGGACCGGCGAGGGGGGCCTAAGAAGACGACGTGCAAGCTGCTCTGCACGCGTTTTACGCAAGAGCATCCGGGTGATGGAAGGCCGGCTATCCTCGACCCACGCTGGTTCTGGTCCAGCGGGGTATTCCGTAGGATAGCTCACTCTAACCGGCGCCATCTAGGCGGGCTTCGGATAGCCTGCCGACCGAGAGGGCTGGTGGTCGTGGCGCCGACGACCGCCGGTCCGGCGTCCCGAGGGGGAGGGTGATGGGAGAGATGTGCTCCGCACTAAACGCTTCACTTTCCCCCTTTGCCTCTTCATGAGTTCTGTCTCATGCGAGGTTTGGACGTTGGTTGTTGAATTTCTGTATTTCGGTTTGTCCCGTCACTGTTAGCACAGAACGCGCAGCGTAGTTGCAAAACAAAATAATTTACATTTCGGTGATTCCATTATACATAGTTTTATAACATAATATTTATTGTAAAGATCCAGTATTCTTCATATTGTATTATTCACGAGTACCATCACAAATGCAATACTATCGTTCGATTAATCTAAAATCCCTTGCAGCCCTATTTTAGGGTCATGTGTACAAAGATGTTTTTCGATTACATAATTTAAACGAAGATTGTAGGTGTGACATTAGTAGAATACTACCGAAAAGCAATAAGTATGCAATACTAGGTACTCTGCTAGAACTACCGGCTCAATTTCCTTTTTTTTTTATTCTTAGATGAGTGAATGAGCTCATGACTCACCTGACCTAAAGTGGTTACGGGAGTCCATAGACATCATAACTTAAATGCCACCTGAATGAGTTCACTTTGAAACATGAGGTCGAAGTACCAATTGTATTCGCGGTAGAAATAAGCAGGATGGTGGAAACTACCCGTTTGTGATGGTGGAAACTACCCCTACGCTTACGATACCCCCTACCACTGGTAATTACTGGTTAGCGCCCAGTCATGATGAAACCAGAACAGCGCTTCGAGGTTACTAGCAGATGGGTAAACAAAAAAATACTTAGCGAATCAAGAATAAAAATAGTGTGTGTAACCTTTACGCGTTATAGACGTTAAAATTTCAATTATTTAACGATATTTTACAAATAATGTCTGTATTATTTTAGTTTGTACGTTTTTTTTTGTAGTAAACAAAATTAATTTTAAATTGTTATAAAAAAAAAACTTTTAAATTTAATACGTCAGTAATTAAATAAATAAATTAATTATTATAATAAACGAAATGTACGAAAATGTAGACACCGTGTGGCACTAGCTAGCGGGGAGCCGTCTGACGGAAATACTGACGTCATAGCCGAGACTCCCTTTCGTTGTGTGAAATAAACTATTTTGTAAAGTGTAAGGTTTTAGGTATGCCAAACAGAATTCATAACAACAACAATTCAAGTATAAACATGTACTCAAGAAACTAAAAATAACTGAACTATTCTCATATCGTGTCTAATGAAAATTTACTTTAAAAAGAACGAAATATTTCACTTTCGATTAGATTAGGTTAGAAAACACCGCTTTAATCGCAAACCAAGCTAAAACAAATAGCAAATTTTTTATGGCTTTCCTGGATATTAGGCCAAAGCAGAGTTATTGTATAACTATCAGTGCTTGAAACACGCAAATTTTCAAGATGATCGGCTGCCTTAATGTTGGTGCAAAAGTACTCTAATAGATTTCGTAACGTACAGAAATACAGGTTAGATAAATAAAGTCGCGTTAAAAAATATCGTTATCGTAATTATCCATTTAAACTTTTACAAGCATACTTTTAATAACTGAAGTAGGCACACGTCACTCTAAATCCTGACAAAAATTGTGAAGCAAACATAGCATAGACTGGACTAAATTTTCTTGAAATAATGTAGGAGATATACGACAAAGGGAAGATCTTCCACCGATCGGGTGATATTTGCTCGGTAGACCGACGGTCCGAATGTTGTTGTTCGGAACTTGTATATATCCCCTTTATCTTAAAAATATCGTAAGCGAGATTCAGGCATCTGTCAATTATCTTGCGTGGTATGATGGCTACCCGCCACATCACTCCCCTCCGAGACCGGAGGTCGTGTCATTTTAGTTATAGTTGTCCATGCTGAGATTGGCTTGCAAGTGCCAGTGCTGCTCTAAGTTTGCGGTGAGTCGAAACTGAGCTTGAATACTGCGTGATTGTCGCCAGTGCTGCTCGAAGTCTGCGGTGAGTCGAGACTGAGCTTGAATGCTGCGCGTGTATCGTGAGTAGTCCACGTGTGCAGAGCTGCCACGCCGGAGATGTGTGACCCCAAGCGTTGATGATCCGGTCGTGGGCTGCGATGAACTGTAGTGTCGTGATGAGGCAGTGAAGTTGCGTGCCGTAGGACCAGGAAGCGCGGTGAGTCGGATGCGATGGTCCTGTTGAGGCTGCGATTCTGGCCTGCTGTAGGACGACTGTCAATGACTTGCTTTTTATCTGCGAGAATACGGGAATGTGCTTGATGCGTTGATGATGAAGTGTGAAGGCTGCAATTGTTCCGCCGTAGGTCACCAGTTTAGGAAAGGCTTAAACGACGGAGGAAAGATCTTCCACCGAGCGGGTGATATTGCTCGGTAGACCGACGGTCCAGATGTTGTAAGCGAGATTCAGGCATCTGTCAATTATCTTGCGTGTATGATGGCTACCCGCCACAACATTCTACTTACTATATAGTCTTAAAAAGTCTTCGATAACAAAGGTAAATACTATGTATTTAATTTTATAAATATTACAGTCTCATTTAAAAGAATAGAAACGAATGATCAATCACGCAAGATTACCCCATTAACAGTTCATTCATAACAATATGCGAATTAGAGAACAACGCCCGTTTTGGAGCCTCATAAAACTACACGAATCCATAATGATTCTATTCTCAAACCTTGTTAATACTATTTATTTTAAATCAATAATGACTCATCAGCCGTGACATCATTTACTGTTTTACTTAATGTCCACAAAATGTTAAAAAGTAGAAGAAATATGATATTGCGCCTGAACTGTTGACCCGATGCTAGACACGCCGTGTATTATATACTTTATTAAAGCGAACGAAACAGCAATATGAGTCATTTTAATAATTTATTCTGCATGAAAACTATTCAATGTCATTGCGTCACTTCCCAAACGTTCGCCCTTTTCCAGTTTTGTTTTAGCAGTTACCTTAAAACTTATTAAGAGTTTCACCATTCTCATCTAGAAAAAAAAGACATCTAAAAGTGAAGCTTTTCCGCAAATAATTTTTTTTATATTCTCACCGTTGATAAATTATTTCAGGTATAATAATAACTTTAGTTCGGAATAAACGAGTCGATGAAGCAAACAAATTTATAGCATTATCTATGCCGACTCGAGAACACGTGTATGGCTCATATTACATTTAAATGAAGTTTTTGTACAAATTTACTTTTGAATAATTCACAAGATCTATTTTGATGTAGTATCGTCGGTATTGTCAAACGGCTTCGCAAGAAGCGAGTGGAATTTGATGTATCTATATACTATAAATGCGGTACATTTTCAATATTCATACTTAATAAACCAAACAATAATCACAATCATGAATCAATCATCAAATGAAATTTAAATATACTAATTGGATCGAGAAACTTCTGCATTATACCAACTGAATTGGAGTAAGAAATGAAATTCATAAATAGGTACTATTCAAATACTTCCGTAAACAATGACCTTCACTATATTATTAGTTGATGATTATGAATGACTGATTATTAATTACTATTTTTACAAAAAGCCATGAACATTAATATCACTAATATTACAAAA
The DNA here is from genome assembly GCF_003987935.1 of Bombyx mandarina. The sequence goes on along the minus strand of NW_021011516.1, from coordinate 1,046,211 downwards.
AAATTGCTATATATATTCGGTAGTCAAGAGAAGTGTAGTATTCAGACATTAATTTACCTTGTTAATAACTTAACTACGGTAAGTCTTGTTTAAAAGCCACGAAGAAATGATATTTAATTTACATTTTCGGAGGTCTGCGGTAGGTACATACGGATCGATGAGTCGACAACCATCATTGAAGGTTAACAAGGTGCTAAAGTAAACGCTATTTCGAACTCTCGTCAAAAAATTAACGACTGATATGTTTTCAAGATTGTGACATGTAATGAATTTAATGATGGACCTTGTTTATTAAAAACTACATCGGAGTGTACAACTCTGATAGGCAATCGGTGAATCCGGTGTTGAGCGACCCTTTTCCCGAGTTAAAAAATCTAAAACGTGTAAGCAAATAAAGTTAGTAAAGCAAATTCGGATCAGCATTTATTTTCCAATCTCACTTTCCCCCTTTGAATTTTGTTCTGGCGTAAGGATCGAATGCTTAGTGGATTTGAATCCAAACTACCTGAGGGATAGTATGTTGGATTCAAATAACGCATGGAGCGCATGTACGATCGATGATGGAGTGATTATGCGGTAATTTAACTTACCAAATTAAAAAAAACTTTGCACAGACTTACTATTGTCTAGAATATCTAGTGAAACGTTCTGTTCAAAAATATATTCTATCATTAGCAATATTTGATAGTTTTAAATAAATATCTATGACAGAACAAAAAAACCATAATGCCTTGGGCCCCAATGATCATAACCACGACACTACCTACTATATTTGATAAGGTTATAATATGTCACTTCTATGCGAAAATTAGGAGGACATAAAATTTTATTACAAAACCGACCAAAGATTAGTTAATTAAAAATCCCGTTCTCCTAAAGATTTAAAAAACTTGTCTGCTACACATGTAGGTAGGTATTGTAGCCGAGAGGCGGTTGGCATACAAATGTTGCCACTCTGTCTGCAGCCTCAGTAGAATAATTTACATAAGTATCGTGAGGACAACGTGACCGACCAATACATATTCAACATGAATCGTTAATTTCCAAAAACAAATAAAAGAGGACATGATTTTTCGGCCACCTGACCATTATAACCTGAGATTATGAGATAAAATCGAGAATGAGATTTATTTCACGCCATTGCTGAATTTAATCGAGAAATATTAATTAGTGCCCGCTTGAGGTCAACAGTCTCTTTATTATTATTAGATTTATTAATTTGGAACGAACTTCTTCAGTAAAAGTGGCCATATATAAATCACGTTTTCGATTTGAATTTAAACATTTTATATTATTGAATAAACCAATACCTACTTTATTGATAAATATATTAATGAATTAACTAAATATTTTTTTTTCAATCTAAACCTTAGGGACTCCTGTCATTTAAGCGTATACGTATTTAAGCGTATACATATAACTACTATGTACCCTGAATATTAAGTAAAACTTTTATCAAGCATAAATAATAAATAACAGATTAACTTGAATAGGGATGTGTTTTATATTTTATTTTACACCTTATTTAATACATAACTTTCAAAATTTGTATCGAAAAATAACTTAAAATTTTAAATAGGTACATAGTAGTAAAATAGAATGTCATAGAATTTATTGTCGCAAGTGATGTCATAGAAGGTAATATCCTTCTTCTCTCTCATTCTTTTAAACACTGCAGTATAGAGTTTTGATAAATGAGATTGAAAGCAGTCTGTATTATACATAGTATGTTTTCCGTATAGGATTATTATGTTCTCGTGAGTACCCATCTACTAGAAAAAAACCTCACCTGATTTGAACAGTTTATGACTTGTATGCACATCTCTGGACAAGTTTCTATATTCATTTTGCTTTTATAATTTATAAACGAGCAAATACCCATTTAAAAAAACAACATCTATCTATTTTTTTAACTTTGTTTTAATAGTGGATAGATTTTATAATTATAAATCTTAAATATCTTTAGAAATATTTGTAACCGTTTAAACTTGCTAGGTATCGACAATTTATCGAATAATGTTCGACACTAATTTAATTATTAAAACTACTGAGATTATGTTTAGTAGTTCCACATTTATTGCAGATATTAATAATATTATTTATAGATTAGCCTATTAAGTATATAATCTATCAGGATTAGTTACGGTATGCCTTATGCATGGTAAAACCATCATTTTAATTTGTAATATTGGAACAACGGCCTACGGGTGGTAGGAAAAAAATCGTTACTACGATTTCAATGACTCATGAAGCGATCTCACACTGACAAACTACCTCTTCGAACGTTTTTCGTCGATCAGTCTTTATCATGGAAGATTTTACCGAGAAAAATCAACGAATAAAACGCGAACCGATTGATATTTTATAAGAATTTATTTCTAGTTCAAGTTAACACAAATATGAGACAATTACTTAATAAATTTTAATTATGACTGACAGTCTGACTTATTTAAGAATACTCTTAAAATTTATTTTAAAAATTTAAATTAATTTATTTTATGATAGATCTAAAGTAAATAGTTAATCCTGGTTATTTTTCGAGAGCTCCTTAGATCCTGATTCTGTCTTTAACTTCGTTATCAGGAAACAAATTAAGTAAATATAAAAAAAAACCTAAATAAAATCTTAAATCATTAATTTTTAATAAATCGAACTAAATTCATAGTATGTCATGTAAATCGAAACCAGGGATACATGAAATCAAACCCAAAAAGAGAAAGATGAGCAGCAGATAGGATCATTACTTTATCTTTGTCAATTATTCCTGAATGCCCACAAAAATCGATATTTTTATTGTTGCCCTTACCGATGTCAATTTAGAAACGGCCGCTTGCATAAATAATTGGTGATAAAGTTATGTTATCCAAACAGGTAATACTGAATGCTGGTCAACGAACTCTGTTTAGTTAGCCCCAAACACATTAAAAAGCATTAAAGGTGCCTGCCCGTTTGTCTTGTAACTAACATCCATACTACCTGGAGCCACTGCGGTCATCCACAGTGCGTTTCCAGATATCTTTTTTGCCACGTACCATCCGGCTATGGAATGAGCTCCCCTCCACGGTGTTTCCCGAGCGCTATGACATGTCCTTCTTCAAACGAGGCTTATGGAGAGTATTAAGCGGTAGGCAGCGGCTTGGCTTTGCCCCTGGCATTGCTGAAGTCCATGGGCGACGGTAACCACTCACCATCAGGTGGGCCGTATGCCCGTCTGCCTACAAAGGCAATAAAAAAAAAAAAAACAAATGAACAAAACAAAGATTATGCGATACTTTTTCGTATTTTGCCGTATTTTTTATGTCAGTCATATTTTGATACTTCTTTTAAAGTGGTTGAAATTATGAAACCATGCAAAAGAGCTCAACTTTAGTAATTGTCAGCCAATACTCGCATTATAAACACTAGATGATGACCGAGCATTGCTCGTTTTTTTTTTTTTTTGATAACGCCATCTTGTTGTGTCTTTAAAGCGGTTAGTTGACCGCAATTAAGAAAAATAGTATTATTATTCGCCAATAGATGTCGGGAAGAGTTAATTATTGAAAACATGAATAAAATAACATTTTCTGAAAATAAATCGTAGCTAGATCGATTTATCGCCCCCCCCGAAATCCCCTGTATACTAAATTTTGTGAAAATCGTTGGAGCCGTTTCCGAGATTCAGATTATATATACATATATACAAGAATTGCTCGTTTAAAGGTATAAGAAAGATTGACGCAACTTTATAGTAAGTAGTCAGGACCTTTAAATTTAACACTTAATGACTTTTATAACAGCTTATATACCAATCGGCTGTGGCATTGAACTCTACGGTGAATTGTAAAGGATAAACGTGGTCAATTCGCTATTTTATCGTAAAATATTATTAATCACCTCTATAACAGACATTATAAGAGTGTCTCATTTGGACAGCGTAATTAGGGCAATAGGTAGAACTTTCTTTTTATTTATTATATTATTATTAACTCGGAAACTGTCAAAACTAATCAACACAATCTTAGAGCATGAAACTAATATCATAAGCACAATAGACTATAAAGCGATGTTCTTTTCAAATATAAATTTCGATTTAAATTTCGACTTTTTTTCACTAAATTAAACGGTGAAAGACCTCGTTAATGAAGCAAATCTCTAAATTTATAGCCTTACATAACGGTAGCGACCGTGAAGCGTGCTTTTGTTCGTTCATAAATAATATCTGACCAATATAAATTCTAGACAGATATAATTTGATCATTTGCATTTATGTACATACGTAGGTACGTATGTATGTATGTTTTTTTTTTTGTTAAATAGCTTAGTTTGTTTCTTTGTAATCTGTTTAACACCCACAGAAAGACTTTGTTCGTCATAACTAAGCAGGAAAACCATTGAATCCGTTGAAAAACATCATAATTATGTTTATTTATTTTCACAGTGTCATTTGCGTCAATCAGTTACAAATTTCACACGTGTAAAGCAAAATATATTATTAAGTAGTTACAATTTGAACTAACCAACGTAAATGCAAATTGTAGGCAAATATTATGGTCCACAAACTTTTACCAAATCCGTTGTGATTTCTGAATATTGGCCTAAGAAAAGACGTCACCGAAAATGTCTCCTCGAGTTAATTCACCAAAATATTTGAACAATAAGTAAATAAGACTCATGCAAGTACGCAAATCGAAGTAAAAAACAAACCAACAAAATGAACGAGGTTGTTAATATTTTGAATTACCCAATTTTGAGCTACATACTTACTGGTGGTAGGACCTCTTGTGAGTCCGCGCGGGTGGGTACCATCGCCCTGCCTATTTCTGCCGTGAAGCAGTAATGCGTTTCGGTTTGAAGGGTGGGGCAGCCGTTGTAATTATACTTGAGACCTTACAACTTACATCTCAAGGTGGGTGACGCATTAACGTTGTAAATGTCTATGGGCTCCAGTAACCACTTAACACCAGGTGGGCTGTGAGCTCGTCCATCCATCTAAGCAATAAAAAATAACATTCGTTCATTCTTCTGGGACAGGCAGGCAGAAAAGAAATGCGCTTAGCCTACCTCGGTTTCTGAGTTGAAAAACAGGCTTAAGCTTTAGAAATGCAGACAGATCCTAAAACTATCCTCAATACGATAGATTTAGGAACCTCAATGTGTTTCGTTTTTTTTTTCTATGAGGGCTCTAAAAAAAGAGTAAATAAACTTAAATAATAACTAAAATCGGTGACAGGTAAACACTTAAAATACCGTAATTTGGATATTTAATTATAAGAATTTTGCTGTCAAACATTATAATTTCGACCTTTAACTCTCGGCTACAATTTTAAACTAATCAAGGAGACGTTATACCTGTTATTTGAGTTATCCAAACTTTTTTTAGATAATAGATTCATACTAAATGTAAATTTATAGTTCCTATTTTAGGTTGTGGTTGATACCTTCTTCACATGGTGGAGTGTCAAACCCCTATATTATTACGAAATCATTATTTCTTGTTACAATTTCATGGAACTAACTTTTATTCATTAATATTAATCTTTCAATTTCATTTACTATAATATTAATACATTCGATTCCTTACACTGGAAATCAAATGTATATTTAATAAATGCGTATCTACCAGAATGGCAAAAGCATCATTGATGTTATCAAAAGTAAAATTTATATCAGCTCTTAGCCTATGTCCTCAAACAGATTATCACACAGGTTTGTTAAATTAAACTAAATGTATATATGACCAAGATTTAAACATATTATCATATTAATTGCTAGTATTTCGGAATTTTAAATTACCCGACGGACTTTCAGGATGTGAGCTATTTACGCATAACCATAACTAACTACGCTTCCACCAAAAAGCATACAATAACATTTTATTAGATGACAATAAAACTATGAAGATTAAATCATTGCTAATCTGATTATCACAGATACTAAGCTGATCGCGACCAAAAATAAGTCATCTTTGGCGCCCGTAAAATTCTCAATAATGATTCAAATTAAAAACATATATGAGTATTAACATTTTAGCGATAATATTTTGGGACATGACAATGTTTATAAAAACAAGTTTTGCTTCTGATTTTTAATGTAGGTACATATTTTAATTTTATTGAATGTTATCACACATTATGCCAATATTTAGATAACCATAAGCAAATCGGCTGGCTAAGCGGTTTGGAAAATAATGTCTTCATAATATTAGTGTTTCGAAATTTAAGAATTACTTATTTAGTTTATTATGTAATTCTTGAAATTTAAATACGATCTCTTAAATGTTTCAGCTGTATGTAAAATTTTGCAATTAAAAACCAGCGGTCATAAATTCTAATTAAGTTTAATTAAATGCACTTAAAATCGTTATCCAATATTTAAACAAAATAAATACAACAAGACAAACTTAATTATTAGTAAATTTGAATAAAATAAAAATTAAACATGCTAATTGATTAAAATTTTGTAGTCTATTAGCAAATTTAGGTGTTAGATCGTCTTTTTATGGTGAATTTTTAAAGTGCTTATGGAGAATTATGTTTGTAAGTAGGAGAAATATCAAAAAATTGTAAAAAATCACAGAATTGAATTTGATAAAATCGAAAACTAGTTTGTATTGTAAATATATGTTTGCAAGTATGAACATAGCTAAATCGAATACAGTAAGTACAATAGATTAAGGAACAAATGTAAATTTTATCAAAAAAAAATTTATATCCTTCAAAGCTACCAAAGATAATTACCTAAATGGGACATTATGTAAAGTTGCACATAATAATTTCAAGATATGCGACAAAGATCGAGAAACATCCTCACTTTATTTGATACCTATTTTAAAAGTTTATCTTTAATAGTCGTCGTGGCCTAAAGGATAAGACCACGGAATAGATAATTTATCTATTCCATGGATAAGACGTCCGGTGCATTCGTATCGCGCGTTGCAACGGTGTTGGAATCCCGCGGGCGGGTACCAAATGAAATACGCACTTAACTAATGTTCACGATTGACTTCCACGGTGAAAAACATCGTGAAAATCAAACCCACAAAATTATAATTTGCGTAAGAACTCATATCTCAAGGTGGGTGGCGGCATTTACGTTGTAGATGTCTATGGGCTCCGGTAACTACTTAACACCAGGTGGGCTGTGAGCTCTTCCACCCATCTACGCAATAAAAAAAATAACTTTTTTGCTATTCCAGTGTACTGGAGAGGCCACCAGGGGGGAAGGATAAGACGGTGTTCGAATCTCACGGGCGAGTACCATTTCTTCTAATGAAATACCTAGGTACTTAACAAATGTTCACGATTGACTTCCACGGTGAAGGAATAACATCGTGTAATATAAATCAAACCCGTAAAATTACAATTTGCGTAAATACTGGTGGGCCTCTTGTGAGTCTGCATGGGTAGGTACCACCACCCTACCTATTTCTGCCTTGAAGCAGTAATGCGTTTCGGCTTTAAGAGTGGGGCAGCCGTTATAACTTTACTGAGACCTTAGAACTTATATCTCAAGGTGAGTGGCGCATTTACGTTATAGATGTCTATGGGTTCCGGTAACCACTTAACACCAGGTGAGCTGTGAGCTCATTCACATATCTAAGCAATAAAATAATAATAATAATAATAGTAGTGTAAAATAATTAAATTAAATTAATAAAGCAATTAAACAATTAGGATACATCAATTTTTGAAGATTAATGATATAATCAAAATAAAACGGTAGATTTAGTATAGTATTATAGAAACTTCATGCATCCCTATAACGTAAGTGTTTTTTACATATACACGGTCATGGTCACCTGTAAAATAGTCGTGAATGAGCTATTAAATCTTTCATACGCCACGAAAACCATGAGCGCGAACGTATGAAAAAGTAGGTACCACCTAACGAAAATATTTGAAATCATTGTCAATCTACCATATGGAAAATATATTTTCGATGTTTTTTTTAATATTTTGAATGTGTTTATTAGGCATATATTGTTAATCGTGATAGACAATACCGCCTGGTATTAAGAAGAACCTGGCTTAAGAAGAGCTTGTGATGGCACTGTAGTAGCTCACTTCAGACTTCAGAAGGTCCGACAAGAAAGCTATCTATCTGCAAACTTACTGTAGGTAAGTAAGAATGGTTTCACGTTGTAAGGTTATAAGACTTGCGATGACCACAGTCGGTGCTTACAAAGACAAGCTGACCACGCTTTAACTTGAAATATTGATGTAAAGGAAAAAAAAAAAAAAACATACTGGAGAAATGGCGATGCAAGTTGGAGAGTGTTGGCCTAAAAATCAGCAGATCGAAAACCGAACATCTGCTCTGTGATTTTGGCCTCTCCAATTTTACACCCATGGGTGTAAAATTGGAGAGACTTGACTTGACATCAAGACTTCCGATACCTAGGGTCTGTTATCCAAAGCGACGGTGAACTGGATCGTACTGTGAGGCACAGAATTGACGCAGGATGGATGAAATGGCGGCAGGTCACGGGCACCATATGTGACTCAAACATTCCTCTTCCCCTAAAAGGGAAGATATATAAGACCTTAATAAGGCTTGCCGTCTTGTATGGATCAGCTTGTTGAACAACAAAAGTGGCGGATGAAAGGCGATTGCATGCAGCAGAGATGCGAATGTTGCGATGGATTTGTGGAGTAACGAGAACGGATAGAATACGGAATGAATATGTTAGAGGAAGTCTGAAAGCCTGTGACAGAGAAGCTGAGGAGTGCGCGTTTGGGATGGTATGGACATGTGATGAGACGAAATGAAAATGAGGTTGTTAAAAGAGTGTTAACTATGAATGTGGAAGGATATAGAGGAAGGCTAGACCTAAGAAAAAATGGATGGATTGTGTGAAAGACGATATGGGTAAGAGGGGAGTGAGTGAAGAAATGGTATATGATAGAAGAGTATGGAAGGAGAAAACATGTTGCGCCGACCCCAGGTGACTGGGAGAAGGGCAGGATAATGATGATGAAATGATTTTTATTACACGATGTTATTCTTTCACCGTGGAAGTCAATCGTGAATATTTGTTGAGTACGTATTTCATTAGAAAAATTGGTACCCGCCTGCGGGATTTGAACACCGGTGCATCGCTACATACGAATGCACCGGACATCTTATTCTTTAGGCCACGACGACTTCAAATTAAACAGAAATAGCATTTTAACATATTGTTATCTCTGAAGAATCATCGAGTGATCATAAGTCCTTAAAACTCTAGTTTTAAGCTCGGCCCAGGTCAAATTAATCAGCTGAACTGCAATTGAATTAACAGGGAATTAAAACTGAATTAATCAGTGAAAAAATCTATTTCAACTTTTTCATCTCACTAACCTTTTAATTTAAATACATCGAAGATCTTAAGCATAAGGCTTAATTGAATAACCGATTTATAAGTTATAGTCTATCTGTCAAGACACCGAGTAAAATAGAAAAAAACAACACGCGAATATTCGAGATAAGAAACAATTTCGGCAAAAGGCAGATCCCACCTTATACTTCTGGTTATTTCTGAGTTTTATTCCAATCGAATAGCTTGGCAACTGTTAGTTTTGATCGAACGTCGTATGACATAAAATTAATGATTTGAATAATAAAATGTGCATTTTAATTTTATGTCTTTATCACGTGCATAAGCCATCTAATCCCTATTCATTCGAATGAAAAAAAAATGCAATTATACATTTTGTGTTTGCAATAAATTTGGATCATTGACAACTTTTTTGAAAATGTAGCTTTGCGAATAGTTATGCAATGGTGATATTCGTATTCGTATCGTCATAATTTTTTGAGGAATGAACTTCCCGCTATGGTTTTTCCTGTGCACTGTGACATGTTCTTCTTCACAGGAGGTCTGAGAGGAGTCTTCAGTAGTAGACTGAAGATTGGCGCAACTTGGCTACTGGCATTGTACTCGTTTATAAGCGACCGTGATCAATCGTTCGATAGGCCGCGTATGTCTGCAGTAACAATAAACAATGGAATTCATCCCGTAATCCAATTTCAAACAATTATATTCTTCAGTAATTCCATTATCCGTCCAACCATCCAAGAGTATTGGGATATTTGGAGTCAACATTTCGAGCGATATTCAATTTCGGAATCACCTAGAGGGCAAAGCTGAGGCATCAAAATTTTAAAAAAAAATTGGAATTTTGAGTCCTCAACACAGCAAAGCGGTACTTTACGCCAGGACAAAGACTTTTTCTTTACAAAGCACAGGTCCGGCCTCGTGTGAGTGCTGCTCCCAACCCTAGACCGGGGCTCCCAAATACCAGCTACTTCCATTTGATTCCATACAGAAGAGAGCGGTTCGATTTGTCGATAATCCCATTCTAACGAATCGTTTGGAACCTCTGGGTCTCCAGAGGGACTTGGGTTCCCTCTGTATTTTGTACTGTATGTTCCATGGAGAGTGCTCTAAGGAATTTTTAGAGATGATACCATTATCTCATTTTTACCATCCCACTGCGTGCCATCGGAGTAGACTTCATCCATACTACCTGGAACCACTGCGTTCATTCACAGTGCGTTTCCAGAGATCATTTTAATCACGTACCATCCGGTTGTGGAATGAGCTCCCCTCCACGGTATTTCCTGAGCGCTATGACTCGTCCTTCTTCAAACGAGGCTTGTGGAGAGTATTAAGCGATAGGAAACGTCTTGGCTCTGTTTCTGGCAATGCTGACGTCCATGAGCGACGATAACCACTCACCATCAGGTGGGCCGTATATTCGTCTGCCTGCACGGCAATAAAATAATGAAAAACAAATAAAGAATACATTGGTAAAGTACCTAATACATATTAAACTTGTTTGCAGATAAGTAACGAAGAGCACTGTCCTTTGCCATTTCCAGGGCAACGAACACCTTATGCAGACTTTACGAGCATTGGTTTTTTTTTCTAAAGCTGGCGAAATGTAAATGTTACATTTCTTGTTCAAAACCCAAAACTGGTTCTGAGCCCCGTTTCAGGGCCAATTCTTGACTTATAAAACTAACCACTGCAAGAGGTTTTTTTAAGATACTTTTATTACCTATTTGATATGTATATACCTAGTTATATATAAAAATGAATTGCTGTTCATTAGTCTCGCTAAAACTCGAGAACGGCTGGACCGGTTTGGCTAATTTTGGTCTTGAAATATTTGTGGAAGTCCAGAGAAGGTTTAAAAGGTAGATAAATATGAAAATGCTTGGAATTAAATAAAAATAACAATTTTGTTTTCCCTTTGATGTGTCCCCCGTCGGAAGGATTCCTTTTGTTTATTTTAAGTTTTTTTTATACAAAAGTTTAGGTCTTTTATTTATCGACTGAGGCACTACGAAGTCTGCCGGGTCAGCTAGTAATTTAATATAATCTTCGAACAGTTATTTGACCTTGTGATTATAATTAAATGGGCTTTTAAATTAAACAAACATCACATAATGTACACTTTAAAATTCTTTGTTTCTTAAACGTAATGCATAATGGCTGCAATGACCGAATTAGTTCCCCGTCGGTATTCTTTACCAGTCAAGGAATGGTTGTGGAGAAATTGCAATAATATTTATATATTTATATGACATGCTAGTTACAATACTAAATTAATTATAATACACACCTCCAAATATTAATATTTGCAGTACATAAACATTTTTCGGGTTGTTGGTCCAGTGGATTGTACTACAGGTACAATTCAATTCATACTCAAAGTCAGTATCTTTGCTAATGATGTTTTGAAATCCGGACTCTGAATATATCCGTTATCGTCTCGTAAGTATATTTATTTCCGGGAATCAATGAAATAAGAGAAAATCTGAAAACGTCAGTCGGATCAGCTAGTGGTTCCTAGTATTTTTAATATGGCGCTATTTATTCCCACGTGTGGCGTCCATCTTCATTTTATTTTTTGTTGTCTAACCACTTAACACCAGATATATCATGCTTTTAAATAATAATTAAATAATGAAAAAGCAGAACATTAGCAAATGAATATTCGCTTATGCTATACAGTAAGTTCACTTGTTTTTTTTATAAACATCTACAAAAAAACCTTACAGCTATATTAAGTCATACAGACAGTACAAAATAAAAATGTTTACAAGTACGTAAAAACAATGTTTATTATGCAGATATGATATCGTTGAATGCATGAAATGCTCAAGCCCTTCATGACAAACTAATATTATAGGTATTTTTATGAGTGTATGTCTTTTCATTCTTTAAATAACATTTAAAAATCATAAAACAATTTACGTTACTATCATTGAACATTTTATTACCAATAACAAGGAATATTTAAAAAAATACTAATAACAAAGATTAAAATCACCAACACTAAACACTAATTATTTTTAAAGCAGGTATTTAAAATTATTTGGAATGGCAAAATTAAATTAACATAAGAAATGGAAGATATATAATTATACTAACTTCAATAAATGATAGAATTTGTGTCAAGCAGCTGTATTTAATCATTCCAAAAGAAATAACGGTGACAGAGAAAGTAAAGGTCAAAATGTGTTCAACCGAACTAAATCAGTATTGTTGATTTAACCATAACTCGCACGACATTAGATAGTTCAGATATTAGGATAAATGGATAGCCTATGTGTGAATAGATATCACCACCCTGCCTATCTTTGCCGTGAACAACCGTGCACCGAACACCGAAGCAACCGTGTATTCTGATTTGACGATTAAGACGACCATTATGATCGTGGAATTGAGAGCTCAATATTTTTTAATGAACACAGAATTTCATGAGTGTATCTGGTTGTTGAACCCCGTGTTTTGATCATTCGACATTACACAGAAAAGCCGTTAGAAACAACTCTGTGGACAAGACCTATTCATTGGAAGTCGTCGTGGCCTAAAGGATAAGACGTCCGGTGCATTCGTGTTGAGAGATGCACCGGTGTTCGAGTCCCGTAGGCGGGTATCAATTTCTCTAATGAAATAGGCATTTAACAAATGTTCACGATTGACTTCCACGGTGAAAAACCGTGAAAAACATCGTGAAAATCAAACCCACAAAATTATAATTTGCGTAAGAACTCATATCTCAAGGTGGGTGGCGGCATTTACGTTGTTGATGTCTATGGGCTCCGGTAACTACTTAACACCAGGTGGACTGTGATCTCTTCCACACATCTACGCAATAAATAAAAATAAAAAATGTTTGCTACTCCAGTGTACTGGAGAGGCCACTAGGGGAATTCACACTCCTCAAGGTCACCCACTGAAGCAACTCATAGATTTCCAACAGAAACTTCGGTGGTCGTCGTTGGACCCTTTTACACTTTTATACAAATTGAGCACAATTAGTTAATTTCGATGTACCGAATGCGGCCCGTTTATTATGTCTTATCGTAAGTACGAAACACATTTGTGACATAATGTTGCCGGTTCTCTTTTAAACACATTCATCTTATTTATTCTGCATTAAATGAGGTTGTAATCGCGGTACACCTGAACTAACAGTTCACAAGTCCATAAATGTGATGACTTGATGTTCATATGAATATTAAAAAAAACTACGTAATTTAAAATTGTGATGAAGCGATAATTAACCAAGCGCCACCTGTACATTTCGGTTTCCTAAAGGAAAGTGATAATAAATTCTAGACCTAAAAAGGAACACTAAAAGAATGAACTGAAAATGTTCCATTATGTTTGCATAAAACTGACTCTAACTGATAAGAATACATTTTATTTGTATAGCCATTAGCACGAAGGCTGTGTCTGTTGACGTGTATATGTAGATTTTTAAATTAAATAGTAATAAAATATCACTTGATAGTTAAGCGCTCTGCACATCAATAGACATGATTTGACGGTTATATAATATTTTTGAAATGGAACCCGAAGGACAATAAAATAACATTTACTATTACAAAATAATCTTTTCATATAAAAAAGATGCTATTCTAAGTGACTATCGTGACAATTAATGATATATATTTGAACACACATTTAAACTGATTTTTATACTAACATACTTGAAGGCGGGATTTGGTACACTTATTTGAAAGTGTTCATGGCGGTTCCTATAAGTACATGTTCAAAACTAGGGGCACTATATAACTAGGGGCACTATATCCTAAATTATTACTGGTGGTAGGACCTTTTGTGAGACCGCACGGGTAGGTACCACCGCCCTGTCTGTTTCTGCCGTGAAGCTTAAAGGGGTACCCGTTGTGACTATACTGGTTGTAACTTATATTTCAAGGAGGGTGGCGCATTTACGTTGTAGATCTCTATGGGCTCCGGTAACCACAGAGCACTAGGAGGGTTGTAAGCTCGTCCACCCATCTAAGCAATAAAAAAAGTAACTGAAATCAATATATTCAATACACTATAACTTCCATGTCTCAGACCATGCCGCGAGATATATTGATGCTGCTAATGGAAAATAAATATTGGCATTGATGTTTGAATAACTCTACATGAATACGATATTAATTCACTGTTATTATTTGACTAGTAACCATTAATCAATCATTCAAAACTAAGCGCGCGTAAAATGGAAGGTGACTCTGGATTATTTTGAGCAAAAACTTAATCTGAACCGTATAAATAAATCTATTTGAAATCCATACATATATTATGACGACTAAAATAAAATACAACTAAAGTTTTCATCGAGGATTTAAATAACAGTTATACTTTATTTGGTAGAATAAACTTACATACATCCCCACTTCTTAATTATTTTGTATTGCTTAGATAGATGGATGAGGTCATGGCCCACCTAGTGTCAAGTGGCTACCGGAGCCCATATAGACATCTACAACGTAAATGCCGCCTTACCGCCACCAACCTTGAGATATGAGTTCTAAGGTCTCAGTACAACGGCTCCCTCACCCTTCAAACCGAAACGCATTACTGCTTCACGGTAGAAATAAGCAGGGTGGTGGTACCTACCCGCGCGGACTCACAAGACGTCCTACCACCAGTAATTACGTAAATTATAATTTTGCGTGTAAGACAATCGTGAACAATTGTTAAGGACGTATTTCATTAGAAAAATTGGTACTTGCCTGCGAGATTCGAACATCGGTGCATCGCTCGACTAGAATGCACTGGACGTCTTATCCTTTAGGTCACGACGACTTATTATGAAGACTTTACTAAAAAAATGTATAACTAGATGATGATGGGTTTTTTTTTGATAACGCCATCTTGTTGTGTCTTTAAAGCGGTTAGTTGCCCTCAATTAAGAAAAATAGTATTATTATTAGCCAATAGATGTCGGGAAGGGTTGATTATTGAAAACACGAATAAAACAACATTTTCTGAAAATAAATCGTAGCTAGATCGATTTATCGCCCCCGAAATCCGCTGTATACTAAATTTTATGAATATCGTTAGAGCCATAACCGAGATTCAGATTATATACATAATATATATATTAATATACAAGAATTGCTCGTTTAAAGGTATAACATATCAAAACACGTTTTAATAATGGCATTTTCAATTAATGTCATTGATCATTTCACGTCAATTTTGAAACGCTTTCCTTACAAGTATGCATAGCTATAGATATATACACAGTATAAGTTCAATGACTTATACTTATATAGACTTTAAGATAGACAAAATTTAATATTTACTCGCAAATAAGTAATGGAACATGCCAGAACCACTATTATTAGTTAAAATAGAATAGTGAGGTAGTTTCGTCTTCTTCTTCTGCTCGCAAACTTACGTAACGTGAAGATTCTGTGTACAAGTACAGTTACTTAGTCAATTAAGAAGCCTAAAAACTATTTTTTTTATAAAGAAAAATAAAAATATGAATTATTCCTATGAACAATGTGTCTTTATCTTAACAAACACATTTAGTAATAATCATAATCATTCACTCGATGTTTATTACTATAAGCTTCTTGCGCTAATGGCAATGATATTGATTGTCCATTTATTTTAAAGCATATACACATATCAGAAGTATAAGATCGGAAATGCATCATTTCACCATTTCAAACGAAATATTTCAAATTTTAATTGATTCGAATGCATAAATTTCTTTGCAACCGTTTTCATAATACGAATTCTTGAAATAATTGGTCAAAAAATTACAGTGTAAGATCGGGACTTAAGAAACACCAAAAAAATTATACACGAATCTGTATAAAACCTATTTCATAAAATAGATCCGATATCATGTTTCGGATAGCGAGAAATCTAGAATCCATTTACTGCCTGAGAATAAGTTGAATTAATAATCTTTATGAATATAGAAATTTGCAATATTTAACTTTGAATGGAAAAATATGCTTAGTTAAAAAAAAATTCTTAACAATTTGTAATAAGTAGCACATGCGGCTCGGCCTGAGAGAAACAAGAAGACAGGGGTCGTCGTTCTCGCTTGTGGAGGTACGGAATGGACCTCGAAGTAACCGTGGCAAGAACAATGCTTCTGCAAATCTAGCACCGGATCAGAATTGCGACCTAAGAAAAAGATCCGGTTAGAGACTCAGTGAGTTGTGTCTGTGGGTTTAATTTGCAAGTCGCATTCGGCGAGTTCGACGAGAACGGTGACCGGTGTTTGGAGTACCTAAAAATACCGATAGTAGAGGATCCGACATGACACGTTTAGGGCGATTGCAGATTGAGTTGTGGCTGTATGGCGTCTAATGTTGAAGGGGAAACGCGAATCATTATCAGAGACGACCCCTTTGGAAGAGCGGCGTGCCTTTCGTGGAGTTCATATCGGAACTCACTTCCGGATACACTTTTCTAAATTAGTTGACTCGATTTGGAGTTTAGTGAATGGAAAATATTTTCCTACTCATGTAATAGTAGATATTCATAGCATCAGCGAAGAGGATTAACTGATTCGCCGGCGACCGAGATAAGTCATTGACGTACAAGCTAAAAAGTAGGGGGGGGGGGGGCAGAGTGGAGCCTTGCAGAACTCATATCGAGTTTTGAAAAGGGTTTTCTAATCGATACTGAAATAAACGATTTGACAAGAAGTCTTGTATGATGAGCTCGAGGCTGTCTGGCACTTCGATGTTGTACATTTTGTAAATCAAGCCATTGTGCAGACTTTTTCGAATGCCTTCGTGATATCGAAGAAAAAGGCTCCCCCGACGACGGGTTTTGTTCAGTTGAGCCCAAATACAAATATTGTGCGGTATTCGAAGTGTTCGAAACAGTAAAATACTATTTCCTTAAGAAATCGATCATAGAAAAAGCTAAGCTCACCGTTTTAATGTCGAAAATTATTTTATTAATTTATTAAAGTATATTGAAAACGTTTTGCTGTGTCTACTGAGAATGTCCGATTATGATGAAATCTTAAGAACAGTAGACGTCACAGAGCTTGAGTCTCGGTGTCTTAGTGATTAATTATTATTAGGTGGTGCTTTCACAATCATAAACAAATTGTAATAGACAGGATACAATGATAGACAGAAGGGACAAACTGATACAAAAATACATTGTAAATATTCAACAGCGATAACGACATTACCTAGACGCACTTTAAAAGATGTCGAACATTAATTCACACTTACGATCCTGTATATAAAATATAAACATTCTTAAATAATATATCAGTATAGTTACTAAATCAGTTATAAAGTCAACGTCGTGATATTGACACAGTAAATGTAGCTATAGACGCTTCACGTAACAATATTAAACAAACTAGATCCAAGTACAAATGGAACACGAGTGTGACAAATTGGCTATATGGGGTCTAGGATAGGACTACCTCATAAAAGTTGATTAAAAGATTCACCGGAGAATGTGCAACGGCGTTCTCTCTGATTAATGTAACAGCGCACTTTAATCGCCTCCTTTTTTTTAATCCCCCCTAAGCTATTAGCGTAATATTTGACATTAATAAATGTCATTTATTAATAATATCTAATTTGATCTAATATCTAAATTAATAATAATAAATGTCAGCGTAACCGGGCGAGTAGGTGAGCTCACGGGGCTCAAACCGGCAGTGATGCTAACACTGGCCCTAGCAAGAGCAGTGTTTCGCAGAATCTACCACCGGATCGGAAACGCGACCCACTGGGAAGATCCGGCAAGAAACTCAGCTGTGTCTGTGGGTTAATTTACTTGTCGAGCCCTTCGTCACAAGCGACGGGTTCGGCGAGGACGGTGATCGGTGCTTGAGGTACCTAAAGACACCGTTAATGAATCGGGAAGATCCATAATGACGTGTTTAGGGCGACGTCGACTGATTACCATTCGGTCCACAGGATCGGGTATGTTTAATCGCCTGACATTTAGTTGTGGTAAGACGTATTGTGTCGACTCGGATATATATAGGTATGTATGTCACAATGAATTCATCTGTTCTAATTTGGAGGACTGGAGAACCATTCTAATATATATTAAAGACTTCGACCGATCTATGTCTTCGGATGGGTGGCAGCACTGACGTCGTGATATCAGCAGGCTCCAGTAAGCACTACTCACAAGTGGGCCGTGAGCTCGTTCAAACATTTAAACAAAAAAAAGTGAGGGGAGTTCATTCCAAAGACGTACGTGGCAGAAATGATTTAGGGAAATATTCTGTAAAAAAGTGGGAATTTACAGGTAACAAGGGTGAAGTGACGGTGGTATGTGGTGTAATGGTATATGGCAGCACCATACTTAGTTAGTTGCATGATTAAATTATCAATTTACTTAATATAATAAATATTTTTATCGTATTAACTTGGTAGATCAGTTCACAGTCTAGCTGGTGCTAATTGGCAACCGGAGTACATAGAGGTCGTAATGTGAATGCCACTCATCACTTTGAGACATGTCATACAAGTTCAAAACATATTTTAATGCCGCTGTCATCTCAGACCTATATCTTTCAGACCAGAACCCATTATTCCGTCATCACAGAAACCTTCTGATGTACCACAAACCAACGAATACAGAGCTTTGTTGAGTTAGAATTTTCTATAAATCAGTCTCATAAACGGTATTTCCCATCAATGAAGACAATGACAGTATAGTGATGCACACCATAATGGGCTTTCACAGGCTTTACTAGTAGTAAAATTGGCTAGTAATTAGACCAGAGCTTAGGAAGTATTTGGAAAGAAGAAGAACATCAAGCGAATAACTGTTACTATAGATAGCTTAAGGCTAATGGTACCGGGTTTTTTTTTTTAATTGCTTAGATGGGTGGACGAGCTCACAGCCCACCTGGTGTTAAGTTGTTACTGCAGCCCATAGACATCTACAATGTAAATGCGCCACCCACCTTGAGATCTAAGTTCTAAGGTCTCAGTATAGTTACAACGGCTACCCCACCCTTCAAACCGAAACGCATTACTGCTTCACGGCAGAAATAGGCGGGGTTGTAGTACCTACCCGTCCGGACTCACAAAAGGTCCTACCACCAGTAAAGCTGTAGCTAGAGGTGCCATTGTTGACGTTCCGGTATTTTATGATAAATATCAGTCTATAATATACTATTGTTAGTGTAGAATCCTCAACGATGCATCAATGAATTAACGTAACACGATCAGACCTGACGGACTTCAATGGTCTTAGTCTGACTTGACAAGGAAATAAATTGTTAACTATAAATTATCCATAACACAGAAGCTAGCTCGAGTGCTTCTGATACACGTTTAATTTAATAAATTAGATTCTAAGTTGAATAATAATATTATGAACGTGTTGTAACACAGGAAATGTAACTATAATAAATTAAATAAAACAATCAAATCTATGATTAAGGGTCTTTTAATAAACAGGGTCATTGGTTATAAAATACAAGGAAAATAATGTACCTACGCACAACGATATGTCAAGGATTTGACATTAATCACATGAATTTTACATCAATATTATGCTCTAGGCTTAATTGAATTACTTGAAAGGACTGCAAATCTTGAGGGCAGGCAGGGGGGGCTTAATTGTGCCGCTATCATCGCTGATGTCTATGGGCGACGTGACTACTTGCCATCAGCCGAGTCTGGTTTGTCCACAAAGACAATAAATGCTTTTTTATTACATAGATGGATAGAAGAGGTCGCGACCCAGATGGTGTGTAAATGGTTACCAGACCCCTTAGACTTCATTAAAGTAAACGCCGCCACATATCTTGAGACATGAGTTCTAAGTTTCCGTTCTATATTAGCGGCTGCCCCATCCTTCAAACCGGTACGCGGCGAACCTAGGCAATAAAGACAATTATCTAATACTCTTTGGAAGTCACAATAGATCGATGTGGAAACAGTGACGGGCGGGTTTATGGTTTATAATTTCATATAATACCTTTTTAAAATTAGCCTTCCACATTAAAGAGCCACAAGCTAAGGTTTTGCCAAGTCCTTTTTAGCGCAAACAAGGAAGAAAAAATACACCTACTCGAAAAAAAATTTTTAGAATTATGGTGACCGAGACCGGAAATCGAACTCGCAGTCACTAATTGCTTGACAAACGAGGTAGTTAAATTCAACCTTATAGTCCTAATTTGCGAATAAGTCTAACCTTCAATATTGATGACAGGGTAGGTTGCGAGCCTCCAGAGATCGATATACCTATCCCGGTGATCCCTGAAAGGCTTTCGAGCCATCAATAATATAACATTGCCAAAAAAAGATTGGTAATTATTCGGCAGTGAAACAATAATTCGTTCTAGTTAGAAAGGTAGTTAAATCGCTATTCTTCTATGACACAAGACTTTACTCAAGAAGGACTGTGATATTCACGATGAACCATGATTTCTATCTATTTACATAAGCACTCAATAAATGTATTGTAACGCAATTTTTAACGACCACTGCCTTAAATACTGTTCACTTAACACTTATAATATTGGTGGTAGGATCTCTTGTGAGTCCGCACGGGTAGGTACCACCACTCTGGCAACTTCTACCGTAAAGCAGTGATGCGTTTCGGTTTGAAGTGTGGGGCAACCGTTGTACTGTTAAAACTGAGACTTAGAACTTATGTTTCGAGGTAGGTTGAGGTATTTACGTCGTAGGTGTCTATGGGCTCCGGTAACCACTTAATTCCAGGTAGGCCGTGAGCTCGCCTCGCCTAAAAAATAAAAAATATTGAATAATAAAGCTTTAATGATAATTTTACTATCTAAATACATCGCCAATATTGGCAATAGTGCCAGTTTCAAAGAGGCCGAGAACATGGATTTTATTTCCGATTAACTAATCAAAAAAATGGAAAAAAATTCTAGCCTCGTGGATTTATTTCTAACGTGAACTAAAATAAAACGGGACAATTATAAATATTAAAAAATGTGTAAAGGACAAGGCTAAAGATTTTATGAACATAAACTACTGTTATTATGCTTCATAAAAACATTTATTTCTTTAAAAACCTTACACGGGCTACACATTGGACGCTTTTATCACTGTAAACTCTGCAACAATGTAAGTTTAATTTAAAATAACTAGTGGTCGTAATAAATAAGCTAAATATTTTAATTCCGAAATGTGTGCTATTCGGAAGTACATATTTAACTGAGTTTATTTTTATTTTTTCCAACGTTAACGAATGAACGAGTTCACAGTCCTATTGATGTTAAATGGCTATTGAAGTCCATAGACATCGCAATATGAATGCCTTTTTTTCGGCGCAGGGGTTCGAATCTCCTTCGAGGTTTCCGTACCTAGGGGGTACACGGGCTATGTAGGACTTAACGGTCTGCATATGTTAGGAGCAGACCGCGGACTCAAGGACGTTTTGGAGCCCTACCTCACCAAACGACTCCTCTTGCACTTTCTCAACCGACGTCCGATCTCCGCCCGGGGACAGAACGCGGTCAGAGTAGGTGGTTTCCTGGGGTCAACAGAACAACCGGACTCAGGACGCCACTCCGAAGACGTAAGCCCGACGGATCGTCGAGGCGATCGTTGATAACCCACGACGCTGTTCTCTGCGATACAGCGGCCCGTCAGGTCACCCGGGCGACGCCGCTGCTGTTCCAGGATACCCCGCTGGATCAGAACCAACCTGCAGCGTCGGAACGCGATACATCGCCGACCGGGCTTCTCTTCCACCAACCTTGGAATGTGATTAACCATGATCTTTTCCACCATAGAGAAAATATTATTTTTTTTGGGTTTCGCTTGCGTTGAGTTTCTCCACTTCTCCCTCCCAATTTTTATGTTGAACGCTGTTGGTAACGCGTGGCGTTGTCACACGAGTCAGTATTCTCACTAAGTCTGTTGGAAAACTATGGCGCGGTTTGAATGGTACGGTAACCATTATCCCTGTATAAGTTATGTGGCAGTGCGACAGTGTTTCAAGTTAAAGCGCGACGTTCACGTTCTGGTATCGGTTTCGGTACTCTTCTATCCATGAGAATGACTTTTTTTTAAGAAAGAAGAATCACTGATGGCTTGTAGGCCTTTCCAGCTTCACTAGGGCAGGTGGGCGAGCATGGACGCAAAGCACGGCAGGAGGGGAGGGTTTTGCTTACGTCTGCCTAAGTGCCTCTGAAGGAGACCTAACAGCTCAAGGGCAGCTATTAGCGAATGCATATACTACCGAAACGGAATCACCACCCGCTAAGAAAATCTGGCGAGAAACTCAGCAGGCCGATATATTGGTTAGCTTTCACGGCGAACTCTTGGGCGAATTCGACGAGTACGGTACGAGGGTCCCCAAGCCTGCTCCAAACTCTCTCTGCAGGCGTCTAATGTTAGTGTTACTGGATCGGATAGAATCAGAACGTTAGCTCGTAGAGTGTTAATCACATTTTTGAAAAAAAAACACTGAGCTGAATTTGAAATCGTAGTTTTAAATTATTGTATCGGGATAAGTTTTTGTATTTGTATGTTTAGTTCATCTAATAACAAATAGTTAGTATTATTGTGAGAATTTCAATGAAGACGGAAGACACCCGCCGCTCATGTTTCTATTTGTAATTATTAATACACACACGAAACGCAGTAATAGGTCACGTTTGTGCATAAATACGGTAATGACCATATTGTATTCATTATCACTTCTTAGGAATCACCTTAGGAATCACTCACCTTCATAACGATAAATAAAATGAACACTAATCATTTACAAAAACCAACAGAT
Organism: Bombyx mandarina; assembly: GCF_003987935.1. The sequence continues at coordinate 1,023,203 of NW_021011516.1, read as the reverse complement.
TTAATATTTATAAATATTTAGAAGCATGTCTGATCTAATTGTCTTGTGAACGAAAAATGCAATTACTGTTTGTGTAAGGTATATAAATTCCTAAGTGTATTTATTATCTAGACATATAAATAAAATTAAGTGTCTGTTTGTCATATTGAAATAACCGCTTTTTACTACATGCATACGAATATATATACAGTACATACACCAAAATAACATTTTTTACAGTTTTTGTCTGGCTAATCTCTGGAACGGCTGGACCGATTTTGACGGGACTTTCACTGACATGTAGCTGATGATATAAAAGGAGTAACTTAGGCTACTTTTTTTAGACTAGCTTCGCCTCGCGGCGTCACAGCTATCAATAATTAAATTTAATGTTTCCGAAGCGAAGAAAGGGCGGGTTGCTAGTCAATAATAAAATTTAATGTTTCCGAAGCGAAGCGAGAGCGGGTCGCTAGTCTAAGATAAGCTATGATACCGTTGAACCAGTGAGTAGAAACTTTGTACAGTTGGTACTTTGAATCGATTTTTTTCATATTACCATAATACGAGTAGTGGTAGCTCGGATTGGTCCGATTCAGACCTAGTTTTTTTTTTAAAGATTTTATGTCCTGGTAACGGGACCTTTAAGCCAAGTACTTCTCTTTAAAATCAAAATGAGATGAAGTTGAATAATTAGAAACTTTAATCAATTGTATTGAAATGAAACGATATGAGATGGGGAAGAGAAAGAGAAATAAAATCTTAGTGAAATGGTGCTTATTTAATGAGACTTTTTCAGTGGCATTTTCGGAAGAACTCGAGAAGCTACGTCCAGTGACATTTGAACTCTAAACCATCGATATATTACCCGATGCTCTAAACACTAAATTATCAAAATAAAACAACTCACACAACTTGGCTCCTCGCGTTCCTGTCATAAAGTATTCATCTTATATATTTATATATCGTGTCGATGTTCCGCGGCTGACTACCCAAACCCACCCCTGCTCGTAGAAGCAGGAAGACCCCTTCTTCTTCTTCTAACTGTGCCCGCTCTAACAATAAGTCTCAGGCAGGCAGCGGCAGGCAGAAGCTTGGCTCTGCCCCTGGCATTGCTGAAGTCTATGGGCGACGGTAGCCACTCACCATCAGGTGGGTCGTATGCATGTCTGCCTACAAGGGCAATAACAAAAATTGAGAATACTATATACGAAAAAAAAAGTAAATAAAAATAATAATAAATAAATGTATTGTAAATAACTGAATAGTTTTCTTCATCTGCTACCAAAAACTAAAATCAAAAAGCTTTATGTGAAACAAACACGAAACAAATGTATTAATCAAATTCTTTATTTGTAATGACGTTTCATTCATTAAATGAAGTTGTCAGTTGTCAACAAGCCACGTGTCATATGAATGCTATCACAAACTTATCATCAATGTTAATGTGAAGGTTAATCATTGATAAACCGGTTACAAACTGCATTAGTATTTGCTTATAATACAAGATAATTCAATCGTTTTTCGCCTAGGACCGTCTTCCTCGGGGTGACGATGCGATGTGGTCTCCGCGTGAAATACGCCACCTTCTACACTGCCTGCCCTGGCAAATATTTAAAACAATTTGAGAAACCACCTTCCTAATGGATAATAATAAAATTACAACGAACAATTACACTTCTTTTGCTATCCATTTTTTTTATTGCTTTGGTGGGTGGACGAGCTCACAGCCCACCTTGTGTTAAGTGGTTACTGGAGCCCATAGACATCTACGACGTAAATGCGCCACCCACCTTTGTTAGAACGGCTGCCCCACCCTTCAAACCGAAACGCATTACTGCTTCACGGCAGAAATAGGCAGGGTGGTGGTATATACCCGCGCGGACTCACAAGAGGTCCTACCACCACCATTTAGTCTCGTGTAGTATATAAAGACCGACGACTAGGTCAGACTAGCTGGTAAGAACTGGATGCGAAAGGCAAGAGACCGAAAAGAACGGAGTGCATACGACGAGACCTACACTCAACATTGGGGTGAACACAGATTGTAGAAGAGTTTATATAGTCTCTTATGCTGCCAATTAGAAAGAATCTTCTCATCGTCAGCCAAAAGCATTCTTCATTCATTTTATAAGTTCATTCTTGCCGATTTATCTTACACAATATAAAGACCGAATGGTATTAATCACCTTACATTAAAATATCTTAGACTTAAGAAGACCAAAGCATTACTTACTAAGCTAAGCTAAGTTCACGTTAGAAAATGAGTTCAGTAAAAATTGAACTTTGGAAAACATTCAAAGTGATTTCTCGTTAAAACTGGACTGGAATTTAGTTCGATTTTTGATTACTAATAATCTTATCAAATCGCCAACAAATGATTGGTATTGCTAACATAAACTTTCATAGACAAAATCATTTTAAATGAAAAACCATAATTCAGTATTATTTAAATGTAAAATATGAATTACATATTTGTCTATAAAACCTGACATGTATTCTACATTCAGCGACAGAACCGAAGCTTACGGTGCTCGGTCGGCGACCTCATTAATATTTCACCCGCAGCGCATTTCACATTGTGATTCATCATTTATTATCAATTCGCTGCATAAACAACGTGAATCTTTGAGATCTTGTTTTATTTATTGAAGCATTTATTCCTCGAACAGTTGTCGGCATACTTTTACTTATTTCTTATTGTTTGATTTATTCGTACCGTTTTCCTTGAGTGTTCTTTATGTGAAACAACTCGAACAGATCAGGTCATACTGTCGGTTAAGAGAAAGGTATTCCTAAATTATTGACTTGACACGAATAAGTTTGCTTCATATACAATTTAAATTGGTAATGTATTTGACTCGCACTGCTGACCCCATGACTTTATATTCAAATTATGAATTATGGATTTCGCCTTTGATTTTTTGTACAAACTGAATCAGTCTAAATTAATAGATAATCATAATATTATATTAATAGATTATAGTCATCATTGCTGGGATGATAAATTATTACAATGAACGTATTATAAAATAACGAACTTCATCGATTTATTAGTTGAATTTAGGTTGTACGTTTACTCAAGTAAAATATTTCAAAACGTACAAGCGTGACAGCACAGCAATACAATACCGAGTCTCAATAAAATTTTGTAAACAAACAAATTAAATATTAAAAGTCTACTTTGTACACAAAAGTAAGCTATTGTAACGGACGTGACGTCAGCTGTCATGCCCTGCCGCCAGCCAAGCCGCCAAGCCATATTAACACGCCCCCTTCCGCCACAGCCACCGCCACCGCCGCCAGCCAAAGCCAACGAAGGGGGGATAGTGTTAATAAAACAACCCGTGCCAGCCATTTCTAACTACTTTTCTGCATTCTTGCACAAATAAAAGAACTTGTCGTTACGCTGCTGGTTTTTATTGTCACATCATTTGCAACAATCAGAAGTGGCATAAAGAAATTAAACAACGTCATATACACGCTCAGATCTCTCGGTCTTCTGACAAGTTTGAAGAAGATGAAGCTCCTATTCCACCAGCGAGGAAGGTGTTGAAAAATTTGCTTCAGAAGGAGGTCCACAATGCGATAATTGAGCTACAGGATGAAGAACCTGGAACAATCAAACCAAACGAATATCGACGTCGTCGGACGAAGAGCGCCCGCCGCCCTGTCCTTCCATCATTCTGGTTCACGTGGACGGAAACTAGAAGAGCAACAACGTGGAGTAACCCACTGCGGCACTACGAGCTTCACGGCGCTTCATGAGATTCACGGCTACGAGCTTCCTTCTCCCTGCCTGCGACGCTGCTGCGCGGCGAAGACGGCTACATCAAAGTCATCAACATGGGCTCGGAGACCATCATGTGGCCGCCGGGCGAGATCCTGCCGAGGGCCAACAGCTGCGAGGAGCCACAGCCAAACAGCCAGGTGTGTTGCATTTCTACTTGCCCTAGCCATGCCATTACAAATATTTCGAGATTTGAGGGTAGAAAAAAAAAAATTAAAAGGAGCCATTAAATAATAAGGGTCATTCAGATTTAAAAAATACAGTATAAGCATTACTTTGCTACGAATACACATGATTTAGGTATTGCCAATTTAGTCCAAATGCAAATTAAGCTTACTAGTGATCAGCCCGTGTATTGCCACCTTTACTTTCTCATAATGAACAAACGATAGTTAAATCTAAAGCCAATTAACTTTTAGATGCCGGCATTATAAAATAATCTGAAGCTAGTCATGCTTCACCAGTGGTCTTATTAAGAAACAGAACGGCGACAGTAGGCTATGCGTTGATTATCGTGCGTTAAACGCTATGGTAAAATATAAAAGTATCCACCGAACAGTACTTCACGAGTTTAGATTTAGCCCAGGGCTACCATAAATTAAGCATTGTGCCAGACACACAACTGCTTTCATTACGCCGCAAGGTCATTATTTCAAGTACACTAGAATTCCTTTTGTTTTAGCAAATGCGCCATCTGTATTCATGCGTTTCTTCTTTTTCTCCACCTTATTCCACTAGGTGGGGTAGTTAAATGCGTTTAATAAATAAAATAATTGAGTCTGTGGGTAGAAAAGAAATGGGTAAAAATAAATGTAAGTCAAATCGAGATACTAGCAATTTGAAACGATTTACCTCTACCCTCAGTGGGTATAAAATCTGGTTCAATAATTATTGAGAAAGTACTTGGGAAATTTTATGGTGGAGACTTAAAATTAAATATGAGTAAATGCTTATTCTTGGAGAAACAAGTCACTTATTTATGTCATGAAATATCTTCAGACGGTATACAGCCGGGTGCAACAAAAATTGACGGCCGTTTCGCAGTTTCCTGTGCCAAATAATGCTCAGTGTGCGACAGTTTATTGGTTATATGTTACTTGCGCGTCCGTTAACTGAGTTAAGAAAAAGAAAAAAAAAGATATATCATGGGTGTGGGGCCGTGAACATAACGCGAATTTCGAACAACTGAAAAACAATTTACTGACAACTCATTGCGGACAGTTATGAAATTGAAGCTTAAAGAACATTTTATATTATTAATTTAGTTAGAAATTTATCATCAAAAAAAAACTTCGAAAAGCTCTCTTTTTTATACCTCTATATGGAGACGAGCATACGGCCTCACCTGATGGTGAATAGTTACCGTCACACAAAGACGTTGGCAATATCAGGGGTAGAGCCTACTGTTGAGTACTCTCTGTAAGCTGCGTCTGAAGAAGGACCTGTCGTATGTTTTTTTATTGCCTTTGTAAACCTAAGAGCGTATGATTCACCTAATGATAACAGGGGTATGCACATCGTAATTGGTGTATAGTGTGACCGCATGGGTTTGTACTGTCATCACCCTACCCATTTCGACCGTGAAATAGCCATTTTCTAGGTTTTAAAGGTTTTTGGGTGGTAAATAAAATCTTCCACCGTGCGGGTGAAATTGCTTGGTAAATAAGACATGCTTCAAGGTGGATAGTGGCATTCAAAGTAAATGGACTAAAGCGATCCCTTAAAACTAGGTGTGGCTCGTCCACGTGAAATAATATAAACAAAAAGACAGCGCTATATTTATTTTTTATTGCTTAGATGTGTGGACGAGCATACAGCCCACCTGGTGTTAAGTGGTCACTGGAGGCCATAGACATCTACGACGTCAATGCACCACCCACCTTGAGATATAAGTTCTAAGGTCTCAAGTATAGTTACAGCGGCTGCCCCATCCTTCAAACCGAAACGCATTACTGCTTCACGGCAGAAATAGGCGGGGTGGTGGTACCTGCCCGCGCGGACTCACAAGAGGTCCTACCACCAGTATATAATTTTACTTGGTTTCTTAATAAATGTCCATCATGAAGTTGAACAAATCTATTAAAACTCAGATACATAAACACCTGTGTTCTTGTAAAAAATACATTAGTTAGTCATTCATATCATAATATTTAAAAATAATAAAGAAAAACCTTTTAATTGAGCGATTCCAAGAAACAAATCATTTTTAAATATATATACTTTGAATTCACACTTTTCCTTGATTCGAGTCGATATCGTTTATTGAATATCGCAAGCAATTTATTTACATAAAACCAACGACTTTTACAAATAGCAACTATTAGGTAAACGGCAATCTTCAAATTCAATGTTCATTTGAAATCCGTTTATAGGCTTTTATTTATTGTTTTTTAATATCCGTAGATAAATCAAAGTGTTTTATTTTATTTAAAACATTCACGGTGGTTTTTTTAAAAGACTTTTTTAGGATTTATATGTAATTGAATCAAATTACTTATCATTTAATTCTACAGCACGCGTTCTAATATATTACAAATTTTGAGAAGGTGTATCGTATTGTGTATATTTAATGCACTTATTTAATGCATTTCGAAATACTATTAACTCGAGATTTCGACCTCATGTCTCAAGGTGTCCACCAGAAATCACTTTATGAAATATTTGGACTTTGCGAATCACTCAATACCAGGTCAACGATGAACCCCTCAAATACTCTACTCAAAATTACTAAAACATCATTTTAAAAGTAATGTTCAATTTAAAAGCACCTAAAACCATGTATTATAAATGATATTTCCATAGTCCAATGTACATTAAAACAATAAAAACTCGTTATGTGCTTACGCTGGGAAAGCAAATACGCGCCATCACACATAAGTACCCAAACACGAAATGTATAATAAAGATGAACAATATTTACTAACTAATGTGTACATAGACGGTAAAATATCCGGATAATTTTGAATTAATGATCAGTAGAGCTTATTCTACACAGAACTTCTTCTTATATACCCATTTTAATAATTGATTTAATAATAGTATCAATGAAATCATAGAAAATTGTTTTTCACTTTATTACCATTTAATACCATTACAATGATTTTCTTTTTGTTATAGTAATTGCACTATGTAATTATTGAGGGAGAGGGAGGACCTCGGTCCTCCTTTTTTCCCCCCTCTTTCTCTTTGGAGGCGCTGCAGTCACGGAGACCTAACCTGGTCCGTTACCCCCTCGACCGGGTATACGAAAATGGATTCCCAAGCGTTAAAAGGAAGACTGCGGCTATTCTCTGCGATCCGGTCCGCATAACAGTCGTCCCAGGACAGCTGGTCTTCGTGGCTTCAATGTCGAGCTTAGGCCCAGCATCCGATACCTGGGGGTCAATATCGACCGGAGTTTGAGAATGACCGCCCACGCCAAGTCGGTGTTGGCGGCAGCTCGCTGTGCGAGGGTTCTCCTCCGGCCGGTGTTGGCCTCCAGGTTGGCGATCAGGACTAGGCTCGGCATTTACAAGACGTATGTTCATTCCCGTATCACGTACGCAGATGCGGCCTGGTATCACCTCATCCCGCAGGTCATGTGAGTGAAGTTGCAGGCCTAGCAGAATCTGGCTCTTCGCACGGTAGCCGGAGCAGGGCGCTACGTCAGAAATGACGGAATCGCCCGGGATCTGGATGTAGTGTCGCTCGAGGAGTTCATCCGGAGGCTAGCTCGTAATCTTTACGAGCGGACTGATGGTGGACCCCACGAGTATCTCCACAATTTAACTCCCTTGCACGCCAAACCACCTGATGGTCGGGCGCTACCAAGGGTGCTACTGGAACCCTCGGCTATGGTAAGATAGTCTGCTTAATCGGAGTGATATGAGAGTGCTCATAATGTGTGCCCCCATGGGACTGAGCTATCCACACTCTTCATTTCCCCCCACACTGTTGGGGTGCCCCCCCCTCTGCTTTGTAGAGGTGGGGCCGCGGCATGGGGCCGGTGGCGGGCCCCACGGTGCTGACTGTTGTCCCTGTATTGTACATAGTAGTTGTAGTTAGGTTAGTTTAGGTTAGTTAGTCTACGGCGCAACACACGCTCGCCGAGTGTGTAGCTTGGGAGGAGCAGCGCCGTGTCCTCACAAATGAAGTAGGAAGCGATCTGTCGCTGCCGGCCGTAGTGCGGAGGATGGTCGGCAGCGCAGAGTCGTGGGACGCGGTGGTGTCCTTCTGCGAGGACGTGATGTCGCAGAAGGAAACTGCAGAACGGGAGAGGGAGATCTCGACTCCCTTTCCCGGCCGCAGAAGGCGCACCGGGCGCAGGACAAGGGCGGACAATGCCCTTTTCCGCCCCCCATGAATGGGTCCAGGGGCGAGGGACTTGGGAAAGCCCTCGCCCCCTATTCGATGGACCTGAGACGGAGGTGCATGCGGGTGTCGGCGCGTGCCTCTGAGGCGATGCACGGAGTAGCTGAACGCCTCACTACTCCGTGCAGGAGACGAGGCCTGGATAGACCGGGCCAGCACTGGTGTGGGGCTGCGGAAGAATGTGGATTCCCGCGGCCCTGCGCGCACGTGTGGGTGGACACCGGGGTGGTTTTAGCCGGTAGGAGTCCGGCACGCCCCTTCGCTTTTCCCCAGGCGGAGGTAGTCCATGAGGATTTCCCCCCGAAAAAAAAATAAAATAAAAAAAAAAAAAGGTTAGTTAGTCTGTACTTAGACGTAAGTGGGAAAAAAAATATAGTAATAGAAAGCAGAGGACAACAGCCGGCGCCGGAGTGACTCCTCCGCGGGCATCGAGCCGTCACCAAACCAGCCCATCGTATTATATATAAGTATATATTTTTTGTCGATGCTATGCAACCATACACGCTGCGAACAGCCCTCCCCATACCATCTCGTCCTGCACCCACATCACCCCTGCCCTGTGTGGCAGGGAGCTTCTGCCCGGGTAGTGGGGTTTGCCCCGAGGCCCGTTCCGTGCCCCCGCAAGGGGGTACGACGAGCCTTCTTACTTAAGCGCTAAAAAAAACGAAATTAATAATAGAGGAGTCTTATTTTGACAACATAATTTTTTTTAGAACACCAAAAAAGAGTACACAGTAATAATTTTATATGGAAATATTTTCTCAGGTGATCGAATAACATAAAGAGACGTCACAATAGACTATTTAATAATAATGAACAGTTTAGTTAAACACTTTATAATAATATCTATCATTGTCTTATGGTCATCAAAAGTCCATGTATTTGCCGAGGTTTTTAGTGTGTGGTTATAAATTTAATTAATTCCATTGAATACTTTATTTATTGCAGATATTGGTACACCTCCAGCGCCAGGCTCGCTGTCATAAATTTGAAAAAAAAATCCGATTTCATTTTACAACACTTTATTTTGGGTCTGAAAGAATTCGTGTGGTCCAGAGGCCTTTACAGCTTTACTGGGAAGGGCGGACGAGCACGGGCTCAACCAGGGTGTTCCACGTATTTCCTTATCATGGAAGTCGTCCCTGACTATGACCTTAGGGACGTAGTTTCGTAGAACAATAATACTTGTCTACAAAAACTCTGGCATAGCTGCAACCTTCAATAGGAATATGTCAGGAGTCTTACGCTTAAGGCTATGAACGTTTCAGAAGCTAATCATACTATAGGTATAATAAACATAATCGCGAACGTTGTATTTTGTAGGCAGCGGCTTGGCTCTGCCCCTGGCATTGCTGAAGTCCATGGGCAACGGTAACAACTCACCATCTGGTGGGCCGTATGCTCGTCTGCCTACAAGGGCAATAAAAAAAAAATTGTAATAAAAAAAAAACTTTGTATTACCACCATTGGGAGTACCCAATTGAAGTATCAATTTATTAATTTTCAAACATAATGCTAATTTGTTTCAGTAGGTTTTGGTCAGGAGGAAATCGCCGGACTTCCGCCCTTTTCTGGGGATACTGGGCGGGGTATGTCAGAGTCGAACTGACTAAAACCTCCTGTCGCTCAACAACCAACGTCCAAACCTCGCATGAGACAGAACTCATGACAAGGCAAAGGGGGGAAAGTGAAGCGTTTAGTGCGGAGCACATCTCTCCCATCACCCTCCCCCTCGGGACGNAGTCGAACTGACTAAAACCTCCTGTCGCTCAACAACCAACGTCCAAACCTCGCATGAGACAGAACTCATGACAAGGCAAAGGGGGGAAAGTGAAGCGTTTAGTGCGGAGCACATCTCTCCCATCACCCTCCCCCTCGGGACGCCGGACTGGCGGTCGTCGGCGCCACGACCACCAGCCCTCTCGGTTGTTTCAGTAGGTAATCATTTTAAAGTCACAATTTTATACAGTTCAACCTCGAACGAAATGTTGACATCACTACATCATAATTGTAATAAAACCTGCACACAAATATTGAATGAACACTTATTGTTTCGTTTATTTCCTGTATCTGTACATAATCGTCGTATGGAATCACCTGTTCTGACATTGAACGCTATCGGCGATGCACCGCAACACAATGCCTGTACCTTTAAGATTCGTGCAGAGATTGTGAGGTCCGCGTAGCCGACGCATTGTCTGCCAACACCGAAGCTTAATAAATACTTATACGTTTTTATCGGAAAGTTGTCTGACTGTTAGGGAGTACGACGATAAAATAATCACAAAGACTTGTAAATAATTTTACAAACACTATTATTAATCGGGATCTCACTGTTAGTTTTTAAGTTTTTAGTTTTTTTGATTTTAGTTTTAGTGAATTCATGATATTCAATAAGCGTGTGGAACGGTAGTCTACCCGAGATCATAGCGGCGCTTGCAACACTACCGAAAATATATGTAAATGTATATAAATGTATGTATGTATATTGGATGTATAAGTGCATATATGTATGTAAGATTGTTTTTAAAACTAAATAATTACAGTCAATGCGCTGAAGTGCTTTTTTATTTCATGCATTTTAATGGTATTTCAGATATTCATTTTGTACTAGACATACAGCTACACTTGTTTTCGTTCCTGTAACGTGCCATGAATATAATATGTTTAGCTGCAAGTCAAAAGAGTTACCTCTAGCGGGCTGTAAATGAGCACTGCCTGAGGGGGTGTTACTAATGTTATTTAAAAAAAAAAAAGTGTGTGTGTCCGCTCCGACGCACGACTGGAGTTTACTGGATATAAAAAATTAAACGAAACAATACGAGAAATAGTTCTATATTACGACAACACGATACACTACAGATTATTAACAAATTAACGAGACACAAAACAAACGACTAACAAATATATGAAAATACAATAATGAGAGAAACGCGCGATCNAACAAACGACTAACAAATATATGAAAATACAATAATGAGAGAAACGCGCGATCAGTACGAGGCTTTGTGGCGGACTGCCGGCGCAGCAGCCCGGCGTCACCTGCGATAACGCGGCCGCGCGTTGGCTCCTGATTGGCGCGCGCACGCATCACGCAATCAGGAGCCAATCAGGCGCATAACGCATTTCGTGTGACATGCTAGTACGGTTTTGGTCCCCATAATTTTCATACCCCGGGCCTATATATGTAAATCGATTCTTAAGGAGTAAACTCCAAAAATTCAGTATACTCGGGATAGTATGAGGAGCTATTTCGTTTTATAAAAGTTTTTCTCTACTTAAAAAATACACATAAAATTTAGATGAGGTTCCGCACAAAGACAGCTCGTAGTCTGGATTAACGCATGGCTGTTTTTTATCATGTTCTCCTCCTCGCGGCGTTCCTCACTGCTGAGGGTCGTGACCATCATATTTTGACAGGATTTTACTTCTTGTAATGTCCCTTCAGCGCCTCCGATCATTGGACGCATGAAGGGCCTCGTGGAATGGGATCTCTATAAGTGTGGTGTGGATTTGGTCGAACCACCTTGTCGGACTGCGCCCGCGCGGTCTCTTTCCCTAGATCTCCTCTGTCACGAATAGTCTCTAGGATATCGGGCGTTTTCCGAGCAATATGACCGAAGTACTCGAGTGCGCGGCGAAGGCAGAGTGTAGACAGTCTTATCTTGATCTTCAGTTATTCCAAGATTATCATCATATTAAATAACACTAAAAAGGACGGATATATTATAATAAATACGATACTGTATTCGCTGTTTCGTAACTTTACTTGCTAAGAGATCTACAAGTTAATTGATAACCTATGCACCAGAAACTGACAGATTTTAATCCCAATAAAATCCAAGATGTTTCACTATTTCCGAATTACTAATTTAAGGCAGCCGAAGCCGCGGAGCATATCTTATTTAATGATATTAATAAGGCCATTTATTTAAAGGTCATATGAACTGGCTCTGACTTTCGAGATAAGTCCCACTGAATATAGATTATTACTATCAAAGATCAAGCAAAATTGGTAGGTTTTACAATAGTTAAAAGTTGCTTAGTTTCAATCTGTCTCAATCTGTGAGTACAACTCCGATTTTCGGAGAAGTTGAATAAATTTTCAGTGAAATCTTAGAAACTAAAAATTGTTCTAAAACTTCCATTAAGATATTCATCACAGTTGTAGTAAAAATTTCACAGTTTTCCAAGAACCTACCCCTCGCGTCATTGCTTAGATTTAAATTAATGATTACCGCTTTGTTTTTCTTTTAAGGGTCGTGTTTGAAAAGAATTGCACATTGATTCATGTTGGTGATGAGGTGTATTTCAGACACGCATGGGCAGGAACGTCAAGAACTAATCATGCGTACCGTTTTTAAGGGTGAGGCAGCCGATTTGAGACATTCATATTGTGCTGTCTATGGGTTCCAGTTAGGTTCTATTTCATCCGAGATCCGAAGCATGGTCACAACTTATTGTGCGACTGAAGACTTTAGTCGGTGTAACTCTGATACGCCTCGTCGAAAATCAGAAATATATAGGTGATAAAACTTAGACCTAAAAAAACTAAGAATATACGTTTTATTATAGAAATAAACAAATAAAACATTCCGAATCGTTCGAAAAACATGAATGTCTCTGTGACAATAAATATATTTCAAAGACACATTTAAAAACTATTTTGTCACAATTTATGTCACAAGTATGTATATGCAGATGCGAAAAATGTAGTGTGAAGATAAGTTTGCTTAATAGGAGGTCTACACAAGGTCAAGAAAGTCCACTGCCAAGGTCTAAGCAATTGAAGTCGTTTAGAATTGCAAATTTTTGTCTACATCTACGAAATTGCCATTCAACCAACACGAGGCGAACAAGTTAGACTTTTTTGTTACGAAACAAATTATTGATTTATGTAAATATTACAGTTATAAAACATGACTAAAAATATGTGTGTGTCATTCCCTTCATTAAAAACTGAAGATGGACTAACCATCTTTTTCTCTTTTTGCATCACTGTTATTAAGAAGGAGCTATACTCGTAGAGACTAAATAAGATGGATAATTTTAATTAAAAGTTTGGTATCACAAGTAATACGTAAAACAAAAAAAATCTACAAAACCATTATAGTCATTAATATGCAAAGTAGAGAATAAGCAGAAATCACCTCAGGTGGTAAACCGGATTGGATGGTAACAGACTAGTTGTCACCTATACATTTTTTGCCCAACAAACCGAGGAAACGAAAATTCTCTGTAGATTTTAGATTACGATTTAGATCTACAATCCAACAGAACGATAGTTTTTGATTCAATCAAACTCTTATATATTTAATTAACGTCAAGAAAAACGTGAAGTTAATAATAACAAACAACTGAATAGATGTCACAGCCATCAATAATAAAAACGCTAGGAATTGTCAATAAATTACAATCTGCAGATGCTGTCGATAATAATACAGACTAAAATTAATTTAATAATTTGTAATCAATAACTAAAACGAACAGAAAGTAAAGACTATAAAATTATTCCCGTATGAATTAGCATTAATTAAATTATTATATAATATGATCAATGATTTTAATGAGAGAGCCACTCATCATTTGGTATATTTATAAGATGTCACTATGGCACTAGATTGTCTGTCTGGCTGCTAAACTAAAACGCATGATTGCTTCGAACGTGAATTCACCAATAAAACTTAACTAAAATTAACCTCTTTCTATATTTTTAGTTGAAATTTTTTAAAATAGGTTTTAAAAACAAACAAAAACGGGATACGGGTTTTTCTCGCCTTCTCTTAAATTATCTCCAGTTTCAGTGAAAAATACTTCCGCCTCGACCAATATCTGTCAACATAATTCCACGTTTGACTTGAAAACATCACAAAAACTTGCTTTCATTGACAACTATCTTGTGCAACATAATGGCTTTTAAATTATTACCTCCGACAAAAAGTTCCATACAATATTCCTGTACGCTCTTTACGTACGATTTCGTATCTAAAGGAAATCACCCAACGAGTTTGCGTAGAGCGATATAATATTGTAAAAAATCTGAAATATAATAAACGATCATTATAAGTACACAACAATTTGTAAATTAATGTCATAATTTGTATGAGATGCGTGTGCGGCGATGAGGGCGGTCGATACACAGACTCAGCAGGCGTGCGGCGTCTTCGCGTCTCCATAGTGACCCGTCGTGGAGTACATAAGCGATCGCTCGGCAAGCCTGCCGCACAGAACGCTGTAACCTGGTGAGCGCGCCGCACATAGTGCAGCGGATCCCCGGGAAATTCAAATAATAAAAGAAGTTTGACGTTTCGTAAATTACGAGTGAGAACATATTATATTCTAGTTACGAATCTCAACTTAAACGTGAAAACCAACTTAAGTTCAGAGTGTTGTGTATAATTTTTTTAATTAAAATGATTTCCTTAGTGTTGTTTGTTTTGGGAGCTATTCTCGCAACAACAGAAGGTTGTGGCCCAGGAAAGCAGTTATTAAGTAAGTTAATTCCTTTTACTAATTATCAATTAAAAAAAAATTAAAGTTAAATCTCACGGCTGATCTAAGATCTGAGAGATCTTATATCAGAACGCTACGATGTCTTCGTCAAACTAAGCCTAATCAGAAAATATATAATATACTATATAATATACCGCATAATATATATGCAAAAGCGCGACTTGTACCTCATGCATTGCCATGGGCGTCAGCATATACTTTCGGACTGCCTACAAAAAAAAGTACTTTATCATGTAATAATCCCTTATATTATTCAATATTTAAGGACACCATACAACGAGTCACTGTTTAATGGACATTTTCAATTTTATTCATATCAGGCAATTCATTAATTTTAATATATTCATTCATAAATAAGCCGTTTAAGTGCCTCATGAAGTCATCGTGAATACACATAAAAATCTAGTTTTAAACTCAAGATGTCAATTCCACTTCATCGATTACCTTAAAAGTTTTCCGAAATTAACATAACAGTTTAAAAAAAAAATGGTAATGGTGACCATAAGTTTAAAATTAATCTGTTGTAATGTCGCCAGCCAGTCTAGCTTTCGCCAACTAGTTCCATCTGATGATGTATCTATTTAGCATACTCGTATGGACCGAGGTAGTAAAATTTTATTGACACAGACACCTGTATTAGCACGCACCGGTCTAATAAATCTTATAAATCCGATAGATTACGAAATCAAACGAATTGCTATTTTAACCTTGACACTTAATTTAGCTAATACTGTCGTATTCGTGTATCATAAACGGTAATAATGTAATAAGGGACTGTTTTTTTTTTTCAATATTAAAGTTTATCATTGCTCATCGCCACACTTTGTTTCCAGAATCTGGAGGTTTGACTGCTTACGAGAAACAGGCCATTGTGGACGCACACAACCGTCTCAGACAGACTGTTGCTCTCGGACAAATTACCAAACAGCCCCCAGCAGCTAACATGATGGAAATGGTATGCTATCTTAATTCTTTATAGGCGTTGATATTGATAAGCTAACAGCTTGGCCTGTGTACCTTCAAGTGTGGGCTCGCAAGTCGGCAAATTAATAATTTTGAGAATACCTTTTTAATATTATTTGAATCATTATTGTGTTCGTACATATTACCACTTCTTACCTGAACAAATTGCTAAATCGAATAGTGGTAGACTGTAGTATTTCGGACAATAAATATATAAATTATACAATAATACCGTTTGATTGCACTATAAATAAATTTTCATTTCGATTTGAAATCCAAGATAGAATATTATATTATATTTTATCGGTTGCCAAATGATCAATACCTGCTTCTTGTATGGAAAGCTTACGTTTTGAGTCTCACTAAATACCACTATGCTTCCGGTGTAGAGAACCAAAAAAATCCTAGTAACATAGTTGTATCGACGACATAGTCACAGTTGTGGTTTAAAAAAAAACTTTGAGGCGCTTGGTCATCTATCTACCTGCCAAAAAAAGATATAAATGAACAAATATTTTCGGAGTAATTACATTTGCTAAATTAAATTTCTTTTGTTTTAGATTTGGGACGATGAATTGGCAGCTACTGCTCAACGCTGGTCCGATCAATGTATACCCGCTCACGACCGCGCTGCCCAACGTGATTTGGGCAGATTCCCTGTTGGACAGAACCTCGCAGCCACTTGGACAACTCGTCCACCAACTGAACCATCCGACTCTGCGCCTGACTTCCAGAAGCAAATCAATGCTTGGTTCGATGAAGTCGGTAAATACGGCTTCAAGCCTATCACGGGAGGTCATGGCACTGGACACTATTCACAGGTAAGAAATCACGAAAAATAATTATTTCTTAAAATTTAAAGTATTTTTAGTAACAAAACACAGAAATTTAAATTTCTATATATATTAAAACACACACAATTTAATTAAAATGGAATTGAATTGAACTAAATTATCTCAGGATTAAAAATTTAATTTTCTATTTTCGTTTCAGTTGGTTTGGGGCGAGACCTCACATGTGGGTTGTGGCTACACTTTCTACTACGATCCGTCCAAGGGCTACACGAAACTGTATGTGTGTAATTACGGCCCCGGCGGTAACGTCATAGGATCCAATCCTTACGAAAAAGGCTATCCCGCGTGCAGTACCTTTGGTCTTACGGAATCACGAAAATATTCGGGACTTTGTGGTACGTACATATAAAATAAAAACAATCCTTTAAATGAATGCTTATTAAAAATACTATATGAGTATTTATTCGATTCTTATCCCAAATTTTATATTATTATGCGTATATCAATTTTGATTTCTTGTTTCTTCCACAGTTGCCAGTTTCACCTCGTCATCATACCAAGAAAACTCGAACAGCTACATCTCTAATGCCATCCCCGACAGCACGGGCGAGACTCAAACCTACAACTATCAATACAGGAACCAATTTTACAATCAGTACAACAACCAATACCAGTATCAATACCAGCAGCCAGAAACTTACTACCAAACTGAGACCTCCTCATTCAGGCCGTTGCTCAGTATCTTCAAAACCGCTACAAACCTGTTCACAAAACCGAAATCTCAGGTTCGGATTGGCACTGTTTTCGTATAGAGACTTCTTCAGTGTGAAATATATTAATACATAGCAGTATTTTCTAAATTATTGTGACGGTTATGTTACTAGACTGATTATTCGAAGTCTCTGATTACAGTGCTTCGGAACATTGTAAATAGTATTGTTACTCCTTGGTTTTACAAGGAATTAATTAAGCCTAAATATACAAACTATGTGAGGGTCTCAGTGATAAAAAAATAAATTGCTGTCGAGAATGGCCTTCTAGTATTAGCTAAAGATATGAGTTTTGTTATGTTAATATAAAATAAATTAATTTTATAAAATATGTTTTAATTTTCATTTTATTTGCACAAATCACATCATATTTTTTCCTGACCTAATTAAATTTATTTTTAATTAAACGCAAAATATGCACCAAAAAATAAAAATCAAAGTCGATATTTATAACCAACATTATTCATAGAGTTTCCTTGGATTGTTATTCGCATGCTCCCCCCGTGGGTCTGCTGGCAGATTTTTGTATCACATAATAAGCAGCGTCTTTGTAATTTTTCTATTATCCGCTATTATTATATTTTTCTGTACCTAATATATAAAAATGAATTGCTGTTCGTTAGTCTCGCTAAAACTCGAGAACGGCTGGACCGATTTGGCTAATTTTGGTCTTGAATTATTTGTGGAAGTCCAGAGAAGGTTAAAAAGGTAGATAAATATGAAAATGCTCGGAATTAAATAATAATAACAATATTGTTTTTTCTTTGATGTGTCTTCCGTCGGACGGATTCCTTTTGTTTGTTTTAAGTTTATTTTATACAAAAGCTTAGGTATTTTATTTATCGATTGAGGCACTACAAAGTCTGCCGGATCAGCTAGTAATAAATAAAAATAGACGTAGATAGCTTCTGAACACGTGACATCACTAGCTAGTGGATCGATGTGTATTAATGAATACCTACCCGTATTAAGTACCTAATGTAGGTGACATTTCAAATATCCACAATAGTTTTATTATTGTAGAGCTCATAAAAACTGAATAATAATTGTGATTCGTATTAAATATTTAAAATCAGATCAAATGAGACTTCATTTGATCGTAGCCTAAAGGATAAGATGTCTAGTGCATTCGTATCTAGCGATGCAACGGTGTTCGAATCCCGCAGGCAAATGCCAATTTTGTAATGAAATACGTACTTAACAACTGTTCACGATTGACTTCCACGCTGAAGAAATAACATCTATACATATAAATAAAATTGGAGTGTCTGTTTGTAATATTGAAATAACCGCTTTTTACCACATGCAAATGAATATACATACGGTACATACACCAAAATAACATTTTTTACAATTTTTGTCTGTCTGTCTGTCTGTCTGTTTGTTCCGTCTAATCTCTGGAACGGCTGGACCGATTTTGATGGAACTTTCACTGACAGTAGCTGGTGATATAAGGAGTAGCTTAGGCTACTTTTTTTAGACTAGCTTCGCCCCGCGGCGTCACCCGCGGTTTTTGTCGTACCGCGGGATAACATCGCGGGGCTCAGTCTATCAATAATAATATTTAATGTTTCAGAAGCGTAGCTAGGGCGGGTTGCTATTATATAATAAAAATCAAACCCGCAAAATTATAATTGGCGTAATTACTTCTGGTAGGACGCCTTGTGAGTCCGCACGGGTAGATACCACCCTGCCTATTTCTGCCGTGAAGCAATAATTCGTTTCGGTTTGAAGGGTGAGGCGGTCGTTGTACTGTAAAAACTGAGACCTTAGAACTCATATCTCAAGGTGGGTGGTGGCATTTACGTTGTAGATGTCTATGGGTTCCGGTAACCACTTAACATTAGGTGGGCCATGAGCTCGTCAACCCCCATATGCATTAAAAAAAAATAGTTGAGAAGAATATATATTCTTCGATTTAAATTTACACGATTACATACTTTTTTTTGAGCAGAATTTTTTTTATAATGATTTTAACACACTGTCCACACTGTGTATACTTCTTATTTCGCGAGTTTCGGATAACACACATTGGACAGTTCCGTAGTTACCATTTACATTAATGGCTTAAATTCAAGTTGATAAATTTTAAAATATATTTTAATCGCTTAAAATGCGTAATTACTGCCGGTTGGACAGGTCCCACATCCTACTTATTTCTGCCACGAAGCAGCAACACGTTTGAAGTAACTAAAGTAGATATTGCACGAGTCGTTTAAACATGACTTTTTTAACTTTAGTCTCGGAAATCATTAATTACCACACTTAGAAGGACTGCACTAGAAATAAATAAAAAGGATAACATTTCTATAACCTCATAAAGATCAATACATCTTCATCGCATTTTCATAATACAACATTTTTATTTCTATTTTCTTGTTAACTAACATGAATGACTTTAAAATGAATGAATTTTATCTTTAAAATATTAATACTCAACAAGAAAAATCGCTGAGAATAAATTGTTATTTTACAAAGAGAATTTACATCCTTGACCTCAGCAAATGGAAGGTCGGAGACACTTAGGTGCGTTAACATTGAACAAATATCAGAGGTGTTAAAACCAATATTATGATTTACACATACCCCATAAAGAGGATATTTAACATAGAGAATAGAACAAACAGAAATGTCACTGGATCACCTACTATTATTTCGCACGCTACGAATAATTTAAATACCCACACCCATTCCATACCAAAAAAACTCGGGAAGCGGTAAATAATGCTTTTTGTATCCATGACAACTGTAAACCATTACTGAATTCCAAATTTTCAAAATGAATGAAATAAACGTCATAATTTACTTTGTTTCTGAATTTGTCTAGTTAGTCGATCAAGCTGTTTAAACACCACATTCGTCGCGGCTTCGAAGGCGGCATTGCCAACATCTCCTCCATAATATTCATTAAAATTACTAAAACTAAATGAATAATCCTTCCCATGATAAAAATATAATAGGGATCTTAGTATTGTCACTGCCTCGATAGAATGTAATAAATAGATACGAACGAACTCTATGTTATTACATTATTGAAATTAGGTATCTTATAAAGACGGTGCGGAAGCTAAACCTATTTGTTGCGTATTAAAATTGAATCGGCAAGCGCTCTGTCGGAACTCTCCACACTCGGTCGGAACCTCCTCCTTCTGGATCCAAGTCGATTATAATTGTGAAGCCCCAGCAAAACTGTTCCCCAAAACAAAGACTGCTGATTAAGATGAAACGAAACATAAGTTGAAAAATATGTATGTAACTAATAATAAAAATATATAAATCATCTGTATCGTAAAAGCCTCACTATCGCATTCACCTAAGGATGCGGATTCAGCGGTCAGAATCCATAGTCTGACCTCTAGGTGTGCGTTTTCTTTTGCGTTGTCTATTGCCCGTATAATATCCATGGCCCAGATAAACGCCACCGCCTACTTTGAGATCATAGTCTCACCTGCAGGTTTGGATGTACTTATTAGGTCGTTTTTTTAATAAATCCACAATATTATTATATAATCGAGAGACGTTACACAATTTCTGGATACGAATAATACATTGCATTAGTGAGTATAATTAACACGTTCGTACTTATATTTACACAGTGGTTACAGCGAAATGGCTGTCGACTTGATAATTTATCAAAATTGACCTAACATAATAGATACCCATAGAAAATGTAAGTAACATGTTTTAGTTAATGAAAAAAAGCTGTAGCGTTGGCAACCAGTCCAGTGACATTGAATGTATATCTTTACAATAGATTTTTTTGCAAAAGTTTATATCAGTGCATTAAAACTAGAGACTGATGTTTAAATAATATAATTCATTGGATCGTCATTCGTCCATTCATCCATTCGTTTCTGAGACTTGGTTATAATAGAATTATAAGTCTCTTTAAGAAGTTACTTCAAATAATATATTGGAGAATTTATAAACAGGCAAATAGACTACAAGTCGAGGTAAAACATATCATACAACAGTCACAGTCAACTTCTTTTAGAAACAAATTACATTTCAAACGCAGTAGAAACAGCGTCTTAAGTACTATATAATTATAGGCAGAACCGACTTACTACATTTTCACAACAGGCCGGTACGCAGCGGATAACGTGCCAACAACACGTGTCTGCTGGACCCTCAAAGCAACGAAAGATAACTAGAGGCAGGAATTAGTTAGCCTCAAGATTTGGAGCACGAAAAGCCAAGGAGATTCCGGTTTGGTCGAAAACTTAGTGCAGGCCGGGGGCCATCCTTTGTCCACATTTCGGCCACGGCCACACTGAGCTGTGTCCCTATTATATCCCCATTACCGTAGAAAATCTCCCGAAAATGGCATGACTATAGGGGAGCCACGAAACGGGAGGATTTCGCCACTCCCGTCATAGACTTCTATAGGAACACTGCAAAATCTCTTCCCCCAGCTGCTCAGGCTGGAGACGCGGTTTGAGGTAAGTCTTGCTTGAATTACCTATGTGATTAAAACTACAATCTTGTATTTTATGGAAGGTGGTGGTGTTAACGACATGTAGATCAGTCCATCGTAATTCATAAAAAAAAACAGTTTTTTATTATAAAATGATAGATGATGAGCTCTCGGCTTTAGTGTATCTTCCATACAGCCATATTTCTTTTTTTCCTAAATTACAATGATAGGATCCCTCCTACCCTTTGTTATAGCTGCTCATAAATTGAACCCTCCAACAGCGCATTATAAAATCAGAAAGATCGACCAACATACGTTCAGAAAAACTGAATCTTGAATGAACTTTTAAATTGTAATATTATTATTATTATTATTTTTTGCTTTAAAGTTCTTGTTGAATTTTTTTTGTATTCCTAAAATATATATTTTATTTGTTTTCAGTTTCGATAAAAAAAAAACATAAAATCCTATCAACTTAAAATAATACAGCATCGAAACGAACCTGAACGAATGCTTAATTAAATGGATTTGGTTGTCTAAATTATGTAATGGACAAACTAGTTTTATTGGCATACGTTATTAACTTTCGTTAAATGTCAATAGACTTTATGATAATAATATTATGGAATTAATATTTTTTAGTTAATTGTAATGTTGCCGAGAGTCCTTCCTACGTTACGTGACTTTAGTCATTGTCAAATAAAGATAAAAACCACTTGAGTTCAGAAGCACATTAGCAGTTAAATGATGTGTATATGTGTATATGAGATACATTAAATTAAATTTTTCTCCTACCTGCGCCGTAAGTTTGGTTTTCCTCCCGCTGTACAGGGAAGAAATTGTAACTTTTCCTCCCTGGGCACTGACAAGTGCGCATGCGCATTAGTGTCTACGTCTGCTCTCACACATCTAAAATTCTACGCCATTGTTGTGCTCAGGAAATTTGCAATATTGTGTGTAATTGTGTGTGTAAAAGTGAGATAAACAAAAGGCATTAAAATTTAATAGTGAAGTACAAAACAAGGATGAGTTCATCAGACAGTTCTTATTCAATTAGTAGTAGTTTATTTAAAAAAAAAAAACCCGTTAAATTGTTTTTTTATGAGTATGGGGGGGCTCCGAACCCCCCCCCCCCCCCCCGGTAAGGCTTCGCCCCTGGCCCCCGGCTCGGTACTCCACGAACTTTCGGCCTGGTAGGAGAAAAAATATTATATGCACCGCGGGAAAAAAGTAGAACATTGCCGGGTGGCAATTTTGTACGCGGGAGGAAATGTCCTACTATTCTCCCTTTGTGCACAATGTACTATTGAAATTTAAGTCTAAGAATGGTACCAATCTCAGAATTAACGTACGACAAAGTTTCATACTAAGCCGGTCGGTCGTCTTATCGATTAACAAACGAACACAAAGCGTTACAGTTTTGAGTGGGCTTCGAAGGCTAAGTATCTAGGCGTCACCCTCGACAGAGGAATGATATTCAGACCCCACATTAAGTCAGTACGCGGCCGAGTCGCATTCTTACTCGATCGACTCTACGCCATGATCTGCAAGCGAAGTAAATTGTCCCTTCATAACAAGGTGACAATCTACAAAGCTTGCATACGTTCTGTCATGATCTATGCAAGTGTAGTGTTCGCTCACGCGGCCCGTACACACATTAACTCTCTCCAGGTCATCCAATCCTGTTTCTGCAGCATAGTCGTTGGAACACCGTGGTATATGAGGAATGTAGATGGAAGCGCCAGAACGCTACTTCGACAAAGCGGCGAGACACGTAAACCCTCATAACGTGGACACCGCTAATTACTTATCCGACTGCGACAGGGTAGTGCAAAGCCACCGTCGCCCAAAGCATGTCTTGTCGGATCCCTCGGATCACCCTCGGTGCTTTTAGGTCCCTCATGCACCGGTCATCATCCTCGTCGAACTCGTCGCTTACGACGTAGGGTTCGGCGAGTAAATTAACCCACAGGCACAGCCCACTTAGTTTCTTTTTTTTTTATTGCCTTTGAAGGCAGATGAAAATACGGCCCACCTGATGGTAAGCGATTACCGTCGCTCATGAACGTCAGCAATGCCAGGGGCAGAGCCCAGCCGGTGCCTACCATTGCGTACTCTCATCAAGCCTCTTTTGAAGAAAGACATGTCATAGCGCTCGGGAAACACCGTGGAGTTCATTCCAAAGCCGGATGGTACATTGCAAAAAAAATCTTTGGAAACGCAATGTCGATGAACGCATCGGTTCCAGATAATATGGATGAACTCAGCTCCCGGAGGTGTGATGGTAAAAAGGAGGTAAGGGGATCATTCCTCAGAGCATTCCCCGTGGATCATACGGTACAAAACCACGGAGAGAACCGAAGTCCCTCCGTAGAGTCAGAGGCTCCAAGCGATACGCGAGAACGGGACTGACAAGGATCCAAACAACCCGTTTCTGTATGGAGTCAAATAGAAGTAGCTGGTATTTGGGAGCCCCGGCCCAAATGTTGGAGCAATATTCCACGCCAGACATGCATTTTGTAAAGAGCAAGTACTTACCCAGGCGTGAAATACCGCTTCGCTCTGTTAACGGCTCCCAATATTTTAGAGACCAATTTGGAATTAAGGAGCTGGATGTTTATGATTCGATCCATCGCCTTGGAAAGCAAGGAAGTTTTTGCGATTCCGTTCCGATAGCAGCTTCTGCGATGCACTGCTCTTACTTGGGCGAGTGTTAGCAAATTCTCTCAGGTTGATTCCGTGAGCTCATCTACCCGGGGGTAGTTGGAATAGCCTCTTAGGCTACCAACAAATAGGTAAGGAAAAAACAGTTTTGATAGTAATTAATTTTAAACATCCTAATTTATTAATTTTTTTTAATGCCATCTGTAAATATTTCCAGGAACTAAAAGTAAATTCATGGAAAACTTGATGCGACATCTAGCGATACGACATCTGACGACACGTGATAATCAAATTAATATTACATAGATGGCGTGCAAATCAAAAGTACTCACTGATTCTCAAGTTTTAAAGCGTTTTGTTTTTCAACTTCCCATCTAACTATATATATATAAGCTAAGTACTTAGGAAGTGGGGAAAAAACATTTAAAATAATTCTAATAAAAATAGTGTCATTACTTTCTTTCTTTCTTGACATTTTACTTATATTTTTATTCTGACTACATCTACTAAATTTTATTAAACTATTTGAAACGCACTCTTTTATTTACCTAATGCTTGCGTGCTACTTATTGTACATTGGTGTCATTAAGTCATATGCAGACACTTACGAGCCAGTACAAGGAGATATAGAGGCGACAATCGGATAAACAATTAGTAAATACATACACCTAATACGAAAGAACGAATAATTATATTGTATTAAGTGTATTATATATTATATTAGTTAGTAGTGTGTGTAGTTAGCTCTTGTTTTCATGTTGTTTTCAAATATGTTTTTTTTGTCGTACTGTTAACATTTAAATTTAGCCTATTTTTCCGCTGTTTGGAAAATTGCTGTAACATGTCATAGTGTGTTTGTTATAAGAGATTGCTTGCTGTACATGCCTGTAACTGGTTTACATACCAGTACTTAATTTTATACATGTTAAATTTAAGCTTGAATGTTTTGTGTGTATTGCTATTGGTGTGTCTAAATAAATAAATAAATAAATATTCAATGTTAATTCATGTTAATTTTGAGTGGAACACTGTATCATTGACAGTCACTGTCAAACTTCACCATTACAAAATTTAATGAAAAAAAACACGCTTTGTCGGTCGTACGTATAGTATGTCAGAATACTTTCCCAAAGTAAGAACAACTGTAAAAAGCTTTAATTCAATATAAGGGCGCGCATTTGTTTAATGAACAAAATCAAAACTTACACGACAATCAAAGAATTTTTTTTGGATATTTAGAACATTATGATTCTAATTCTATTTTACACATATATAACTTGTAAATGTATTTGTAGTTTGAATGTATTTTAGTTAATAAAAGCTTTTCGTAATCAAGTAGGTTTTCAAATTGGAACGTTATAAAATTTTAATTATTTTAATACACCCATATTGGAAATACAAAAAAGGCTATTAAATAGGAATAATTAAAACTTCTTCACGGTAATTTTAGATTAATAAAAACCAAGACCGTGATGAACTATTAACGACAAATTAAAGATGGCCGGCCGATCACTTTACATAAAAAAGGAAGTAATCTCACAGACTCTTTTGCATAATTGTAAAAAAAAGCGCTAAATTTAAATTCTCATTATCTTTGATCTTTGGACGTTCTATAAGAATCAACCCTTGTTCGTAATTGTCAAAAGCTATAATAGCCTTTGATAAAATTTAAACTTGGCTCTTAAATATAAAATTACAGCGTTTATATTATAGACAAAAAAATTTGAAATAACATATAATATTCCACCTGTGAACTAAAATAACGTACGTTGCTGTGTAATTTGTCTTGGCTAGTCCATAGAAACACAAAAAAAACATAAGCTTCTAACCCCAAAGATGAGGTCAAGGGCTTGAAAACGTAAAAAATAATTTATAATGTGTTCAATATTTGGCGGTAAAAAGGGCCCGTGTCACAGACTATATCTTCTATTTCCCACATCTCGTGCGTTCCGGCTTACACATCATAAAAAGGTGCGTACTTAAACGCCACAAATCCTTTATATTGGTTTAAATGGTTGCCGAAGCTCGTCGGAATCACAATCACGTCGAATTATCACTTTATGTAATATGCAAAAACAAAGATTCTCATGAAAGAACTCATACGTACGAGTCCCCTGCACGGTTTTTTTCCGAGCGCTATGACATGTCCTTCTTCAAACGAGGCTTGCGCAGAGTACTGAATGGTAGGCAGCGGCTTGGCTCTGCACCTGGCATTGCTGACGTCCATGAGTGACGGTGACCACTTACCATCAGGTGGGACGTACGCTCATCTGCCTACAACGGCAATTAAAAAAAAAGTCCACAACGTTATAAAGGAAGAGTTACGCAAAATCGATCAAAATGATTAGATCAAATTTTATAAAAAACACTCAAAGGCGCGCTAACGCCCTTACTTCATACAGCAAATCCTTTTCATACTGCAGACAGTAAAGGTTTTCTAAACGTCAATCCTACGATGACGTCAAAATATAATCGATTGACTATTGCGATTCCAAATAGATCTGGATTCGCTGCATAATTACAGTAACTTATATATATTAACAGAAGCTAGTATAGAAGCAACACTCGCAAAAGATAATGTTGTCGAGGAATTACATGTTCTTTAGACTAAAACTTAGTATTAGTCAATTCTATTGTTTAAAAAAGGCAAAGCATTTAAGATCATAGTATTTTTTTATGCGATCGCCTGAGTCCTTTACTGATTTCTTTACTACTTTGATGTCTACTTTAAAATCCATTTAGTCGCATTCGTAGTATTTCGGAAAATGCGTGTCCTAGATGTTCACAAGATGGATTTTAGCGTATTCAAAAAAAAAAAATTGATCTTATTGATTATAGATTGCGGATATCCCATGATTCCTGTTTAGATAGTTGTCATGATAATAACCCCTAAGCTCCAGATGAAAGACGTTACTTAATGGACATGCGTCTCTTGTGTGCTTGAATTGCCTTAAATTAGTGGAAGAGCGCTTACTGTGGGCCGAGCAAATTAACACACATTCATTGGTTTTTGTATTAATGCCGTGAGCTCCTTCATCCGTCAAAGGAATAAAAATATATTATAAAAATTGTATTAAAAACTATTTGCAAACATGTACAAGAAATATGTTACTTGTCCGGGAGTTAAAGCGATAAAAAACGGTAGTGGGAAAAAATTAAATCTTTACAATTTTTCACAACGGTGGTGCGCTGGTTCTATATTTTTGAAAGTTTCTGCGGGGGCGAGTATCACCAAAAGGTGAACAAAAAAGAGGGGTAGGCCGAGGCCAGGTAATGAGAAGTAGACGTACCTGCCAACCCGTCGCTGGTTTCTTAGCTTCTTACAGGCTGCAGAATCCAAGGGAACATGACTGGTGGACGACGCGTAATGGCGGCAGTCGACTTGATGACTTGACGGCACTTCTAAATTGTTTGTTCACAATACGGGTATACCACTCGCGCAACGACGAGTATGATCGCCCGTAAGAGTTTGTAATAGAAAAGTAGTAAAAGTCCATAAAAATACTGAGATGAAAAACAAACGTCGTGTGCGCGTACAATGCGTTCGATGCGATTGGCAATAGTCTTCTTTTTTTTTGTACTTTTTTTTTATAACTGGCCATGCGATAGGTTTTATGTGTACTTACATTAAAAAAACACGAATGTTTTTAGATTTATCACAAGAGTAGGAATGTATAGTTTCAATGCTTGTAACCTGTGAATCGTATTCACACCCTAAGCTGTCTATCAAAATATAACTATTAGACTGCGCAACCCTTCTACAAAAAGCTACGTCTATACTTAGTCTGGCCATAAATACTGTTACAATTAAAAATAAACAAAATATTACATTTGAATTTGGAATCTGTCATTTTTATATGGTTGCTTATTGAGTTTTCTCATTTTGACGCCAATACATTGTACAATATTTTGCGATATTAAAATGGAGTGGGGTGATAAAGAGAACCGAATCGCTGTGATTGCATTACACAAAGTAGGTATGGAGCCAAATGCAATTTTTAAAACTCTCCATACGCTTGGTATTATTATTATTATTATTTTTTTTTTTTTTTTTTTTTATGGTAGAAAATTTACTGGTGGCCCGAAGGCCTTTCCAGTTTCACCAGGACAGGTGGGCGAGCAAAGGCTCAGCCAAGAGGGGTGGGATTTGCTAACAACTGCCCGAGCGCCTCCGAAGGAGACCTAACAACTCAAGAGCAGCTGCTTCGCGAATGAATCTACTACCGGATCGGAATCGCGACCCGCTGAGAAGATCCGGCGAGAAACTCAGCGAGCTGATTCATGGGTTAGGTTGCACGTTGACCTCTTTGTCCAGTTCGACGAGTACGGTTACCGGGATCCCTAAGCCTGCTCCTAGTGTTAGAGCTGAAGGCATCTAATGCAAAGGTTATTGGATCTGATGGATCCGTAAGGACGTGTCTAGGGCGTCGACGGTGACTGGCTCCTGCATGATCAGGATTCGGGGAGTAGTCAGCGGCGGCAACGATAAGGCGATTATCATGACGCATAGCCTTATCGAAGTATCGTTCCGACGCTGACTTCATGTATTTCCGAATTGATTCGAGGCCCAGGTCGTCGTGTAGGTCAACGTTCCTCACGAACCACGGAGCCCCGACAGCTAACCTGCAAAAGCGGGATTGTAGGGATTGGAGGGTGTCTATGTGTGTGCGGGCCGCGTGAGCGAACACCACACTCGCGTAAGTCATGACGGGCCTTATGCAAGTTTTGTAAAGTGTCACCTTGTTCCGAAGGGACATTTTACTCCGCTTACAGATCATGAGGTAGAGTCTACCGAGAATAAACGCTGCACGGTCACGGACTGATTTTATATGCGGGCGGAATGTCATCGATGCATCCAGGGTAACGCCCAGGTACTTGACCTTCCTGGCCCAGGGTATGGGTTGTCTAAAGAGAGTAATCAGGGGTGTGAGATTCCTCCTCCTAATCCGGGAGGAAATCCGTGTGGAGCTTAACAAGAGACCAATCCACTTTTTAAACTTAAATATAACTAAACATTTATATAAAACTGGTATGGCTTGTAAATACAAATCGAGTATCAGATGCAAGCTTGGCGCAAAACAGCAAATTGTTTTCGATGTAACAACGGCTTTGTATTTGAAACAATAGAACATAATTGTCGGTTCGTAGCTGAAATGCTACGATTTCTCTCTTTTGTATATCTAGGCCGAAATTTTCAATTTAGAAGTGATAATTTACTGTATGTAATATTATGTGTTTAACTTATGATTATAGCCTTAAATTTATTCGGCTATTGTAAATTTTTTTTTTTATCTAATACATAAAATTCTCGTGTCACGAGGTGAGTGATTGAACTCCTCCGAAACGGCTTGACCGATTTTCGTGAGTCTTAGCGTGCATATCGGCCAGGGTAGAGAATCAAACAACATCTATTTTTCATCACCCTAAATCTTAAGGGTGGTCCACCCCTAAATTTTTTATTTTATTTTTTTGGCAAAAGTTTTTGTTTTTAATTTTTTATGATATAGCATACAAAAATACATACAACCCTAAATTTTCACCCCTCTACGATCAACCCTTATTTTTTATTTGTTAATTAAAAACATTAATTTTTTTTGCAAGAATTTTGTTTTTATTTTGTCGTGATTTAGAATAAAAAATTTCATATTACTCTGAATTTTTCACCCCTCTACGATCAACCCCTATTTTTTATTTGTTAATTATAAACCTTAATTTTTTTGGCAAGATTTTTATTTTATTTTGTCATGACTTAAAATTAAAAAATTCATATTACTCTAATTTTCACTCTTATACGATCAACCCCTGTTTTTCCATCCTGATTTTTATTTTTTATTTTTATCTGTATTTATATTTACTTATTGCATAGGCACAGATCCGCAATAAGATTGGAAGATGGCAATCAAATATTATTATATAATTGTAGTACGATAAATTCTTATTCAGAGTTTAGAATTTCAAATTCTTTTAATTATGTTTTTTTTTAAATTCAATTTGATCTTCCGCCCTTGTCGGTCGACTAATGATCAACTATCAATCGATCAGTTATCTCCGCCAGGTGTCACCACTCATCCAGCAAACATCACGTATAGTAACCGGCAAACTTCTTGAGCAAATGACCTTGACTGCGCAGAACCGAATTTTAGATCACTTTGGTGGTGAGGGTGAGGCGCGACGGCAGGGGAAATCGTATCGAGCGCGTTATTGGTAAATCAGTCGAACCTTGCGCCCCGCACCGCGCCCTCATTCCGCTTGCTCTCAAAAGTACGCTTGCGTACAGTGGAAAGTCTATCGCTATTAATCGTTAAGTTATTTGTTATAACTACTTGTGGACTTTGTTGCCATTGCTATTTGTTGAGTGTTTGTTGATTTTTTATAAAACATACACTATGCCGCGACAAACTGGTGTACTATTCTAAAGAAAGGGTAGAAAAATTGTGTACGACGTATATTGCTTCATTATAAAACAGGGGAAGAATGATATGGAAAAATTAAAACAGACTTTGGAAGTAACAAAACCAACAGTGAGTACTGTTAGGTGCATTATTATTAAGGAAGCTAAAGGCTCTGGCTTGCTCGCCGTGTTTCGGACTCCGGGTAAGAAAAGATCAGGGAAGAAGAAAGTTACCGGAATGGATAGTTTCGTTCAATCTGTAATAAAAAGATGTAATCTTAATAACTACATAACAAGCAGCGAAACTCCGTACCGTAGAAAGGCTTCGAAAAATTTAAAGAAGATATAAATTTTAATGGCTCGGAATGAAGCTTACGACGTATTATGAAAGAGCTAGGCTTCAGATGGAAAAAAAGAACAGAAAATAATCGGAAGCTGGTAATTGAAAAAAGTAACATTCGATTACTACGAATCGAATATCTTCAAAAAATAATTAATTATACACAAAAAAGAAGACCTAATCGACCGAGTTGTAAACTACACCGATGAGCCCTATGTCGACTAATCACGATGATAGCGACTCGGGTGATGAAAACAGTGATGATGATGATGGTCAAGATTATGATAACGAAAAAATTTTTACAAATACCAGCTTCGCTTCAACTGAACCAAGACCTGGCAACAGCTCTAGTTTTGACTTAATAGAAGGAATATCTATTTTACCCCAAGATTAAATTATTACAATTATTAACCTATATGTTTTGTTGATGTTCTAATAAATATATAAATAAATACATATATGTTGATTTTAATAATTTAATAGCATTATGACGCAGAGTAAGTAATGTTTTTGCACGTGAGTGTACCATGCGCGAACTTACCCCCACTACGTCAACAAATGCTCAAGAAGTTTGCCGGCTATTATAGTAAGGATGAGGACGAAGCCGGTCTCCTATCTTACTCCCTATACATTTTTCAGCCATGTTTTTTTTGTTTTATTTGTGTATCAATCGTAGCAGTGACTGTTATACCTAGTATTTTAATTTTTCTGTGCAATTCTCATGTTAATTTTACTGACATCGTAAAATTATCATTAATTTCCAGTGCAATAATTATTTATTTACTATCTTATATATAAAATTCTCATGTCAAAATGTTAGTTACCATACTCCTCTGAAACGGTTTGACCGATTTTTAAGAAACTTTATATGTTCAGTAGGTCTGAGAATCGGCTACTATCTATTTTTTAAACCCCTAAGTGATAAGAGTTGTCCACCCCTAACATTTATTTTTATTTTGGGACATTTTTTTTGTTATAATGAGGTATTTATTACCTAGGTATGCGGTTGAATGAGGTTTTCTTATTTTTATACTCCCTAATCGTTCACAGCGCTACATGCCTCTTTCACTCATTTACCACATACTTACACACTTACAATAAATTACTTTTTTTTCTACACTAGAAATTCCCTACAAATCTTATATATGGCAAAACAACGTTTGCCGGGTCAGCTAGCTTATATACATATATACACATTGAAAATTTACGTACATTTATTTTGCGTCAAGCTTGCATCTGATACTCGATTTGTATTTACAAGCCATATCTGTTTATATACATACGGCTTATATATCACGGTTTATATATTACAGCTGTGGCATTTGAACATAATTATTTTATCATCTTGCTTCTCATTCAAAATATGAAGCATAAATTAAGGGAACAGTTTCTCATAGTCATACGCCCATACATCTTAACTTCACTGAATTTCCATTTTGTTTCTCTTTCGAACTGAAGTATTTTTTTGTTAATAATATTATTAATTTATTGGTATCGACAATAAGTGAGTCCGCGCGGGTAGGTACCACCGCCCTACCTATTTCTGCCGTGAAGCAGTAATGCGTTTCGGTTTGAAGGGTAGGGCAGCCGTTGTAACTATGTAAACTGAGATCTTAGAACTTATATCTCAAGATGGGTGGCGCATTTACGTTGTGGATGTCTATGGGCTCCAGTAACCACTTAACACTAGGTGGGCTATGAGCTCGTCTACCCATCTAAGCAATAAAAAAAAAAAAAAGGCGATCATAATCATAAATTATCAGCTACGTTCCACAAACTAGATTCAAAATGAAATACTATACATACATGTCAGAAAAAAAAAGAATTGCCACATGACGGTACTGTATACAACAACAGCCGACCGAGAATTATGTTTGTTATGAATTCATTTTATTTATTGTCGTTGTATTCTCAATTTGGACGTTTACGGTTGTTCGATCTCGCACAATTGTCTAAATAATTCATTTTTTTTTTTTATTTATTTATCGTTATCTGTCTCTCTTTCATCCTCGTACTACTTAATGATGATAACAAGCTTAAGGTAGTTTTGACGTTAATTTTTTTTTAAATATTATTATTATTATTTATTCCGAATTTTTTTTTGTTTTTTTTATATTGTATGTGAAATTCTATCTTTAATGAATGTAATATGGATGTACTATCTGAAATAAATTAAATTAGTTAAGCACTATACATCTCTCATTCTGTAAATAATTAAGTCGAAGTCTCAATTGACTTCTGAACAACGAATAAGATGACACTACCCTACCCTTCAATACGGAACTTACAACGGTTTCGCAAATGCATACAATATTTTCCTATAGAACATGATTCAATATTTGTTGGCCAGTACTACCATTAACATTCAGTATTTATTACCAAAAATATAGCATAATTAAAAATAGCTATAGGTATAGTATAGAGAGGCTATGACGTGACTAGAAACACAGCTTTTTACGGTACTCATAAAAACTTACGAACAAATACTACTTTAGTCTACGACTCGAAAAAGTCGTAGTAGATAAAACTGTAAGCCGAAATCTTTGATTTATTGCTACTTTTAAATGATGCACTGATCGTGAATATCTGTCGCCCGATTTCATCGAACAATGATGAAAGAAATTATTTATAAATTAAATTGACATGGTTAATTGCAAAATAAGCAATAGGTGTTCCCGAAAGAGAAACATTACACCCTCTAACTAGGTACATGATTCTATTTAAGTGTATTCTGTCATTCCTATCTTGTATCTAAGATTGTTAAACTCCAACGAAATTTGTACGATAAACACCGTAGTCATCGTTGACATTTTAGAAAATTATTACGTGAAGCAAAAACTTTGTATCCCTTTTTACGAAAATTGCGCGGACGGAGGAGTATGAAATTTTCCACACTTATAGAGAATATAGAGAAGAAGTGCACAATGCTCATATTTTTTTTAAAAAAATGCATAAAAGATACATTAAATCAATAAAGAAAACATTACACACACTACATACCATGTATTTGACGCACACACGCATGCATACTATTTGTTCTTGACGTCTGTGGTCAAATTGAGAATAGATTAAATATTGTTTGTCTTTATTATATTTTTTTATAGTGTAGTCTTGGCGAAATTTGTGATTATAGAAGTATGAAATACAATCATAAGTGTACAAACTTACAATGCCAATTAATTATAATCGAATTTCGACTACTGCGAGACCTCTAGTTTTAGAAAATATCTGGTTCCTTCAAAATTCCATAGGTGGCACGCGAAACATAACAATATAGAAATAATTTTTAGCGGTAGTCACAGCGTAGAAAAGCGTGACAGAATTTCTTTGGTATTACAAATAATACCTATTTTAAGTTTCTATGTATTTCTGAGACATCAAATAATATGAGAATGAAAATTTAGCTTTGAACCTATCTACTACCTATCTAGAACCTATCTACTTTTGTATATTTATGTTTCAAAACAACCAAATTTAATCAAATCACATTCATGTACACAACAAATGTATACTTTGCTGGCACAAACTAGGGCTCAGTAGCGCAACCGTAATCAAATAATAATTTTGATATAATTTACGTTTAATTAGGTCTCTAACTACGAAATAATAAGGATTTCTCGCGTGAGCAACAGTAATTCACGCTTTTTGAATCGACTACCTAATTATATTGAAGTCGCCACATTTCATGAATTTTATACACCCGTAAGACGCCTATACCCACACACCAGGCATCAATCACTTGAAATACGTTAGACGGACCCTCTGACAGCTATAAGAATGCAAACCCTTTGTTTTGTCGATGCAAGTCTTATAAATCTATTAAAATAAAATATTGTAACCATTGATAAGATTTTATTTATTTATTGCATAGATGGGTGTACGAGCTCACAGCCTACCTGGTGTTAAGTGGTTGCTGGAGCCCATAGACATCCACAACGTAAATGCGCCACCTACCTTGAGATATAAGTTCTAAGGTCTCAAGTATAGTTACAACGGCTGCCCTGACATTCAAACCGAAACGCATTACTGCTTCACGGCAGAAATAGGCAGGGTGGTGGTACCTACCCGCGCGGACTCACAAGAGGTCCTACCACCAGTATAAATCAGTATCAACTGGCTGCCTGTTTCTTCTAGTTAAAAGCATTTTTACTGCATGTACTTGTTTAATAAATTTTGCGTGATTTACATATATTTGGAAAACAGCAGGCTCTGAGCTACTCGCCGAATTTTCTCAATGGTGAAAACGGCATTGTGGTAAAACTATGAAGGTGTAAAAGTACCTTTAAAGACCGGTGATTTTTATTATTTACTAGCTGACCCGGCAGACTTCGTAGTGCCTCAATCTATAAATAAAAGACCTAAACTTTATTTAATTCCGATCATTTTCATATTTAGCTACCTTTTAAACCTTCTCTGGACTTCCACGAATAATTCAAGACCAAAATTAGCTAAATCGGTCCAGCCGTTCTCGAGTTTTAGCGAGACTAACGAACAGCAATTCATTTTTATATATATAGATAGATTTTGTTGAATTCCTTCGTAGAAATGATTCGTAAGCACTTCTTGATAGTTTGAATTAGTATCTGTTTCAAGATAAACAACAATAAA
Organism: Bombyx mandarina; assembly: GCF_003987935.1. The sequence goes on along the minus strand of NW_021011516.1, from coordinate 987,627 downwards.
CAACTAGCATTTCGTTTGGATAAAACGTTCATTAAATAAAATAAAATAAAATATTATTTTCACAACGTTGAGTTAATTGAACAAATCTTATTTTAGAGAAACAAACAAAAATACTTATTTCGATTTGCTTATTTTCAACTCTGACATTTGTGTATTAATTTTACGAAAATATATATCACAGAAAATATATAAATATATATGTACTTGCGAGAATCTGTAATCCTTCCGGCACAGGTTGCCGGTATCAGAGAAAATCACTCTACATATCTACTCGTATAAGCGGTTCTTTGGGAATACAAGCACAAACTCTCCAGGCTCTCGTACTTAAAGATACTTATTTTACGTTCTGTCTACATTTCATGTTGAAACTGAAAATGTATGCTACATGGAAAATTACGATTTGATGAAAAGACAAAAAAAAACTAAATAAACATAACTCAGAGTAATCTATTATTTTCCTTCAGAAAAAAAAATGTGTGCAATTCACACGTGGTAGAAGTGAAACCTTCCAAAATTAAAATACAATTATTCTAAACGTCTTAAGTATATGTAAAATTTTGTCATTAGTATAATGAATAATTGTAAGGTAGCGCCCTCTGTGAATTGATATTTTAATTTTACGTATAATCCTAAATTAAAATTCACTACAAGAGCTTTCATACACACGTTAGTATTAAAAAATCTCACAGATGGCGCTGTATTAAATAGTATGTATATTTCTGTCTCATTCTTTGCTGGCTTCATCCTACACATTTTTGTATTTGTGTCTCTTACCTGTCGTTNCAAGAGCTTTCATACACACGTTAGTATTAAAAAATCTCACAGATGGCGCTGTATTAAATAGTATGTATATTTCTGTCTCATTCTTTGCTGGCTTCATCCTACACATTTTTGTATTTGTGTCTCTTACCTGTCGTTTTTTCCGTTGCATCCGGTTTGAAATCACAACGATTCTAAAGAAGTTTTCACTTCAAAAAAAAACTACTGTACTTTATTGGAAAACTGTTAAAATTGTACAGTTAAAATTGTAACCTCAGGCAAAGTACTGTGAGCATGGCACTTTCACAGGCCGTGCACGTATTAGCAAGCTGGGAAACATAAATAACGAGCGAAACAATTTACCTACGAGGCCGGGTGAGGTATTCTTACAAGTGTTTAGTTTGTTCAATATATACCAGCTTGTGATACGTGCCGCGAATTCAGCCGAACCACTGCTTGCTTTATGATGCGATGACTGTACTCAATTGCTTGTAACTCGTATGTGCTGGGTCGTATCGAGATTTTATATGTCTTTATTGTGGATTTGTGCTATCGTATTCTTTTTGATTTAAACGCATTTCATGGCATTTTTACGTAACACGTAACGTAAACTCGCTGAGAGCCTTGCGTTAAAAGTAAAAAAGAACGAACTCAAATTTCCACATAAATAATATTTAAAAATAAATATTAAGATTCTGGATAGAAAAAGGGTACATAGCTTGCATACATAGTTTGTAATGAAATGTAATAAATTGTACTGAAATGGGTAGAATATGGTAGATAGACTGTTATAATAATAAACAGTAATTCAAGTAACTTTAAAACATATAAAACATCATTAATATACCATCTCAACTCATTCAAAACTTTTCATTCAAACATATTTACAGCTAATTTTAAAATAACTAAACTGGGGAACGATATTTATCAATGAATTATTAGCTAAGTTTAGCTATAACTCCTGTATATTAGCTATAATTCTTCGATACTAAACCACCCTAAATTCTACGACAGTACCGCAATCACAGAGAAAGAATTTAGATCAAGAACCGTCTCCTAAATCCCACTAAATCCAAGCTCAGAATCGAACTCAAAAAGGTAATAAGGCAATTTTCTTGAAAATCCCTGAACGTAATAATGTGCCGAAAACGTTTTCTAAATTTACACATATTGTGTGCGCGGTAGAATCGCCAGAGTAGCGTATGATCAGAATACACAATGCGATGGGGGTAAAACATCACAACATTATACTCACTATGTCCCTAACATAAAAACACTATCATCGCAATTGTACTGAAAATTGTAAATAACAGCCGAAGTTAAGCCGCATACTAAAACGCTATTATAAAACGAATAGTCAGATTAACTGTAGTTCAAACTGAAGGCAAATACATAGAATCAACCTCAACAAAGCCTGGTTTAAATAGCTAAATAATTTTGTTCAGATAGAACTCTTTGGGGTGTAGAACATGGAGTAAATTTATTATTTGAGCGGCGGGCTGCGGACAAAGGATTTAGGTTTGCTGAATTATGCAAATAAATTCACCATTTTGTAACATTTGTTGGGAATGTCTTTATTTCTGTAGATTTCTTAAAAGGCCCTCGAGACTAATCCCGCTTTGGCTTCTGAGTCTTCTTCGGTTTAACGACATTTCGCTCATACACCTGCCTGTGAGTATTAACATATTATATAAGGGATGAAGGTAAAAGTAAGCAAGTCTAGTGGGTATTGTTCCAACACGAGATTAACATAAATCTAAATGCGAAGTTTTTATTTCTCCCTTTTAAAAAGTGATTTTTATCACTGGCACTGGCTTGATTTACGTACATAGTCTGTGGCTGTTTGAAATAAATGCATCTAGAATCTTCACCGTTAAGCCTATTTATCCCATTACTTTATTTTAGCGAATCTGCTTACTCCAAACAACATAAAGATCAAAGCTTTATAAAAAAGGCAAAACCTATGGGACCGATGTAGCATATAAGACTCAAATTTGAGGTTTATGTAAGCAGCTTATTGGTGTCATTCTCTTGTATGGTCTTGTGATTCGAAGTTTGTTCACACATGTTGAATTTTATTTACATTTGAATAGAATCAAACAATTAAAAAAAAAATTACACATTATATTTACACAACATTAAATAGAATGAATCTTACTTCTAATCTAATCTTAGAATGATTCATGCAAAATAAATTACGTATCTACTTCTCATTTTACTGACAAAACAACTTTTCAAAGTGATTTTACTGCCTTTCGGGTGTTGAATTAATTGCTCAAACGTAAGAAAAAGTAGAAATATGACAGGGAAAGGTCTGATGAGTACGGTGAAGGACGCAAAACTTCCAACCCTAACTCTTGTAGCTTAGAGACCGTCTGTTATACTATATGAGGTCAAGCATTATCGTGTAGGAGCAGTGAGGACTAATAATTAACCATGGATGGCTGGAGATTCCTTCGCCTCTCCATCATTGTACTCAGTTTCTCACAGTACACATCTACAGTAATCTTGGTGGCATTTGGTAAGAAGCTGGATGAATTATACGGGCACTAAATCACCAAGCAGCGACCATGGGTTTTTAGGAGTAAGGTTTCATTTAGGGCATTGCTTATTTGCTGAGCTCGGGTCTAACCAACATGATCACCGCTTACGATCGCCAAAAATAATACATTTTTCATCGCAAGAAATTATGCAGTTCATAATCCCTTCGTTTCTGTTTCTGTTAAGCAACGCAAGGCATACCTTAAAGCGTTCGGTTCGCTGGTGATCGTTTAGTTCTTTTTTTTCCTACCTATGCTGATAGCCTTGAGAGGCTATTTCAGCTTCACCACCGGAGTGATCCTAACATTGGCCCTAGCAAGAGCAATGCTTTGCAAAATCTACCACCAGATCGGAAACACGACCCACTGAGAAGATCCGGCGAGAAACTCAGTAGGCTGTATCTGTGGATTTATTCGCTCGTCGAGCCCTTCGTTGCAAGCGACGGGTTCGACGAGGACGGTGACCTTTGCTTGTGGTATCTAAAAGCACCGTTAATGGATCGGAAGAATCCGTAATGACGTGTCGTTTAGTTCGTGCACAGCACACTTAAACGATTCTTTTAAGTTTGCCTTTTTGACGCAAATGGTCTAATATTGTTTTGATACTAACGCTGAAAGCTTCTGCTAACTCAACGGTAGATTGAGTATCGTCAGCTTCCACTATCGCCTTTAGTTCGTCGTTGCTGACTTTAGTTTTCGGGCCACCACAGGGTTGGTTTTTAGATCAAAATTTCCATGTCGAAAGAGTTCGAACCAATAACGAGTCTTACGTTCGTTTGTATTGTTCACTCCGTATACGTCATTATTGTTGTGAGCCGTTTGTGCAGCATTGCTACCGCGACAGAATTCGTATTCAGTAATTATTCGTATTTTTATCGTGTCCATATTGATGAACAACATGCAAATGTAGTGAAAACAAAACACCAATCAACCAATCACCACAAATGACGGAATTTTAAAATATAATAGAATAATATATATTTTTTTAGTATTTATTTGATTAATTAGGTCCAACTTTGAGAGAGAGGTCAGTAGACGGATACAACTCGGCTGGGCAGCGTTCGGTAAACTGCACAACGTCTTCTCGTCCAAAATACCTCAGTGCCTTAAGACAAAGGCGTACAACCAATGTGTGTTACCAGTGATGACTTACGGCTCGGAGACGTGGTGCTTCACTAGGGATCTTTTTAGAAGGCTCAAAGTCGCGCAGCGAGCTATGGAGAGGGCTATGCTCGGCATTTCTCTACGTGATCGAATCCGAAATGAGGAGATCCGTAGAAGAACGAAGGTTGCTGACATAGCCCGTAGAATTAGTGAACTGAAGTGGCAATGGGCCGGCCACATAGCACGAAGAGAGGACGGTCGATGGGGCAGAAAGATCCTGGAGTGGCGACCACGTACTGGCAAGCGCAGTGTGGGACGGCCACCTACTAGATGGACCGACGACCTAGTAAAAAGCGCTGGGTCTCGTTGGATGCAGGTGGCAATGGACCGGTCGCACTGGAAATCTATTGGAGAGGCCTATGTTCAGCAGTGAACGGCGATAGGCTGAAATGATGATGATGATGATGATGATTCATTTGAATTTGGAATTTGTTGCCAGTGATACATAAATTTCGTTTCAAATCGACATTATTGAAAAATGACAAGTTCATAGGTTAATTCAAAGACCTACCTACTATTCTTAAGATTATAGTCGTATTGAATTTCCACCTCATCTCTGTGAATTTTCCGACAACTATAATCACTTGACAGCGAATAAGATGCAAGTTAGCTCACCCATTTAAACGAGTATAATAATATTTAAAAAAAACAATGTTGGATTACCATTTTTGGCTTGACGAATTGACAATATTCGTGTACCATGCATCCAAATTTTTTAGGAAACGAAAACAAAGTAACATATATTTAGCCTTAGTTCCTCCATAGCAAATAGTTTGAGTAAACCTGAGTAAACAATTTACGCTGTTGTCCTCCGTCACGTTGGATCGATAACAAAAGGCGATTTTCGGATACCAAACATTAGAGGGAGCACACACGTCCGCTGCTAGCAGTTTCGTCGACAGCTCTGTAAACTAGTGTGTTTTAGAATGGATTGCTAAGTATTTTCGTCAAGGATCTTAACGGAACAGTATTGACTACGAACAAAGAGATTTACACTAGAATAGACTAGCTTAGCACTAGATTATGCGAGAGCTAAAACTGCGAGGTGGAAAATGGACTCTAAACTGATTACTACATGTTAAATCATTCGATACATACATGTAGTCATATTTATATACATTATGTAATTATTTTATTAGATAACTATTAGAAGACTTGCTGTTGGATTTGGGATAACAATTCACTTAGTCACCTAATTACCCGAACTCATGACACCGCTATGAGAATAATGCACTTTGAGACATAAACTAATATAGTAATAACATAAAATACTATTCTAGCGTCTGTCCCATCCTTCAAATAGGAACGCGTGATTGTAGGCAGACGAGCATACGGCCCACCTGATGGTGAATGGTTACCGTCGCCCATGGACTTCAGCAATGCCAGGGGCAGAGCCAAGCCGTTGCCTACAGTTAAGTACTCTCTACATGCCTCGTTTGAAGAAGGATATGTCATAGCGCTCGGGGAACACCGTGGAGGGGAGCTCATTCCAAAACCGGATGGTACGTGGCAAAAAATATCTCTGGAAACGCACTGTGGATAAAAGCAGTGGCTCCAGGTGGTTTTTTTATTGCTTAGATGGATGGACGAGCTCACAGACCACCTGGTGTTAAATTGTTAGTGGAGCCCATAGACATCTACAACGTAAATGCACCATCAACCTTGAGATATAAGTTCTAAGGCAGTCTTTCTCAAAGTGGGCGATAACGCCCCCTGGGGGGCGTTTGAAACCTAGAGGGGGGCGTTAAGGGGCCCACGAAAAAATGGGGGGCGTTGATGTGGATTAGGGGGGCGCTGTAAAATTTGTAATTTCATTTACTTTATAGTATTTTAAATTTTACTAAAATTAAAACTCACCTACTACACAATAACGAATAATTAGTTTATATTTCTACCCTGTATGATGTTATAAAAACTTAAAATAATTAACATAGATTTCGTAGGATAGCCCACACACCGTACGCAATCAAGTTGTAACAAGTTTCTNAGGTCGCGACGGACGAAGCGCGCGATGACGTAAACGACGCGGGCGCGGGGGTGGGGGTAGCGTTAGGCGCTATGTGAGCCGCATCGTCGGAACGTGCGCTCGAACTTAACGCGGCGGCGGGGGGCGCGCGGCGTGCCTCCGAGGCACGGTTGAGAAACGCGGCGACGGACGCGGGGGGGGAGGGATTGCCACGAGAGGCCCTATACCTAAGATACTCGGCCCTAATTGTCGGGTACCTTTCCCGGAGGAACCCGACAAAATCACTGTCACTGACGCTAACACTTTCACTATTGTCTTCCATGCTTGCTTCGGTTTTCTTGCCCGGGGGGGACGGCCCCGGGACTTTTGTTGAACTCGCCGAAAGGCGAGGCCCCGGATAGGATTTGTAACCCCCCCGTGCTGCAGGACAGCAAGGAGCAGGGGGGGGGAATGCCTATGCCGTGAAAACGGCAATCGGCGGGGAATAGGAAATGAACCCGCTCGGGCTGTATAGTGCTACAGCAGGCAGAATCGCGAGCGGGGGTCTAGTCTTGAAAAAGACTGTTGTTTTGGGAAGGGTTAGGAAATCGCTAGCCTGTGAGTGCCACAGGAAGCCTGATCGTAGCGATTGGTTTTGTCTTGAAAAAGACAGTTGGTAAAGGGTGGGTTCGCGGTTACAAAACTTTAGCGCACAAAAATGGACTCCGAGACGCAAATCGCAAGCGACGAACGGATCGGCACGTCCGCACTACTGAATTGTAAGCACGATGTATTCACGGTCACTACACTGTCGAGCACAACTGTGAGTTCAGAGACGCAGCTCGCAAGCGGGCCACGGATCGGAAAGCACGTCCGCACACGACCGAGTCGTGAGCGAGAATGACAGCCCACTGAGTTTCTCGCCGGATCTTCTCAATGGGTCGCGTTCCCGATCCGGTGATAGATTCTGCAAAGCACGGCTCTCACTAGGGTTCGTGTTAGCAACGTCATCAGGTTTGAGCCCCGTGAGCTCACCTACTAGTTAAGGCTACGCTGATATAGCCTCTCAAGCCTCTCAGCTTAGGTAGTAAAGAAAAAAAAAAGCATCCACAATGTTAGGCACCACCCACTTGTCTATTTGTAACGGAAAACAATCATCCGTTCCCGTTTCAAGGGTCAACCGTTATCCAATATACTCGAAACTTTGACCTGTCGACTCAGAGTGTGTAGAGACATGAATACATTATTAGATTATTCGTAAGCTAATACGCCCGTCTAGTACAAAAAAAACACGCACCAATAATAAACACTAAATGATTACCAATTTTTTGAAGTCGTCGTGGCCTAAAGGATAAGACGTCCGGTGCATTCGTGTTGAAGCGATGCACCGGTGTTCGAATCCCGCAGGCGGGTACCAATTTTTCTAAAGAAATATGTACTCAACAAATGTTCACGATTGACTTCCACGGTGAAGGAATAACATCGTGTAATAAAAATCAAACCCGCAAAATTATAATTTGCGTAATTACTGGTGGTAGGACCTCTTGTGAGTCCGCGCGGATAGGTACCACCGCCCTGCTTATTTCTGCCGTGAAGCAGTAATGCGTTTCGGTTTGAAGGGTGGGGTAGCCGTTGTAACTATACTGAGACTTTAGAACTTGTATCTCAAGGTGGGTGGCGCGCGTCTACGTTGTAGATGTCCTATGGGCTCCAGTAACCACTTAACATCAGGTGGGCTGTGAGCTCGTCCACCCATCTATGCAATAAAAAAAATAAAAAATAAAAATTTCTCATATTATAATTATTTCATTTTATTATTGAATTTTCGGTAAATATTATTTCATTACTCGTTCAATTAAAGTGGTATTTTCATAGAAATAATTTAATCGAATTCCGTGACGTTATTAACGATTCCCCGAGTCTTTGCTCTCACTTAAATATAATTTTTCGATGAATTTTCAAAACGAGAACGGAACATCAATAAATACTTTTCCAACGAAGGGGACGCTCCCTTCTACAATATTAGACAGGTATGCTTCGCACTAGTCATGGTTTTTCCCTAAATTGTAAATATTGATCGAAAAGTTGCCCAGCCGGGGGAAGTGACCATAAACATCAAAGCAATGCTGGTTTTTGATGAATAATTTAAAAGCTCGAATGCAAGTAAAGTACATCTCGGATGTGACCACAAATAACTTGGCAAAAACGCATGTAACTTTGGCAACTAGATGCGTAAGTCAAAACATAATTTTTTCCTTATATTCTTTGTTTTGTTAAATACATAATTCCTAACTTACAATGCGACATTAAAGTATGTTTGTCAAAAATAATTTTATTATTTATGTTCAGTGCAGATCAACTTAGAATAAATAAAACAGATCTTGACCTGATCGTGCACAAATTTACGTGTATAACACTAAATGTCATGAAAAGCCTTTAAACAAAGAATGAAAAACAAAGCGATTTTGCCGGGAAAATACTTACGAAAGCATGTTCGAAGAAATTCAAATCCCTTTAAACAATAGTGTAACCAAGAAACCGACCGAAGAATAAAGCAACAGTAATAAAACGGGGAAACAAGCCAGGGAGTGCAATTCGGTTCATGTCGAGCGAGAAATGTTATTTCCGCACTTTGCAACGTATAACTGTCTCGAACGCGGGTAGATACTGTTTTCTTACAATTTTTAACGTACACACCTACTTCTATAAAACATACATTGTTACAGTAAAAGTAGAAATGCGACTGTGACGTCGAATACGTGTAAAAGAAACAAGGGTCGTTCATTTACGAAATTATCCAACTTTTGTTCAGGTCAGACGGACTATATTTTTCACGTCCGAAATAAATAATTTTAATTATTGTACTGTTACGGGTGTATGTAATGATAAACTAATTCCACGCCTTGTATTAAGCAGTCATTAGAAGTCATAGCTCAAAAAAACTCATCACAAAATGAATGCTGACAGTATCCGGTTTGAGTTCGAAGTTTTAATTGCATTAGTATTATAACTATTCGCATTAAATCTAATTGTTGGCGGACTCAAATTTTAATCATCATTATCGGCCCGCTATTATTATTATCTACTACTGGACACTAAACTATTAACATCAGGCGAGCTTTGAATACTCTCAACACACCTATGAAAAAAATTTTAAATTAAAAAAACGAACATAGCGAATATTAATTGGTAATGTAGACCAAAATTACTTACATTATGACTGGTAATTTCTTTCTTTGTATGACATCCTGAAAATTTAATAAAACGATTTCAATCTAAAATTATTCAGAACGCAATCGTAAATTTTAGCATTGAGATTTATGCAAATAAAATGAACCATTACGCTTCGTTACACAGTATCAAGAAATCTTAAAGGATTGAGAAAGTTAACCGGACGGATATTAAAGATTATCTGATAGAATTTTCTGTTAAATTGGCATATTTCGATAAATCAAATAAATATGCATATACTCGTATATATAATGAAAAGAACTAATAAAACCTTTAAATTGAACACAAAAAAAAATTCAAAAGTTCATCCCTTTATTTGCAGTCTCTTTATTATTTCTTCATCGTCGAGTACAAAACGAAGGCAGAGGGTAATTAGGCGCTTAGTAAATATAACAAACAAAGTATGAGAAATGTAAAAGCGAAACTCTTGTACGCCTGCGAAATGAAAATGAATTGTTATTTTGAAAGAGCCTACATACTCAGCATACGTTTGTTATAATTTCAAGCTATACAAAACATATTAGATCTGTATCTTTCAAACAATATTAAGTTAATGGTGAACTATGTAGAATAAAAATTTTGTTCACCCAGTTTTTTTTTTAAACATTAATTTTCTTTTGGTATGAAGCAAACATAACCAACATACGCTATTTTTGTACATAAATCTCATTTAGTACACCATTTTCATACCAAATCATACACATGTAACCTACAAGTTATTATACTTATTGAAGCTCCTCGAGATATTTATTATTTTCCTGTAATTAATAAGACACACTTACTCATATTAAAGGTATTCTTACTTACAAGGCAAGTAATTAATTGCGGAGGTAATAAAAGGAGATTAATTGGTTCTTTTATGAGCGGAAGGACAAAAGACAATTTTGTTACCGTTCTCAACAGGCTCCTTTTGATATAAAAAAGACTCACTACTCGTTAAAGATTCGTTTTCAATTCATCGGCCGCATTCGATTTCAATTTCTGGATAATCGAGATCTTGTTCAATTGAACACTCGATTACTCGTTTACGAGGACATCCTGAGCGTTCGAGTTTGCAGAGTTTGATTGAATTTGCANACCTTGCCTGTTACCAGCAGCTTTTCCAGATTGTTACCTCTCTTTCTGGCAATATCTCCAAAGATCTCGAAACTTCTCCGCGCACATGTAGTGCTGAGGCGCATTGGAATCTTGAGCTCGGTAAGAATGGATTCGTTGGTTCTGTGTTCTGTCCAACGAATCCCGAGCATTTTCCTCCAGCACCACATCTCAAACGCGTCGATGCGTTGGCGATCGGCTTTCTTGAGGGTCCAAGTCTCTGCGCCGTAGAGAAAAATGGAAAAGACGAGGGAGGTGACGAGCTGCCTTTTGGTATTCCTCGAGATGTTTCTGTCCGCCCAAACACGGTCCATTTGGGACATAGCTCTCTTTGCCATACTGATTCGCCTTCTGAGGTCCTTTTCGGAGGATCCATTTCTAGCTAATAAATTTTTATTATCTTATGATGAGAATCTTATATTAATGAGGAAGATATTCAACAAAAATAGTTTCATTCTAATAAATTAGCATAGTAATAGTACAGTGAACTAGCAATTTATTTTGGTAATTCTGAATTTAAACAAACATATTGATGAGAAGAATTCATTTTTACTTTGAAAATTTATAAATACACGCTCTGTAGCGATGTATGGACTTATAATAATATGAAGAAACAATATAGCATCTACAAATACATAATTATGTACTACGTGGTACTACATTTACTAAAATTAATACAACATTTATTAATTAAATTAATGAAATTGTGGTTTTAAAGTTTTAGGGGGTATAAAAAATGGGGGGCGCTGAAAAATAATTGATTTTCAAAGGGGGCGGTAAAAGAAATAAGTTTGATAATCACTGTTCTAAGGTCTCAAGTATAGTTACATAAGTATGGTAGAACTCTACTCCGGTGGCGACCGGTGCGATGGTAAAAACGAAATAATGGAATCATCTCAAACAATTCCTCAGAGCACTCCGGATTGTGATGAATGCTTTAAAATTATAATTAATTAATGTTGTATTCATCTCAAGAAATCTATAGCGAACACCAGATCGTTTAACAAATGCATAGAAACTAAGTAATATCTGAATTAATTCATTGTCCAAGAATAGCACCATTTCAACTTTTCTCGCGTTGTCATAAGAGACGACAAAGGGAGCGGTTAAGGGATCAATCCCCGGGAATTAGCAGCACGGGTAACATCGTTCTCAGCAGTAGTATTGGATCACACTGCAATTGTCAATCAGTATATACCGTCGGATATTATGCATCCACACTCGTACTCGTACGTTTTTGCAGGATAGCCGTCGGAGCCCCGTGGTTCGTCAGGAACGTCGACCTCCATGACGACCTGGACTTAGAGTCCATCAGTAAGTATCTTCAGTCGGCATCGATGCGCCACTTCGAAGCGGCACGGCACGAGAACCCTCTTATTGTGGCCGCCGGTAACTACATTCCCGATCCTGCGAACAGAATGGAAAGCAGTCGATGTCGCCCCAAACACGTCATTTCGGATCCTCCCGATCCACTAACGGTGGTCATCGTCCTCGTCGAACCCGTCGCTTGCGACGAAGGGCTCAACGAGTAAATTGACCCTCAAACACAGCCCACTTTTTTTTTTTTTTTTTTTTTTTTTTAGAT